>LR751680.1:97922-145587 GCA_902729485.2 Mus minutoides
CCAAACTGATTTCCAGAGTGGTTGTACCAGCTTACAATCACAGTAGCAATAGAGGAATGTTTTTTCTCCACACTCTCACCAGCATCTGCTGTCCCCTGAGATTTTGATCTTAGAGATCTCAGGGCTGTTTTGATTTGCATTTCTCTGTTGATTAAGAATGTTGAACATTTTTTCAGGTGCTTCTCAGCCATTCGGTATTCCTCACTTGAGAATTCTTTGTTTAGCTCTGCACCACATTTTTAAATAGGGTTATTTGGTTTTTCTGAAGTCCAATTTCTTGAGTTCTTTATATATATATTGGATATTAGCCCCCTATCTGATTTATAGGATTCATGAAGAACATTTCCCAATCTGTTGGTTGCCTTTTTGTCTAATTGACAATGTCCTTCACCTTACAAAGTTTTGCAATTTTATGAGGTCTGATTTGTTGATTCTGGATCTTACAGCCCAAGCCATTGCTGTTCTGTTCAGGAAATTTTCCCCTGTACCAAAATCTTTGAGACTATTCCTCACTTTCTCCTCCAAAAATTTCAGTGTCTCTGGTTTTATGTGGAGTTCCTTGAACCACTTAGACTTGAGCTTTGTACAAGGAGATAAGAATGGATCAATTCACATTCTTCTACATGGTAACTGCCAGTTTAGCTAGCAACATTCTTTGAAAATGCTGTCTTTTTATCCACTGGATGGTTTTAGCTCCCTTGTCAAAGATCAAATTATTTACTTGTCTGTCACTATACCAGTACTATGCAGTTTTTATCACAATTGCTCTATAGTACATCTTGAGGTCAGGCATGGTGATTTCACCAGAGGTTCTTTTATTGTTGAGTATAGTTTTTGCTATCTAGGGGTTTTGTTTGTTTGTTTGTGTGTTTGTTTTTTGTTATTCCAGGAGAATTTGTAAATTGGCCTTTCTTGTTATGTGAAGAATTGAATTGGAATTTTGGTGGGGATTGCATTGAATCTGTAGATTACTTTTGGGAAAATAGCCATTTTGACTATATTAGTCCTGCCATTCCATGAGCATCGGAGATCTTTCCATCTTCTAAGATCTTCTTCAATTTCTTTCTTCAGAGACTTGAAGTTTTCATCCTATAGATCTTTCACTTGCTTAGTTAATGTCACACCAAGGTATTTTATATTATTTGTGACTATTTTGAATGGTGTTATTTCCCCAATTTCTTTCTCAGCCTGTTAATTCTTTGTGTAGAGAAAGGCCACCGATTTGTTTGAGTTAATTTTATATCCAGTTACTTCACTGAAGTTGTTTATCAGGTTTAGGAGTTCTCTTGTGGAATTTTGGGGGTCATTAATATATAATATCATATCATCTATATTTAAGTATGCATGTATGTATTGATCTACCTATGTATATAAAATGAAACTAAATTACTCTAAATTTTGCAGCATAATATATATGGTGAACCTAAATTACATATAAATCTATGTCTACATCTATATCTATCTATAACTATATCTATATCTATCTATCTATCTATCTATCTATCTATCTATCTATCTATACCCAAATTAATTAACACAATTATGTGTGTGTATAATGCCAGATATATAGATGTTGCATACGTGTGTGTGTATAGTGTAGGTCTGTGTCTATGATCTTTGATTGTAACTTCGCCTTCCTAATAAGTCCATTCCTTCACTGGTACTAGCACCTACTTCTGTAGGATTCCATGAATATTGTAGGCCAACTGAGACATCCCTTTTTTTCTACTGAGCATCTACTGGGTTCTTGGTCTTTCCATTCATAGCCAGCCATTGTTGGAAATTCTCCTGCTGCCTGAGGACAGAGATCCATTCTATACAATGACTAATACAAATATTACACTTTCATAGTACTAAATTATATTTTGTAGGTATGTGCATAAAGCAAAACACTATATATAATGGTAGACACTCTAAATGAGCCTAGGTGTTTGGATTTACAGGGGATATTTTGTTTGAATTCTTAAAGTTTTGTATTTGTTATCAATGAAACAATTACTCTATTAACATATTTATTTCTTTTTATAAATTAATATAAAACATATTTTGTACTTTTTATTTCAAAATACTTAATGATAAAATTTGAAAGTGGACAAACATATGATTTGAACAAATATGATTCATATAATACAAAAGTATATTTAGGTATGCTTAGTCACTAAAATATAAAATACCCAATGTATGAACCATGTGTGTACAGCCATATGCATACTAATTCATGCTGAATAAATAAAAATTCTACACATAAATTTTACTCAGAGTAGACTTCATTCTTATAAGGAACCAGTTATGTGAGAAAAATTACTTCAGAATGCTTTCTATTTGAAATAATTGGTCAGAAAGACTAATTTCTAACCTCTTTAAATTAGAATAATTTTGAGGCCAATTTATAACTGATTACTGATTCTGCTCACAAATATCAGAGTTGGTGATTCTTTGAGAGACTTTTAAACCCTTCAAGCACATAAGAAGCCCAATTATATCTAAGTTGTTCATTGAATGTTACCTTTCACAGTCCCGATTGATACAAATGGCACTGCTATTAGAAGTCATTTTAATGAATCACACATCAACTAAAAAGAGACGCTTACAGTACTCATTAATGTCAGCCGAAGAAATCAAACCTTGCCAATTTACATATGAACGTTGTTTCGTTGTTTATCATTCGTAGTAAATGTGTAGAGTTTTGATAACATTTTGGTTGTTTTTTTTTTCTAGCCACTAATTAATAAAACATAAGTTGTTTTAATAAATACAAATCATTCAAGCATATTTAGCAGGTAAATATATAGAAATACAGAACCCATATCATTTAAAACATATCAATTTTTGTTTTGTCCTTAAAACTTTAAAACAATTGTAATATACTACTTGAATTATATTTTAAAATAAGTTTTATCTGAACTTTAATCGTGAGATATTTTATTAATTAAGTATATTCTTTGATAGATTCTTTCAGACATAAATGTATTCTGACTATTCTCACTCTACTCCTTTCAACTGTGACTAAGCAATAGTCCTAGATCAATCCCAGCATGGCCTGCAGAGACAATGTGTCCAACTGCATAGCTCCTAGGCAAACCACACACATTCACACACACACACACACACACACACACACACACACACAAACACGCAAGCATACAGGCACATACAGCTATAACTTTCTGATACCTTCCCACATGTATACATGTCCTCCAACTCCTCTTAATACACTCAAATGTCATTGCAAAAGAAGCATGGCACCCCTCCCTATTCCAGTAAAGTATTCTCAGCTGGATGAGTTGTCTCTTTGCTTCTCTGCCTCTTTCTTATAACTATCCCACATTCACTTATTTTGATTTTTGTTTGAGTGTTGTTACTGTTGTGTGAACCATTGAACTAAATTATGGCCATCTGCATGTGCCTTTGATTGGGTCTATACTGTGAGTTACTAGTTAATGTACAACTTAAGATAATGTGTGCCCTTATGCCTGAATCTTTTCTTAGGCCATAGCTCAATAGCGAGTAGGAAGGGACCCTGAAACCTTCTTTTAACATTTGCTGACCTTTAATTTACATTTTTCTCATGCAGACCCAATGTTGTAGATGCTGAAAGTTTTTGTTTTGAGATCCCTTAGATTACAAAATGAAACTGATTGTTTCCCTAATGAGTAAAAATGTAAAGACAATCGTCTCCTTGCTCCAGAGTCAATAGTCAATCTTTCCCCAGCAGTGTATAGGGTGCCATGAGCCCTTCTTCCATCCATAACTGAATTTTGGCAGTCCCAGTCTTATCCAGGCAGAGTGCAGACAACCTTCAGTTTATGATTACTATGGCTATGGCATTGATATAGTCAAAAGGTCCTGACAGGATTGGTTTTCTTTAACAGTGAAAGTATGAAAAAGTAGAAAGAATATGAAGTTCAACAGGTTGCAGCAAAGAAAGCTCAACCACAACTGACAACACCAGCTGTTGAACAAAGGCAGCTATCAACCGACAACACCAGCTGTTGAACAAAGGCAGCTATTGGGGGTAAGGAAACCCCCATGCATCAGAGATGCAAAGACAGAGGTGGGGCAGTAATCAAGCAGACCAAGTCAAGACTTATAAATCCTCTGTATAATCTTTTTTACCTACTTGACAGTTAGTCAGTTTGAAGATAGAAAATATGTTGATTGGTTCAGAACTACGGTTTGACAAGTTCTGATTCTGCCTTGAACCATTTGAGCAAGTCCATTAGCAGGGCCCTACTGGTGGGTTTTAGAAGCTTCCTAACATTTCAAATATGGAGGTTGAAAAAGGATATGGCCATGCCAGAAATTTGTTTCCTTTATTAACCAGCCATCGTCCCTCTCCCTATCAGTGTGACTACCATTCTGTCTAAATCCTGGTCACTCATCAAGATTAGAATTAATATTTTGAAACCTTTTCCCTATCAAGATTAGAATTAATATTTTGAAACCTTTTCCCTATAACCTGGCTATTCCTTCTTTTCTTCTTCCTTTTCTGCAATGTTCTCTAACTCTTAAAGAACCTGGAAAAAGTATCCTATTTTGGGCTGTTAGGGTACAACCCACAGAATGGTTGTCTGGGAACTTCCCAGTCTGGACTCTGATAGGGAAAACAGAAGCTTAGATGGTGGATAAATTAAAGGCTAAAACCAGTATTCCTCTGAAGGTTGTGGAACTGGTTTCTGATGGTCAGGAGCCATTGCTTTGCGTCTTTCCTTCTATCTTCAACAGATAGGCATCCACTTCCAAATCAGCACATGCCTGTAATAAATACCAAAGACCTGTGCTAGCCTGCCAGCCCTTCTGACCTGTAGACTTCCCCTACCACTACTCTGACTTCTAGGCTGTTTTATCTCACACACCTGTCTTCCCACAGCTACTCCAACTCTCTTTCAAACCAGGAAGGTTCTCTGTTTTTGCTGAGCTCTGATTCCTAAGAGATAGCCACAGAAACTTTGAATTTCCTAAATGGATTCCTCCTCCTCCTTTTCACTGATCTCTCTACCTCTGGAGAGGTAGCCATAACAGCCTTGGACTGCCACAAATCAACCTTTCCATCCATGGAGTGTCCTAGTTCAGTGGTCTCACTGTCCTGGGTTGTCACTCAGCAATCACTTGTACTAAGGATCTAAAACAACACAAAGACTCTACATTCACCCAAGAGAAATTCTGTTCAGTGCTGAGAATAGCACTTGTGTACAGGTATAGACAAACATTTAGAAAGAATTTTAACGCCAAAGCCGTGTCAATTTATAAAAGCAGCATGGCACATTATTCCCTCCTCAAATATAGGGCTTATTTGTTCTCCAGTTCTCCAGGGTAGCTGTTTACAGCTGGAAATTACCCATATCTGACCTTCCAACACTTAAAATATCATTTTTTAAACTAATCTTACTTGACCTGAAGTTAAATTTATTGTAGTTAACTACACCTTTTTCTTAAAATTCCTTTTGGAAATGAACAACAAAACTAATGTCCATCAGATTTTTTTACCTCTAATTTATGTGGAAGCTATATTGGTTTGAACAAAGATAAGTAGGCCAAGTTAGCTTGCTTTTTTTTTTTTTTTCAATAAAACTAAAGAAGTTATCTCCAATCTTTGCTCACCTCTATTGAGATAAAGGGCTTTAGGGACTTTATGAGCTTGCTGTGAAATTCTCCATGTGGAGCAGGTGGTTGAGAAGGGGGTTATTCTTTGGAGAGAGAGAATGCAAATTGTTAGGATTCTGGGCTTACAGTTGCAAGGGCTGTATAGACCACAAATTCAAAGCAAAGGAGTATCTCTATCTCTGGGGCCTGAAAACAAGAGATATACAGCACTGACTTGAAAAGATAGACTTACCCATTCAGGTACTGAATTCAGAGCAGTATTTGAGGCTTCAAAGCTAACATCTGTGAGCAGGCAGGTAAAGTTACAGATAATGCACTCAGTCCTTTGAATGTTTGGACCTTAACACTTACCAGATCTCAGGAACTTGATTGGCTTGCAGTGGTTTCTTTTACAATTTGTAGTTGTCTTGTTTCAGTGCATTGTAGCAGGTTGTCTTTCACAGTGTTAGTTCTTGTTGTGTCTTTATTTACAAGTGCTTTACCAGCCCTTTCTAGTCTCCCGGATCTCTCTCCAGGATCTCTGGTTTCTGTTGGTTTGGTGTTTTTTGTTTTGTTTTGTTTTTTGAGAGAGGGTCTCTTTTCAGGGCTCTGGCAGCCCTAGAACTCACTATGTATGCCCATCTATTCTCAAATTCACAGGGGTGACCTCCTATCTCTTCCTCTCAAGTGCTGAGATTCAAGGTATGTACCTCCTTGCCCTGCCAGACCCTTATTTAAAAGTGAGAAGTGGGCTAACATGTCTTGGATTTTGAAGGGTTTGAAGACACCATCTACTATACAGGTTCTGCAGCTTAATGTCTATAGTTACTGGCTCAGCTAACTCTACCCATGATAAAGACTATGGTTAGGGAATAAAATAATAACCAGGGAAAGACTTTATCAGGTCAAATATCACAGTACAATATCTAAGTATCTACTAGTACTCGACCTACTCATAGAGCTAGATGAGGGGTTTGAGCTATTTACAGTCCCTAGTTCCACAATCACAGGCACATTCATGGTTTCTAGACCCACAAAACACAGCCTCATCCATGTTCCACTCGCAAACCTCACATGGATTGTGTCTCCTCTGTAACTCTGAGGATTATACCAAGTCACAAGAGCTGGATTCCTCCTTCACCTCTAATCTTGAAGGGGATTGTTATTCTGAGATCCAGGGTAAATATAGGTGAGGTCTTCTCAAAGGTTGATTCATGTTTATCACTGCAGTAGAGTCGCCTTTATGCAGTAGTCTGTCAGTCAGAGGACTGTCTGCTGTAGTTTCTTTGGGCAACAATCATGGCTTTACCTATCATTCAAATTCTAGTGATCTTTCAAGTAAAATAGCATTTTCTCACAACAGCCATAGAGTATTTGAAGCACGGGGGTGACTTGATGAAAGGCTAACTATTGTTTAAGGGGGCTACTAGGCTTGCAATCCCTGTATTAAGGAAGAGGGCATGAGGGATGGACTGTGATCTTTCAAGTAATAGACCAGTTGGCCTATTTCTGACCATTTTGTTCACTTAAAACATCAAATAGTACTCATATATAAAGACAGAACCTGACTTAACATCTTCAATGATTCTTAATAGTTTTTAAACTCTGTCTTAAAATTGGGCAAGAGTTTGGACCCCCTGATCTGTTTTTTTTTTGTTGTTGTTGTTTTGTTTTGTTTTGTTTGTTTGTTTTCAGAGAACAAGTATTTGGCAATTAGACTTACAAAAAAACTTAGAGAAAGAAAATGAAAAGTGGTTTCTCAGATCTTCATAGTAGGAGTCGGGTGTCAGAAAATGTAGTATGTCTTCTTGCAGGCAGTTTTCATCTTTCACAGAGACTGAAAGAATGTGGTGCAGTTTACTTTGACAGTGGCTTGACATCACAAAGGAAGTGTTCACAGGCATTTCAGAAAGACATTCATTGGATATAAAACAACAAAGAAGCTTTAAGAAATAAGCTCACCTTAAAGGAACAGAGAACATTTCTTAAATTTTCTTAGATAATATTTTTGGAAGTTGGAATCTAGAGTTAGGCATGAGTCTCTCTTTAAATCCCTGTTTTAGGAGATCATTAGGTGATTTGGTTACCTTCCACCTATTTTTTTTTAATTACTAACAGTAAGTATCTCTAAATATTGGAGAATGTAAGGATTTGCTATAGCATGGCTCCAATCTCTACCTTTTATATAATAGTTAACTTTCTATTTACTGTAATCCTTTCTAAGAGTTATTGACTTGAAATATTTTCTACATTCTGTTATATGTGAAATACATATTTTTAATCTTTGGTCGTAGTGTCTAATTTTATATCATGAAAATCTCCATGTTATAATCTATATAACCTAAGGCTCTGGAACTTTGGGATAGAACAGACAGATTGTGAGGGGTTGAAAAGTGGGGACCTTCTGCATGACAATCCCTTCTTGACAGAGCAAGGATATTGCTTCCATGATGTCTCAGTGACAGGGCTATGTGAATAAGACCTGCAAAGACCATCGCAGTAGAGAGGTCAGCATAGATGGAGGAAAATTTCACAAGCTTCCACTGTAGATGAAGAGCTTCAAACAGCAGCTATTGAGGGAGAGACATACACATTTGTTTTTTAAGAGTTATTTTTTTCCTGAGACCTTAACTCTCTCTCTCTCCTCTCTCTTTCCTCTCTCTCTCTCTCTCTGTCTCTCTCTCCCTCTCTCTCTCTCTCTCTCCTCTTTGTTACTTTGTCTTTTTATTTCTATCTCTCTGTCTCTGTGGTTTATGTGTGTCTAGGTGTTCATGTGTCTATGTGTGTTTATGTATATGTGTATGAATGTGTCCATCTGTGTATGTAGTATTATGGGCCTACATTATTAACATTAGGAATTTTTGGTAAATATTAAAGTTACATTGCAAATTAAAAGATGGTCTTACTTATGTTATTGTATGTTGATATAAAATGACACAATTTGAACACAAATTAATATATAACAATCTATTCTAGCCCCTTTGATATACAAACAATGGATCCTTCATGCCAACAAAATTTTCTTGGGAGAAAATTATTCATTGAAAATGTGTCTATATGCATACTTCACATTTTTATAATATACTATGAAAGATGAGCTTTGTGCTTATATATATCTTTTATGGTTTTGTTTATGAGATGTTTTAATTCAGATAAAAATATACTGGAAACAAACATACTAGTAGTAACTAGAAATATAAAATGAGATATCATTATAACAAAACATAAAGTCAGACTAAGCTTTAATAGTAATCTGCATATTTTGATTATTTATATGCAAAGTATTCCCATATTGTGCAATGAGAGCTCACAAATGTCCACAACCTGGCTATAGTATCACAAAACACACCTTGATGTGTTGACTGTTCAATGTTCTTGTAGCTCTTACAAACAGCTATCAAATGATTAAGATATTCCCTTTCCTCTTTTAATTGTTTTATTTCCTTTTACTTCAGACACTTTAGTTTTCATCATATTTTTTTTAATTTGACATTTATATTTTATAATGTAGGTAAGTCTTTCACAGGCAAGTCATAAGTGCATCACTTCAAACTTTTTTTATAACTTTAGCAAATTGAATTCCAACATAGTTAAAAGAACTTTTGATATAACTAAAAATGAATATTTTTCCATGTGCTTACTAATGTGTGATGATGGAGATGGAGTTAGCTGTATCATGTATTTATTTACCTCTCTACCTCCCTATAAACTTTCTCTTATTTATGTACCAACCTTTCTTTGATACTATGTAATCTTTCAGTCTCACTCATTCATTTGAAAAGATTAAAGGACTATATTAGTAAAAGAAAAGAAAAAAGCAGGTATAATGACTTGAATTTATAATCTTAACACTTAGTAGGCTTAGCCAAGAGCATTACTGATTTCAATGCCAGCCTGGGGTATGTAAAAAGTCCATTGCCAATTTAGAAACACAGTGAAACTGTACCCCCAAAATCTAATGGATAAAACAGAAAACAAAGCAAAGCAAGGCAAAACAAACAAAAAAAAAGTGAAAAAAGTTAGCAGTACAGAGCATCTTAAGTTTCTCATGAGACAATGTAGATTTTTAAAGCTCTTAAGTTTCCCACGAAAAAGACATCTGTTAGGGCTGAATGCCAGTACTTCTTGAAGCTCTTATAGTCAACCAGGGAATATATTCAAAACTAGTCAAAGAATGTTTTGATACTGTATTCATCTTGAAATTTACAAAATATTTATTAATTTGATAGGAAATTCACAGCTGCTGTCTACTACATCTGGTGACAAGCAATGTTACAATGTAGTCCAGATGCTGGGCTTTGTTCTGGGTCCCTAGTGCACATTTCAACTGACATCTCTAATTCCTCCAATGTAGCACAGCACATCCAAAAAGGAAGAATAAGTGTGTGTGTGTGTGTGTGTGTGTGTGTGTGTGTGTGTGTGTGAGAGAGAGAGAGAGAGAGGGAGAGAGAGAGAGAGAGAGCGAGAGAGAGAGAGAGAAGGAGAGAGAGATTGAATTATAATAGTTAATTTTCAATAGAAATAAATATATCTTTGTGAACTATATTTGTTGTATCTCTTATATACTTATCCTCTGGGCTACGTACACTCAGCTATTTCCTTATAGAGTAATGAAATCAAGTCATAGCTTTTAGTAGTCCACAAAGAAGCTATTAAAGTTGAATTATTCTAATGTTAGAATGACCAGTACTAGAAGCAACAATAGAGCAATTCAGGTGAATATTCCCAGATGCCTAGAACAGCAGTTCTCCTGCCTTTTATGTATTATTGTTAACTCTTTTAGCAATTCAGAACCAATTGCCATTTGCCTGTTGAATGCAGATATACATTTTGCTAAAGGCCTTTTCAATTTATTCCCAGATAATGACTTACAGACCTCAATTGTGTAGAGTATATTACCTTTTAAAATTCCACTCATATTTCTTGCTTCTTGTTGATTCCCAAAGCATTCCCTCCAGTTCTTACAAACATTTTATTTTCTGTTTCTTTAAAATTTACAAAATTAACATTATATGCATTGGGTTTTTCTCCACCAAATCACCTCAATATATTCTCATTCTATGTACCTCCCTGTCTGTAGTATGTGCTGTATTATATTTGAGTATCATTTTGTGATGAAACATATTCTTCATCATATCTGTCCACTTATCAAAAGAAAAACTATGATGTTGAAAATGTTGCAAGTGATACAACACTAAAGAATACTATATTCCTTCCTTTTGTGTATTTCATATAGCAAATTTCTGAAAACTTGTTTTTCTTTCCCGGAAATGTTTTATTGATGTATATTTTAGTTGTGGACAGCCATGTAAATAATACAAGATGAAATATGGCATATTAAAGAGTAACCATGTCAATACAGCCCCATAAAAATAATATTTTACAATTTGTTGAGAACTATAGATTCTGAGTCAAAGGTTTTCTAGACATTAACTTCCTGCAAACAAAAAATATTAGAACTATTTCAGAAAATATAATTATTTCAAATGTAAAAGTAACTTTAGAAGAAACTGAAGCTTCCAACCTAAAATGTATATTTTTCATTACTTTCAAATAACCCCTACTTATTTTTCAACATACAAAAAGGTCTCAGTGAGAGAACTGCTGGTATGTGATACCATTATAGCCTGACATGTTGAGTAACAACTGTGTTTCCAAATATTTAAAAGTGTTTTCTACTTCTGTTGAGGTCTTAGGAAGATTCAGTAAATATTCTCACATGTCAAACTTCACTGGAAATTCTAGATTTTCTGATGGAAAAACAGTATGTTTTTCACCATACTCATGAATAAGGCAGTCTTTTTCTTTTGGCAGTTATATTTAATTAAAAGAAATGAAACTTTGTATGCACATATGATACATATATGTGGAATATTATGGAGAATTTCTATGAAAAAGAACCTTCAAAATAAAAAAAAAATATTAGAGTCCAAATTTTAAGTTTATGTGTGAAATAAAACTATGACTTTGATAGCAATTATAGTGATAAACATAGACCCTCAGACATACAGAGAGAGAGGCAGAGACAGAGACAGAGAGAGGCAGGGGAGAGAGAGAGAGGGCGGAGAGAGAAGCAGGGGGAGAGAGAGATAAAGGAATACATGGATACACACAAAGAGACATACATACATAGACATACATACAAATACACACATTCAAACAGGCACAAACACAGATACAGACATGCACACAGAGACAATGATACACACACACAATGTATACACATACAAGTTATCCATACATTTGGTCCCATAAATCTGTCCTGAATAACACGTCAGATGAAAGCTAGGTATTACTAGCCTGTATACTAAGTTAGGGCACAGATGAATCCCAGGGAACTTTGGTTGTATGTTTTTTCTTAGAATATAGTAGTTTTCCCTTAATCTCATTAGTTAGTAATGGATCACACTTCTCTTAAGAATATGGACATAAAGTGACAGTAATTAATACCATAAAAGGACACACTACTGCTTACAATAAAGAAGTAGAAAAGTCTAATTTATGTAGGTATCCATAAATGTCCTGATTTGCTTGTATGATAAACAGGTTTTTGGTTGTTGTTTTTAATGCTATTTGAATATCACTACTTGAAAGTTTTTTTTTCTTTTTTCTTTTTTTTTTTTTTTTTTTTTTTCTTTTTTCTTTTGGTTTTTAGAGACAGGGTTTCTCTGTATAGCCGTGGCTGTCCTGGAACTCACTTTGTAGACCAGGCTGGCCTTGAACTCAGAAATCCACCTGCCTCTGCCTCCCGAGTGCTGCTATTAAAAACATGCGCCATGACATTGTTTTTCTTAAAATGCATAAGTATATAAAACCTAAGTAGCCCTCAGTGGAATGAAGTTTGGAGTCATATGCATAATTAGATAGATTTTTGTTTTTTGTTTTTGTTTTTACTAAACTCTAGTCTTTTGTATTCACCATGTGATCAACTTTTTAATTTATAAGGACAACATTAGAAATGGCATTGGAGGAAAGATAGGCTTGGTTTAGGATAAAAGTAGAGGGGAAGCATGGATGATGGAAAATTGTCACTAAGAAATATGAGAAACTAGAAAGTAAGAAATTAGTTCAAATACTTAAAAAACAGGAGGGAAATTATATTATATAATAGTATGTTAAATCATATTTAATTCCTAATATCAGTCACTTAAACTGTGTTTTATCTATATACTCAGTTGTATGAATTTCAAATGGTCATGTTAAAATTTTAAGAAGAGTTAAAATTCAAACTATTAAAATTTCTATGATAAGGAATTCTGAATGATGAAATTAACATTCATGACAAAGAAATTCTAAATAGAATATTTCTATACCTTTATAATTGGCATGTGGGGATCCAAACCAAATGTGAACCAAATGTACATGCAGCACACACACACACACACACACACACACGCACACGCACACGCACACACTCACACTCACACTCACACTCACACACACACACACACACACACTCACACACACACACACACTNTTTTTTTTTTTTTTTTTTTTTTTTTTTTTAACTGCAAACCTTTATTTAATGCCCAAATCCATATGTAATTTATATTCTCCAGGAAATAAGAAAGGAATGTTTTTGGATACTGAGTATTTTAAGGAGCAATTAAGTTAAGATTAAGTCATCAAGACATGTACTAATGGAAAACACACATGATCTTACACCTAACAAGGTGTTTGTGCATAGCCATGAGGAGATTATATGTTACATGAGAAGGTTCTCTTAATTGGCTTAGCAGATAAATCCACTTGCCCTCAAGCCTAATAAGCTCAGTTCAATGCGCAGGAACTATATGCTAGAATGAAAACACTGACTCCAGAACGCTGTCTTCTAATATTCATGCACAGGCTGTGGGATATGTATGTGTACACACACACACACACACACACACACACACACACACACACACACACACACACTAGATGAGTGAATAAATGTAATAATAAAATGATAAAGAAGATACTGTCACCTACATTTCAGAAAGAAAAGTGAGAAGCAATTGAGCCTGCATATATTCTGTACTCAAAACATCAAACACCAAAACAACAACAGCAACAACAAAGTCAATTAAAAAATTAGAGAATGGAACTAAGCAGAAAGTTCTACAAAGATGAAGTGTAAATAGCTGATGTATGCTTTTAAAAAAATATATTCATCATTATTAGTCATTAGGAAAATGCAAATTAAAACGATTTCATTATACATTGTCAGAAAGGCTAAAATTTAGATTAAAAAAAAAACTAAGTGAAGAAAACAAAGAGAGAAAGAGAGAGAGAGAGAGAGAGAGAGAGAGAGAGAGAGAGAGAGAGAGAGAAGAGAGAAAGAAAGCAACACAATGTGCAGGAAAGGGAGCCGTGACTCACTGCAGGTAGAAGTGCCAACTAGTGTAGTCCTGCAAATGAGGGTGCAGCTTGCTGCAAAAGCTAGCACAAAAGGACTAACATGTGACATGATCAAGTGATATGGTTTACAGCGGGATTTTGAAAAGATTCTGTATTCAACCTTGGAACTACTTCCTCATCTCTAAATTTTGTTACTCTGTTATTCACAGCAGTAAAGAAACTAGTTGTTCACTAGTTTATGAATGGATTAAGAAAGTGTAGTACACATATCCAGTAGAATATTATTTAGTGAAAAGAAAAAAAAAATGGAATTAGCAGATAAATGGATGGAGTTTAAAAATATATTTATGAATGAGGCAACCCAAAGTATTTTAACATGAAGGGGTATTGTATTTTGTCAAAGGCTTTTTCAGCATGTAATGAGAAGGTCATGTATTTTTTTTCCTTTTATTGTTAAAGCCAAATAGCAAGGCACTACATTAGTGTTCTGTTCCACTAGTTCACCATTCATGCACTCATTACACAACGAGTTGTCTCCACATCTTGCTAATTAAATTGCAGTGGATACAGTTGTGAAAATATCTTGGAAAAAAGTCCTGATTTCAATTACTTGAGAGCATTGTCCATGAGTGGGATTTCTGTATCATCAGCTGTTAAATATTTTGAGGAACCATTTTGAAGAGCACCATTCTATTTCCTATTTGTTATAAAAACTGCATTAAGCTGAAGAAAAATACTCAGGACTAGGGTATAAATACTGCATGAGTCCACTTAAGTGAGATCCAAAATCATCAAACAGAATTGCATGGTGGTTTTCAAAGGCTCAAGAGAGGACAAAATGAAAATTTGTTCTTCAATAATTATAAACTGTCCATAATCCATGATGACTAAATTCACGAGCTCTATGGATGTGCTTGGGAGGGCAGTTGTCAATGTTTTTTAACACTCAAAACTCTATTTAGAGTTGATCTGAGGAGAATCACTGTCACCTTAACAACAGGAAAAGAAAGAACAAAGAACAAATTGTTGAAGAGAATTATAATTCCTTACCCATTCAAAGGCAGAAATTACCTGTTGTACAGCCTTGTGTGATACTCAGAGCTCTGAAAGGACAGAATGATGAGAGGTTAGAACTTTTCTGACTGAAGGTCCTAGTCTCTGAGTCAGTCAGGCTAGATGATGGTAGAGACATTGAAGGCTTCTAGAAGACAGTCAATTAACATCTTTAGGTTACCTTCCATTAAACTTTGATTCTGAGAGAAGGACTACATAATAAAAAGCACACCACACTTCTGAGACAAGATTTAGTCTTGCAGTTTAGAGCTCAGAACTAGATGCTTTAGAACTGTCATGTTAGCTGAGAGCAACATGAGGAATTGCCTTTAGTGTGAAGATTCTTAGCACCTCAGAGTCTCTCTTTGGAGCAGCTCCTATTCAAAGGCTCCATGCCCCATCTCAAGGCAGAGAAGTTGTCATGGGCCACTCCAGTGTCACAGCCCCAGTGGATTGATTAAATTGGCTTCTGCACTGTTTGTCAAACCTTGTTTCTGGTCAATGCTACTTTTTTAGCCTTCCAATAAATTGCATGCAAACTTGCCTCTCAGGCTCCTACCCCCACCCCTTGGAAAGCTGACCTAAGACAATTAAGTTTATATATAATTAGCTGTGTTACATAATTTGGTTAGTTTTAACTCAGAAGCCTCATTACATATAATCAGGGCAAATTGCAAGTTAGCATTTTCCTTTGCCAGAGGCTTTTATGAGAAAAAGGTTGTTGAAACTATCTTCAGTGCTTTGAGTCTTATGCTAATCATATGGCATTTGTCCTTTGTTCTTACTTACACAATTAATAAACTTTTTTTTTCAGATAATTCCTAGTCTTTGCTTTTCTTCTGACTCCATACTTTACCTTCAATTGGTAGTTCCAAATGGTCAATGAAGATTGGAGTTTTATCACAAAGAGTATGCTGTGGCTAAAATTTTTCATTTTCTCTCTTGCCCAGATAAAACAAAGCTTGACCTCTAATAGATTAATAACCATTCTTCCTGGAATTCATATTATAGCATACTGTGGATTTATGAAAAGGGGTTATTGAAAAGTATCTAGCAGATTAGATTTTAGTTACAAACAAAAGAGTGAATGAAGTTCTTTCACTCTGCTCAGTCAATTGTTATTCTTTGGTTATACCCAAGTCATAACTTACTATTAGAAGGGCAGTTCTTTAATGATTATTTCATGATTTTATTTTTTAATTTAGTTTGGTTTTCCTATGTACTAATGCAAAGTATCTTTGAAAACATTATGACAATTCATTTTCTAAGACTCAAAAATGTGCATATAAATTTTGTTTAATATTAATGGATTTCTTTTCCATATTTATGAAATATGCTATTTACAACGGATCAAAATTACTATATATATATATATATATATATATATATATATATATATATATATTCTTTTTCTGAGGTATTTTTATTAGATATTTTCTTCTTTTACATTTCAAATGCTATCCCCAAAGTACCCTATACCCTCCCCACGCCCTGCTCCCCTACCCACCCACTCCCACTTCTTGGCCCTGGCATTCCCCTGTACTGAGGCATATAAAGTTTGCTAGACCAGGGGGGCCTCACTTCCAGTTAATGGCCAACTAGGCCATCTTCTAATACATATACAGCTAGAGACACGAGCTCTGGAGGTTCTGATTCATAGTGTGGTTCCACCTATATGGTTGCAGACCCCTTCGGCTCTTGGGTCTTCTCTCTAGCTCCTACACTGGGGACCCTGTGTTCCTTCCTAGAGATGACTGTGAGCAATCACTTTTGTATTTGCCAGGCACTGACAAAGCCGCACAAGAGACAGCTATATGAGGGTCCCTTCAGCAAAATCTTGCTGGCATATGCAGTAATGTCTGCATTTGGTGGCTGATTATGATATGGATCCCCAGGTAGAGAAGTGCCTAGATGGTCCATCCTTTCCTCTTAGCTCCAAACTTTGTCTCTGCAACTCCTTCCATGGATATTTTATTCCCTATTCTAGGGAGGAATGAAGTATCCACGCGTTGGTCTTCCTTCTTGATTTTCTTGTGTTTTTGGAAGATGTATCTTGGGTACTCTAGGTTTCTGGACTAATATCCACTTATCAGTGAGTGCATATCAAGTGACTTATTTTGTGTTTAGGTAAACTCACTCAGGATGATATCCTCCAGATACATCCATTTGCCCAAGAATTTCATAAATTCATTGTTTTTAATAGCTGAGTAGTACTCCATTGTGTAAATGTACCACATTTTCTGTATTCATTCCTCTGTTGAGAGACATCTGAGTTCTTTCTAGCTTCTGGCTATTATATATAAGGCTGCTATGAACATAGTGGAGCATGTGTCCTTATTACCAGTTGTAACATCTTCTGGGTGTATGCCCAGGAAAGGTATTGCTGGATCAATTGGCAGTACTATGTCCAGTTTTCTGAGGAACCACCAGACTGATTTCTAGAGTGGTTGTACCAGCTTGCAATCCAACCAGCAATGGAGGGGAGTTCCTCTTTCTCCACATCCACACCAGCATCTGCTGTCACCTGAATTTTTGATCCTAGCCATTCTGACTGGTGTGAGGTGGAATCTCAGGGTTGTTTTGATTTGCATTTCCCTGATGATTAAGGATGTTGAACAATTTTGCAAGTGCTTCTCAGCCATTCACTATTCCTCAGTTGAGAATTCTTTGTTTAGGTCTGACCCCATTTTTTAATGAGGTTATTTTAACTTCTGAAATCCAGCTTCTTGAGCTCTTTGTATATATTAGATATTAGCCCCCTATCAGATTTAGGATTGGTAAAAATTCTTTACCAATCTGTTGGTTGACTTATTGACAGTATCTTTTGCTTACAAAAGCTTTGCCCTTTTATAAGGTCCCATTTGTCGATTTTTGATGTTACAGCACAGGCCATTGTTGTTTTGTTTAGGAATTTTGCCCCTGTGCCCATATCTTTGAGGATTTTCCCCACTTTCTCCTCTAAAAATATCAATGTCTCTGGTTTTATGTACAGGTCTTTAATCCACTTAGACCTGAGCTTTGTACAAGGATTTAAGAATGGATCAATTTACATTCTTCTACATGTTGACTGCCAATTGTGCCAGCACCATTTGTTGAAAATGCTGGCTTTTTTTCCACTGGATGGTTTTAGCTCCCTTGTCAAAGATAAGGTGACCAAAGGTGTATGGGTTCATTTCTGGCTCTTCAATTATATTCTATTGATCTACATGTCTGTCACTGTACCAGTACCATGCAGTTTCTATCACGGTTAATCTGTAGTACAGTGAGGTCAAGAATGGTGAATCCACCAGAGATTCTTTTATTGTTGAGAATAGTTTTTGCTATCCTAGTGTTTTTGTTTTTTTTTTAATCCAGATTAATTTGCAAATTGCCCTATCTAAGTGAAGAGTTTAGTTGGAATTTTGATGGGGACTGCATTGAATCTTTAGATTGCTTTTGGCAAGATAGCCATTTTGACTATATTAATCCTGCCAATCCATGAGCATGGGAGATCTTTCCATCTTCTGAGATCTTCTCCAATTTCTTTCTTCAGAGACTTGAAGTTCTTGTCATGCAGATCTTTCATTTCCTTAGTTAGAGTCACACCAAGGTATTTTGTATTATTTGTGACTATTGTGAAGGGTGTTTTTTCCCCTAATTTCTTTCTCAGCCCCTTTATCCTTTGTGTAGAGAAAGGCGATTAATTTGTTTGAGTTATTTTTATATCCAACTACTGCACTGAGGGTGTTTATCAGGTTTAAGAGTTCTCTGGTAGAATTTTTGGGTCATATATATATATATAATCATATCATCTGCAAATAGTGATATTTTGACATCTTCCTTTCCAATTTGTATCCCCTTGATCTCATTTCCTTGTCGAATTGCTCTGGCTAGAACTTCAAGTAATTTATTGAATAGGTAGGGAGAAAGTGGGCAGCCTTGTCTAGTCCCTGGTATTAGTGGGATTTCTTTAAATTTCTCTCCATATTGTTTGATGTTAGCTACTTGTTTGCTGTAGATTGCTTTTATTATGCTAATTTAGGTATGGGCCTTGAATTCCTGATCTTTCCATGACTTTTATCATGAATGGTTGTTGAATTTTGTCAAATGCTTTCTCAGCATCTAAGGAGATGATCAGGTGATTTTTGTCTTTAGTTTGTTATATATTGGATTACATTGATGGATTTCCATATTTTAACCATCCCTGAATCCCTGGGATGAAGCCTACTTGGTCATGATAGATGATCATTTTGATGTGTTCTTGGATTCAGTTTGCGAGGATTTTATTGAATATTTTTGCATCGATATTCATAAGGGAAATTAGTCTGAAGTTCTCTATCTTTGTTGGATCTTTGTGTTGTTTAGGTATCAGAGTAATTGTGTCTTCATAGAATGAACTGTGTGGAGTAGCTTCTGATTCTATTTTGTGGAATAGTTTGAGGATAGTTGGAATTAGGTCTTCTTTGAAGGTCTGATAGAACTCTGCACTAAACCCATCTGGTATTGAGACTATTAATGACTGCTTCTATTTCTTTAGGGGAAATGGGCCTGTTTAGATCCTTAATCTGATCCTGATTTAACTTTGGTACCTGGTATCTGTCCAGGAAGTTGTCCATTTCATCCAGATTTTCCAGTTTTGTTGAGTATAGCATTTAAAGTAGGATCTGATGATGTTTTGGATTTCCTCAGGATCTGTTGTTATGTCTCCTTTTTCATTTCTGATTTTGTTAGTTCAGATACTGTCCCTGTGCTCTCTAGTTAGTCTGGCTAAGGGTTTATCTATCTTGTTGATTTTCTCAAAGAACCAGCTCCTGGTTTGCTTGATTCTTTGAATAGTTCTTTTTGTTTCCACTTGGTTGATTTCAGCCCTGAGTTTGATTATTTCCTTCCATCTACTCCTCTTGGGTTAATTTGCTTCCTTTTTTTCTAGAGCTTGGAGGTGTTCTATCAGACTGCTAGTGTATGCTATCTCTAGTTTCTTTTTGGAGGCATTCAGGACTATAGGTTTTCCTCTTAGGACTGCTTTCATTTTGTCCCATAAGTTTGGGTATGTTGTAGCTTCAATTTCATTAAACTCTAAAAAATTCTTTCTTTCTTTCTTTCTTTCTTTCTTTCTTTCTTTCTTTCTTTCTTTCTTTCTTTCCTTCTTTCTTTCTTCCTTGACCAAGGAAACATTGAGTATAGTTTTGTTCAGTTTCAAAGTGAATGTTGGCTTTGTATTATTCATGCTGTAATTGAATATCAGCCTTAGTCCATGGTGATCTGATAGGATGCATGGGATAATTTCAATATTTTGTATCTGTTGAGCCCTGCTTAATGACCAATTATATGGTCAATTTTTGGAGGAGGTACCATGAGGTGCTGAGAACAAGGTATATCCTTTTGTTTTAGGATAAAATGTTCTGTAGATATCCATTAAATCCATTTGTTACATAATTTCTGTTAGTGTCCATGTGTCTCTGTTTTGTTTCTGTTTCCAGGATCTGTCCACTGGTGAGAGTGTTTGAAGTCTCCCACTATTATTGTGTGAGGTGCAATGTGTGATTTGAGCTTTACTAAAGTTTCTTTAGTGAATGTGGCTGCTCTTGCATTTGGAGCATAGATATTCAGAATTGAGAGTTCATCTTGGTAGATTTTACCTTTGATGAATATGAAGTGCCCCTCCTTTTCTTTTTTGATAACTTTGGGTTAGAAGTCAATTTTATTTGACATTACAATGGCTACTCCAGCTTGTTTCTTTGGACTGTTTGTTTGGAATATTGATTTCCAGCTTTTTACTCTGAGATAGTATCTGTCTTTGTTCCTAAGGTGGATTTCCTGTAAGCAGGAAAATGTTGGGTCCTCTTTGTGTAGCCAGTCTATTAGTCTATGTCTTTTTATTGGGGAATTGAGTCCATTGATGTTAAGAGAAATCTTGGATGCTTTGAGTTAGGATCTTTTTGCATTTTGCATTTTCTTTAATTGTTTAATCCATGTTTCCTATGGAATCTTTTGCACCTGATATTCTCTCTTCCATCTCTTGTGTCCTGTTGCTGATGCTCACATCTATGGTTCCTGATTTCTTTCCTATGGTTTTTTATCTTCAGAGTTGTCTCTCTTTGCGTTTTTTTCATTGTTTCTCTTTCCATTTTTAGATCTTGGATGGTGTTGTTCAATTCCATCATCTGTTTGCTTGTGTTTCCTGGAATTCTTTAAGGGATTTTTGTCTTTCTTCTACCTGTTTAGCAATGTTTGCCTGTAATTCTTTAAGGGATTCTATCTGCTTAGCAGTGTTCTCCTGTGATTCCTTGAGGGATTTTTGTATTTCCTCTTTAAGGGCTTCTCCTTGTTTAGCTGTATTCTCCTGTAATTCCTTGAGGGATTTTTGTACTTCCCTGTTAAGGGCTTCTACTTGTTTATTAGTGTTCTCCTGTATTTCTTTAAGTGAGTTATTAATATCCTTCTTAAAATCTTGTACCACCATCATGATATATGATTTAAAATCTGTGTCTTGCTTTTTGAGTGTGTTGGGGTATCCAGGACTTTTTGAGGTGGGTGTATTGGGTTCTGATGATGCCCAGAGTTCTTGGTTTATCTTAGTAAGATTCTTATGTTTGCCTTTTGCCATCTGGAAATCTCTGATGTTAATGTTCAAGCTGTCTCTGGTTGGAGCTTGATCCTCCTGTGATTCTGTTAGCCTCTGTCAGCACTCCTGGGAGTCCAACTCTCACCTGAGTTCCAGTGTTCAGAGCACTCTCTGCAGGCAAGCTCTTCTCTTGCAGGGCAGGTGTTCAGCAGTCTGGAGCTCTGATCTGCTTCCTAACTTCCAGGGTCAGAACCCTCCCAGAAGGCTGACTCTCCTCTGACAAGGAATGTGCCCAGGTGTCTGGGTCTCAGCTCCCTATCCTGGCTGAGGTTGAAGGCCTAATGGGACCCTGACCAAGAAGCTCTGTTGCTTCTCTTGCCCATGTTCTCTCAAGTGATCAGGAGGTCCTAGGTGTGGTAGGGGTCCCATGATCCCGAGGTTATCTGGAGGACCCATAGTATGGAGAGCACTCTGGAGCCCATAGCAGCCTCTGCTGGTCTCAGAAGGAAGATAGTGGGGATTTCCTTGGCTGGAAGAGATCCCAGCCTCTGGTGGTTGGGGTTCCTTTGTCTCTGTTCCTGCTGGCACAAGACCCTCCATGATTCTTAAAACTGATGTTGTGTTCTACTCACCCATGATCCCGAGGTGATCCGAAGGTCCTGCAGTGTGGAGAGCACTCAGGAGGCCTTAGCAGCCTCTGCTGGGCTCAGAAGAAGATGGCAGGGTCCAATGTTACTATTTCTAAAATATTTAATTTTTGATACTTTCCCGTTATACATGAAATGTACTACTCATTTTCTGTCTAAAAAGAGCCAAAAATAAAATATAATATTCTCACATTTTGACAATCTGACTCTAACCACTTAAAGCCTGACTCTGGGAACTTTTAATATCTTAAACATTTCTAGTGACTCGAGGCAGCATATTAACGACCATTCTTTTGCTATAAAATTAACTACTTAACAACAGAATGAACGAGATATATACCTATGCAAGTATGCACTGTTTTCAAAGGACACACTAGATCCAGAAACTTTCCTGTCACTCCTATTCTGAGACATGCACGAATCTTTTTCCTGAGCATTTGCCCACTCCTTGCAGTGTGTTTTCTTCTCTGTGCTTATGCCATTAACAAATGCCTCTTCTTTACCACCTTCATTCCACTCACCATCACATTACCACAACCTGGAATTCAATGTTCCTATTAACCAGGTTGACAGCATATTTCTACATTCCTTATTGAATTTCTATTGAAACAGAAAAAGAAATTTTATAGAGATAGGAATGTCTTTTATTTATATTCTGTATATTTCTTCTATGAAATCATTTTGTTCTTCACGCTCTTTCATTCATAATTAAAAGAAAAAAAAAAAGGAAATTCATGTAATATGGCCACATTGGAAAGAAAGGCAAAGTGATACAGTGATTGTCCTCCAACCTCACTCAATCTGAACTCCGGAAGCAAAGTTAGGGTTTATGTATTGGACCAGAGATAAGCATGGCTAAGATATGCTAGTATAGTTGTGATCACACTCTACTGATGCATATTTGCCTCTTTTTACAAGTGGTCTAACAAGCTGAAATTGTGTTCCAGAAGACTTTAGGATTTCTCTTCTCCCAATATGAAAATTTCATGGAATACCAGTCTCTTTGAGTCCACAGTGAGGCACATGTGTCTCTTTTTAAAATATCTTCATTCTGCCTAGCTCATTATATTTTTCCACCTTCTGCTCCATCACTCTAGTTTTGAACATTCTGAAACAGTGACCATGAACAGAATGCACTTGGGAACCAAGGTTAGAGTACATCTAGTTAGTGACATGTAGCTGTGCTTAAGAATCATTTCTTCATAATCTCTAAGGCTTAATAACATCAGGCAAGAAGCAAATGTATCTTCTTAGGTTGTCAGAGTGTCTCTCTGTGACACTTGGACTGGCTTCAAATTCCTACCTCTGCTTCCAGGTACTAGAATTAAACATAGATGATTCCAAGTCTAGGGTTACTTCATTGCAGTTAAGACTCCCTGTCCCTTTAAATATTTAAATGATACTACAGGAGAAATCACTAATCAGGCAGCTGGTGGTTTGTGCTCTAATCTCTGTCACCTGTCTGAAATTTGTCACTGTTGGCTTAATCTAACCCCATATTAGGGTTTGAGTAAGTGACAGATATCAAGACATTTGTATAAATGGACCTACTATGGATACTTTAAATAATTAAATATACAAGGAGAAGAATGTCAGTCCTTTTCTGTGTATCTGCTGAGAAATGTCCTAGCATCTTACCAAAACATTCTTCAGGCTTTATGAGGAGCTGTACATTGTAATGAGCCAAAAACATTTCTAGTACTCGTTACAGATGACATTCTTCTTTAAATCAGATTTTACGTCAACAAACAATGATATTTAATTATAATATTTTTATAGATAACAATTATTTTTCTCTTAATCATCTAACTCTGCCAGTACCTGCTGCCCAAATTCTCCAACACCTTCTCTCTGCCCAGCTTTCTCTCCAGTTGGCTCCCTCCTACTTCCATAGGTGCTTCATTATTTTTCATTGTTCTATAGCCTACAAAATGTGTAATAACTTTTGTGATGAACAGTCATTTTTCCTTTTAATACTATATTTCTGAAAATGCACTTTTTGAAAGTGGCAATTAACATCAGCCACAAGAGCAACCTCAAAACAAAAATAGCCTCTATTAATTAGAATACATAAATTTAGAAGGCCTTTCCATTAAGTTTTCTATCCTTGTTAATTCAAGTGGAAAAAACTCCCCCTCATTTACTTTAAAACTCATTAGTGTTTTACTTCATGGACTTCTTTCTGTGCATGTGGCTCAGAGTGAGATGTGTGGAAGATCAATTGTTCAGTACCTGCTGCTAGTTGTGATTAAGAGACAGAAACTGTTCACAGGAAAGTGTCTTATAATTACAACAAAAAGATAATCAACACAAGCATTGTCTTTTCATACCTTAAAGAAAGACTGACAGAGAGAGAAAAAAACTTAAACTACAGCTGTTCCTTAAACATCACAACTCATTTAACAGAAGTCCTTTTCATGAAGTATTAACCACCCATTGGGATGCTCTTATAGCAAACATAGGTGTAACATGCTTCTAAGGAAATCATCTGATAGTTTTAAGCTTTGCATCCTTCTGGAAAAAAATATGCCAGAAAAAGTAAGAGATGTTTATCAACAGATGAGTTATTTCTTAACCATCAGAACATTAGTAAGTTCCATAATCTTTCAATGTCAAAATTTTGTTTGCTCTTTTCTCCAAATTTCCAAATCTCCATAAACAAACAGTTTGAAAGCAAATCACACTGAGCACTTAAGCACAAATCTTTCCTGAAAATAAAAGAAAATTGATTTCAAAATTACTTAAGTATATTTTTAAAATATGCCCTAAAGAGAAGAAACATGAAATAAAACGGAATTTATAAATCACTCTTGTGTATATTCCATTATAATAGCATTTTATTTTATTATTCTTAAGAGTCTTCAGAGATACTTGCTTTGAAGTATTCCATTTTATTTGAGAAATATAGATAGAGGTCTGGTAATCAGCAACAAATACTTAAGAGACTCATTTGCATAACAGATTAATCCATGTGTTTAGTATAGATAATTATCATTTTAAGCTCAGTATGCAGAGGTAGATTGGTTTGGGTTTTTCTGTTTATATATATATTTATATATATATATATAAATATATATATATATATATATATATAAAACAAACTTTTTATTACATATTTCTTCATTTACAATTCAAATGCTATCCCAAAAGTCTCTTATACCCTCCACCCACCCTGCTCTCCAACCCACCCACTCCTGCTTCCTGGCCCTGGTAATTCCCCTGTATTGGGGCATTTTAAATTTGCAAGACCAAGGCCTTCTCCTCATAATGATGGCCAATTAGGCCATCTTCTGCTACATATACAGCTAGAGACACAAGCTCTGGGGGTAATGGCTAGTTGTTTGTATATTTTAAAAACAGAAAATTGTGAAGAAAGCTTGGTAAGTCAATAATTACAAGTCATCTTGGTGTCACAGTGAAAAGAATCTAAAGAAAGGGCTTTTGTACAGTTTATAATTAAAAATTTATAATTAAAAATTCTGCCTAGGAAAAGCAAAAGAGACATCATTACAGAGTTTTACTCCATTTACTGTCACTTAAATGAAACTCTGTGAAACTATTACTCCTAATATTTGATCCTCAATTCCCTGTGCATTTAGTCACAAACATGTAAAGTCTGATATTATTTCATGATATGTTAAAATTTATATAAAATTGGTGTGTGTGTGTGTGTGTGTGTGTGTGTGTGTGTGTGTGTTTACGTGCGGTTTCTTGCCTTAGTACATATCAACTGCATAATCATGAAAGTTGTAATCTAAAACTTCAAATATATGGACTGTCTTACAGATAAACCATATACATAGAAAGCATTAGCAATCATACAGTTTTTTTCTAAGCAATGAGCATTTGTTATTATTATTACTGCAGCAATTGTAGTATTTCTGTCAGAAGCTGCAAGAAAAAAGAGCTGACTGTTATGTTTCCTACATTTGTCTAAAGTTAAGAGTTTAAACTTGGGGATGGTGAGATGACTCAGCAGGTAAGAGCACCCGACTGCTCTTCCGAAGGTGATAAGTTCAAATCCCAGCAACCACATGGTGGCTCACAACCATCCGTAAGGAGATCTGGCTCCCTCTTCTGGAGTGTCTGAGGACAGCTACACTGTACTTACATATAATAAAATAAAATAAATCTTAAAAAAAAAAAAAAAAAAAAAAAGAGTTTACACTTAAGTTCTGTGTCTACTTGAGTTCCTCTTGCCAACATCCATTTTGTGGGTTCAGACCTAAAGATGCTCACCTTTCTATTGCAAAGGAAAGGCTTACATTTCACAGTCTCACTAATAGTGTGATTCACACATTAAAGAAGCACCCAAGTGCTACCGAAGTGCCATGTAAAAGTCTATTTTTTTAATGCATAGATATTCTAATTCACTAGGATATTGGAAACAATACAAAACACTTAAAATTTACAGGCAATAGTGTTTCTTGTAAAGGTTATTTTTCTGATACCATGCTGCTTTTGCAATAATTTTGATTAAAACTTTATATGAATGTTATGGTTAAGAAAAGATATTTGTTTTCCCTATTTTTTGGCTATACATATATAGGTCATATATAGTGGATAATAGAAATTGGAAATTCTGCTGACTCATATATCAAGAAATGTTTGTTTCATGATTTAATAGATAAATTTCCAATCAATATAAGCAATACAAAATAAAATATAAATAAGAAATAATTTTAACCTCTTTATCGAGAAGGAATATGCATTGCCAGAAATGTTATTCATTAATGCCTGTGTTGAAAGATCAGCACCAAGGTGTTTGTATGCCCAAAGCTCCAGTGTAAGCAGAAATGTTAAGCCGGAAGGATTGCCTTTCCAATAGAAAAGACATAAAACCCGTTGTCTATCCAGAAATCTTGGAGTTGGACTTGATTAAGAGCCTTGTGATCTGTGGTATCTGTTGAGCCAGGTCATACCAAGCCCCTAAAACAAAAGCTGGGGGGAGGGGGGGGCTAGTAATCTAAATGACACTTCCAGACGGGGCTTCTCAAGCTCCTTCAACCTTTCCTGGAGATACAAAGTAGTCTAAATGACCTCTATGCTATCTACATGTCTAAGAGTAGCATAGATCCTTCCTTAGGCCCTTAAGATAAGGCAGGTAGCTTATCTCTAGAACCCAGCTTCTTGGTAAGAATTCACTTGTGTTTTGAATTGACTTCTAAAGTAATTGTACTTTCTTGTGCACTGGAATTGTATTACACCAGTAAACACTTCTCACAATACTATTGTGGTGACATACTAATATGGTGACAGTAAACCCCTGATATTAACTCCCTAGAAACTTACTACAGGTTGACAAAGTCACCCTGAGCCAAGTTTTCATTGTCACCTCTTCATAGTTCATTTCCCTGACTGTGGTAACCACATGAAAGGTCCCTCTCAGCTGTGTTCAAACAAATCAGTATCAGTAAGTTGAGAAATATCCAACTTGAAAAATAAGCATAAATTTAAACAAATTTGATCTTCATTTTAAGGTAGTTTATGTGTGAGAATCTCAATGTACACATAGACACAATATTAATCTCTGGTGAGACTGGCTGAAACTGAGTTTGCAACAGGACATCTTCTGCTTGACTTTATACCTCTGTAGAATGTGGAGAGATGTGAGTTCTGGATTTATTGTTCCATTTCATTTATAGACCAAGGTATAGTATTTACAATTAAGGCAGAAAATCAATTTTATAATGAATGTTATTATTAAGCTGTATTCTCTCTATGTAAACAAAATTTTGACAATTTCTAAGAGACAGAAAGGACATCACCAAGAAGAAATAATCAATTTAGAAGTAATTTAAAGTCAGGCTTTTTTTTTTTTTTTTTTTGAATTCAGTTAACAGAGAACATCATGGTGAGTGAAATGCGTTATCCTTTTAGGTCAGTACAATTGTTACATACTATAATTTCTGCCATTTCTGTTCATCTAAAGGATCCAATGAAAGTGCTTATTCTAAGTGAGACAAACCATGTCGAAATCACTAGGCCAGTTCTAACCATGTTTCCTCTTTGAAAAATGATTACTGTCATGAGCAACAGTGTTTTGCAATCCAGCTTAAATATGCATTTAAAGTAAGCAGAGTTGATCCTTTAAGTTACTGGGTTCTAAAAGAAAGATATCTGATCCTGTGAGAAATCAAAACTGGAAAAAAAAGAAAGAAAGAAAAACATTGCTTGGTAAGTATGTGTCTCTTGATGCGACACGTCTGACATAGATAGTTCAGAGAAAAAATGTAATACTATTTGTTTTATAGATTTTTTAATTGGATATTTTCTTTATTTACATTTAAATACTATCTTCTTTCCCAGTTCCCCCTGAAACCCTCTATCCTATCCCCCCTCTCCTGCTGCTATGAGGGTGTTCCCCCACCCATCCACCCACTTCTGCCTCCCTGCCCTCTTATTCCCCTACACTGGGCATGGAGCCTTCACAGGGCCAAGGGCTTCTCCTCCCAATAATACCTTACAAGGCCATCATTTGTTACATATCTATGAGTCCCTCTTTGGTTCATGGTTTAGTCTCTTACAGCTCTGGGGTGTGGGTCTGGTTGGTTCATATTGTTGTTCTTCCTAAGGGGTTGCAAACCCCTTCAGCTCTTTCATTCTTTTCTTTAACTCCCCATTTGGGATCCCCATGCTCAGTCTAATGGTTGGCTGTGAGCATCTGCTTATGTATTTGTCAAGCTCTAGCAGAGCATCTCAGGAGAAATCTATATCACATTCCTGTCAGCAAGCACTTCTTGGCATCCACAATAGTGTGGGGGTTGGTGTCTGCAGATGGGATGTATTCCCAGGTGGAACAGTCTCTGGATAGCCATTCCTTCAGTCTCTGCTCCACTCTTTGTTCCTATACTTCCTATACCAATTCTGAGTTAATATTTTTGAGGTGCGTGGGTGGCTTCATTCCTGAAACAGGGCCATGCCTAACCAATGGATATGGGCTCTACAGGTTCTCTCTCCCCTTTATTGGGTACTTCAGCCAATGTCATCACCTTTGGGTCCTAGGCACCTCTTGCTTTCCTGTCATCTGGGACTTTCTGATGGCTACCCCCAGTTTCCCATTCTCCATTACTATACACCTCTCTTCAAGTTCCTATCTGTGTACTTTCTTAAGTGGAATGGTTATTCAAACATTTTAAAATTTAATATCATGCTGTATATTTTCTTATTCATGAGAAGTGAAAGTTATTTGTGTGTTGTAGATAACATATTAAATGTGTTTTCTATATAATTTGCTCACTCTTTACTATTAATAAATATAAATCCTATAAACTAATGTTAAACTTGAGAGAATTAAGATGTGTTTGGCCCTATGTTTTGTATTTCAAAATATCTAACTTCTTAAATTAAGTGCTTAAAAATCTATGAAGATTCTGAGAACTCATACATTCTATGGGGTCAACTACAATTATGTTTAAGAGATGAAATATTAACATTTAACAATAGTATGTAAAATTTCTTAGGGTTCTAAAAGATTTGAATGCAATAAGGAGCAATGGAGATACTTTGAAAGAAACATGAGAATTGACATTGTTGTAAAAACATAAAATCAGAGTTCTGACAATATTTGAAAAGATTATGTTAAATCATGTCATCTTTCATACATTCAATACATTTATGGCCTGAAAGAAAAGTTTTGAAATGCACTATAAATTTTCATGGCAACATGTGATCCCAAGGTCATCAATTAGTTAAACCTCTCTAGCAACTAAGGCTGGAAAATTGATTAAATAAAATATTTTTTCTTAGCTGGTGTCTAGAAAGGTGTTCCTAATAGTAAAGTCAGTATGTCAAAAATAAATAAATAAACAAACAAACAAACAAATAAAATCAGCAATCCTACCTACTGATATTTTGTATGCTTTATTTCTTGTCTGTTTCTTCTCAACACATAAAAAATATTTAAAAAGAGAGGTAATGTTTCACTTAGTTTAAATTTTTGAAATTTATTCATTTTAATAAATTTTGAAATTTGAATATTTCTCATGGAGTTTGAATATTTCTCTGCCTTCCGTGTCTTAGCACTAATGATAAGTGAATCTGCTCTCTAACTAATTTGACAATAATAGAAGGAAACTGGAGAGACAACCAGAAACATATACTACCTGCTAAAGTTTACAAGAAAAAAGTCATGCACTGGGGATTGAGTAGGGAGTATCAATGGTTTGTGGTAGTAGTGGGGTTCAGCTTTGTATGGAATGCACAAGGGAGAATCATGGAGACTACATGTCCCAGGGAATAGCTGCACAATATCTGGAACACTGAAGTAGCAGGAAGGAGAATGGGGTGGCGGGGTAGAGAAAGGAAGTCTTTTTAAAGGTTGCAGCCATGGTCTGTTTCCTGTTTATCATCCTATAATACTTTTATTGAGTTGTTTCAGCAGTTTTCCATTGTCAGTGGTGAATACATAAACCAAAAACTAATTTGATGTATCTAATGTGTATCCTAACTGTTGCACTACAACATGGTCTCTGAGGTCTAGGTTTTTTGTTGTTGTTGTTGTTGTTTTTGTTTTTTTTTTTTTTTTTTTTTTTTTTTTTTTTTTTTTTTTTTTTTTTTTTTTTTTTTTTTACGAATTGACAACAAATTCTATTATAGACAGATGCAATTTGATAAGTAAAGGGAAAAGCTGGCATCTGAGAAAGAAATGCTCCTACTAGTCAAAAATCATCATTCAGCAGCTTACATCAAAGAGTTGTATCCATCCATGATCCTGCTATGTTTGACAAGTGCATTATTTCAAAACAGATTTAGAAGTATTTCCCTGTAACTTAAAAATTAGATTAAACCAAATTAATTTGTCCTTTCAAAATAATCAGGAATTATCATTTCCATGGCATTTAAAAACGATTCTCAGGATAATTAGCCTCAATAAAAATATTTGTATTCCTGTCAATATCAGAAAAAAATAGTACAAGGATCTAAGAAGAAACAAGTTAGGGGATGGCGAGATGGCTCAGCAGTTCAGAGCACTGACTACTCTTCCAAAGGTCCTGAGTTCAAATCCCAGGAACCACATAGTGAGTGGCTCATAACCACCCGTAATGAGATCTGACACCCTCTTTTGGTGTGTCTGAAGACAACTATAGTGTACTTACACAAAGGAAGAAAGAAAGAAAGAAAGAAAGAAAGAAAGAAAGAAAGAAAGAAAGAAAGAAAGAAAGAAAGAAAGAAAGAAATTCGTGGCAGAATCCTTAGAAGATTCTGCTGGTTCAACTTTTACATTTAGAAATCATGCAATAAAAATAATGTAGATTTACTTATATATTTTTTTATTTTATGATGTATATGAATATTTTCCATTCATGTATGTCTGTATACCATGTGTTTTTGTGTAGTGCCCACAAAAGCCAGAAGAGGACATCAGATTCTCTGGAACTGTACTTACAGACTATTCTGGGTCACCAAGCAGGTGCTGGGAATTGAATCCAGATCATCTAGAAAAGCAACAAGTGCTTTCAACTTTTGAGTCATTTCTCTAGACCTTAATGTTGACTGATCTATCTATGAACTGCTAATCTATATGTAGAACCTCCTGTTTGAGTCATTCCTTGTAAACTCCTGTCACAGACTCAAGACAATAGCAGCCTCCCTGTGTCACCTGCAACAAATCCCTCTAATTAACTACTACAGCTCAAACATTTATAGAAATCCCATTATTAAAAATAAAAACAAAATATAATATAAACAAGCAAAAGAACAAACAAAAATAACCTTTGTTCAAACTTGGACATTTAACTATGATAGATGTTCATAGAGAAGAGCAGAAAAAATAACTAGGAAATCCGTTTTATGATATGGAACAAAATATAATACAGTATTTTGAAAATCTTTGCATTCTGTGTAAACTCAGCCTTAGAAAATCTTGAGAATATGAACTATTTATTGGTCAAGATTAGTCAGTTTGAATATTTTATGTGGAAAAGAAAAGGGAAGGATCAGGATTTTGTTTCCTGACATAACAAATCTTGGTAAAAATCTAGGACTGTATCCAACTTGATTTGATTACTTTTTACTGATTTTTAACTTAATGTTGGTTACAACTTATTAAAAATAAATTGTCATGTATTAGAGACTTGATTTGTAACACAAAAAGTTGATACATTTATATGAACTGGTTACATTTCACAGTTCAAATTCAAAATACATTGAGAATATAAAACTTAATTTGACTTAGTCAGAAAATGTTCACATCTTCTCACGCAATAAATTTTAAAGTGCAAATTAAAATAAATGAATGGTTTTCTTGCCACCACTAGGACTGCACGTCCCTATCCCTCACCTGTGCACTTGTGCTTTTATGTATTTGGGATGATTTCACTCGTCCTTGCTTAGTTTACAGGCCAGAGAATAAAAAGACTTTTTCTGTTGCATCTTAGAAGATCATCTCTGAAACCAGCTAATTAACACTGCTATATATTCTTTAGGAGTCTCTGTGTCAAGACTGTCATGAGGTTGACATTTTCACTTCAATTATCTAAACCAGTAATTTTTTATACATGGTCACATATTTGCTATAATCACCTCTAACGTGGAAAAGGACATTTATTATATTAAACCTGTTCTTAAATAGGAAAAAGTAGATATTCTATAAACGCACATGTTCCTGGTAATAAATAAAATGTCTGTAACTATACAGCTACAGCGTGCAAAGCTTTTATGCTTATACTTAAATCAAAGCAGGTCTTCAGGCTTGTTTGAAAAAAAAAATAAATTGTGGGTAAGTTAATGTCCCGCTACTAGTAGTGGAAGACCTGATTCAGCCTCTATATTCCCCAAGGGTAGTCCCCAATGGAGAAGCTAGAGAAGGGAATGAAGGAGCTGAGGTGGTTTGCAGCCCCATGGGGGGAGCAATAGTGTCAACATACCAGACCCCCGGAGCTCCTGGGGACTAAACCATCAACCAAAGAGAACACATGGAGGGACCCATGGCTCCCACCACATATGTGACAGAGGATGGCCTTGTTGGACACCAGTGGGAATAGTGGCCTTTGGTTCTGTGAGGGTTGGTGAGCAAGGGGAAGGGGGATGGGATAAGGGTTTCTTGGAGGGGAAACCTGGAAGAAGTATAACATTTGGAATTAAATAAAGAAAATATCTAATAAAATTCTCTTTTAAAAAATTACACCTTAAATAAAAGAGAGAATCTCAGCTGGGGTCACCTCTTCAGACTCCCTATCTCATCCTCCATCCCAGGCTACCAACTATTCCCAAAGATGCCCCACACCAATTTCAATTCTCATTCTCAGCCCTCTTTTTGTCACCTCCTTCTGCACTTATCTGTATGCCCATGCTCTCTCCCACCCTTCAATGAATGAATAAGAGTTAAAGTTGATGGTTTTCTTAAAAACTTATATAGTTTAGTATATGAACTATTTTTCTCAGTGTAATCTTTTCCAAACTAACTACCTTTAATATTTGAAGAAAAATTTTAAGAACTAAGGAAAAAAAAAAAAAAAAAACAGAAATAAGTGAAAGCTTTATAGATTGCACATTTTACTTTTTATTATTTATTTGTTTGTTTGTTTACACTCCAGATTTTATTCCCCTTCTGGTCCACCCTCCAACTGTTCCACCTCCTCCCCTCCTCCCTGTCTACATGAGAATGTCCTGACTCCACCCCCACCGCACCTGACCTCTAAACTTTCTGAAGCCTCCCGTCCCTTTTTCTTTTTTCTTTTTTTTCTTTTTATTAGATATTTTCTTCATTTCTTGGAATGGACCTTAAACCTACTCAGGTTACCCCCTCAACTTTTGGTGTATATCGTATATCACACCAGTGTACCTTAGAGGCAGGTCACCATTGTGAAGTACAGATTTGTTGTGTGTCACACCAGTGTACCTTAGAGGCAGGTCACCATTGTGAAGTACAGATTTGTTAGCTGGAGAGATACTTACTTTGAAAATAATATACATAAAAAGTGAGCATATTGAAAAACAAAATTTCAATCCAAATGTCTCAAGTTTCATTTGCTGAGTGAAATCTGTGTTAAAGATGAAGAGGGACCAGAATAAGAACCCCTGTCATAGAGGCAAAGGGGAGGGGGAGAGGGAGAATGAAGTGGGGGCTTTGTGGAAGAGTAACTGGGAACAGGGAAAGAGTAAAATAATAAAAAATGTTAATCCACTTAGTCTGCACTTACATAAAAATGACTTAATTTCTTTAACTTGAAAGAAATGAGATAACCATGAAATATGGAATAATACATGAACCCTAAACAGCCTCATCATTCAGATTATTCTGACCTTGAACTAAATATGTAGTTCAGACAAACATGAGTTCATGACAACCCTTCTGTGTGCCCAGGTTACCACAGAAGACTACCATATGCTAATGCTATTTTTTTCTCTTTAGATATTATACACAAATTATTCCTATATTTTAATTATTTAATTTAATGGTATAATTACAAAATTTCTTTATTCCCAGTTTTACTCCAGAAAAATCCCTTTATACCCCTACTTTCTTGCAGTCTCTTTTTGCACTAATTATTAGTGTGTATACATGTGCTATATAATATATTGAATTGCAAGGGATGAATTGGGAGAATAGTTCTTGAAAGCTTTGTTCATATTCATATTTTATTTAATAATCAGTGTGTCATTTGAATAGAATAACGAGCAGCACTTTATATGCTCTGGGAAGGGAGAACACCTCTGCACTTCGCATCCCTCAGCAGTTAGTAAACTTAATTAAGACATTCATAAAGACAGCGCTGTATTTGCTTTAGAGTATTCATCTTTATGTTTCTGATTAATGAATATATCATTTACTGAACATTATTCTTCTGGTTTGCATTCTTGTTTTTTTATGTTTGTTTTAAAAACTGAAATTTTCTCATATGCTTGCAGGGTTGTAAAGACATGCTTCTCTCAGTGACCAAGGTTTATAGAATTCCAGGGACGGCTCTGTGTAATTTAGTTTGTGGAATGCCAGCAGGATACAATGTATTTATAGAGATTAAATTTGCAATTGTTGAAGGATGTTATGATGAGGCATGATATCTTTTTTATTATCTGTATAGCAATAATAATTTCTTATTGCTTTAATCTCCCAACACAACAAAATTAATATATCCAGACTCTATGGAGTCTGCATGCATGGTTCACATGAATATTTGTTATATTTTGTACAAAGCAAGACAATATTCATAAATTATGTTTATAGGTTTTAAAATCAGAAAATAATGCTCAAATCTAGCAGTATGCTAAAAAACAAATGGCCTTTTAAATCATATATTTGGGATGTCATTCTGTATTTACTGGCAGAGTATCTGTCTTTTGATAAGTGAATGCAAATTATCAGCATGAAATTAGATTTTGTTCAATCAACGTAATTACTTGTGAACTGGCCACAAAGTGATTCACATGAAAATTATAGTTGTAGACCAGAAAACCCTAAAATTTACTAAACATTTAAGTGAAAATTCTTGTTGATGCAACTGTGGGTCTTATTTCATGACTGAATTTCACTTCCTGAATCTCAATCATCTAGTATAATTCTACATGAAATATTTCACTTTCTAAATTTATTACACCAATCTATGCACAACAACATGTCTTCCAAAAATATTGATCATGAAATTATAAGTAATATATGGGATTTAATAATCATGTACAATTATTTTACCTGCTATAGAAACACATAGATATTCAAAACCTTAAAGTATCTGATATCTAATCCCCTCTTGAATCCTTAAACTTATAAATCCAATTGTTTTTCTCTCAGAGTTTTAAATCTGTTGATCATAGGTATCATTGTTGTCTTGACTTTTCATAAATAGATTTTTCTATATAGCCATATATACAAAGGCTAAAATTAGTAAAAATTTAATTTAAATATTTAAGTGTTATTTTTAAATAACATAAATTCTTGTTTTAAAGATAATATTGTATATATAGAATAATTTTCTGTTTATATTTATAAAGGTTCACACAGATCCATGAAGATTGCTGGCTACACACAAGCAAGTATATTTATAGTTAGAGGCCAATGAAAGACTTTGACTCAGAAGGTTTAAAATGTAGACAAGCCCTTGAGGTCATTTCTTTTACAGGTGTGAACATAGAACACACAAATACATGCATATAGGCATACTTACACAAGCATCAGTGGCCATACACCAAAACACAACTATGCTTTGAATTCTGATATGATTAAGAAAGAGAAATGAGTCACAAAATAGATAGCAGCCTTGTAAATTATATGTTTTCATTTGTTTTTGTACAACTAAAATTTAAGTTTACTTTTTGAAGAGAAACTGGAAAAAGTAAATGAAACCTTCATAATTGTTTGAGATAAGATTCTGTGAGTATTATTTTAGAGATTTGTTTACCCAGGGTCCAACAAAATTGGTACAAGTGTTTAGTGGCTAGTATAACTTCCATTTGGGTTGAAGTAAAAAAGATCAATTCTTGAAAGCATTCTGACTTCTTCATTTTATGCTCAGTTTTTTTAAAGTGCTTTGAATCTAAGTGCTAAGTGCCTGCGCACATGTTCAAGGGCATTCAGTAAATGAGATATGTGGTGAAAAATTGCTTTTCAGTTCAGAGGTGGTACACCCAAACCTTTGTGTTACTGTGTTTCAGTTCAGAGGTGGTACACCCAAACCTTTGTGTTACTGTGTTTCAGTTCAGAGGTGGTACACCCAAACCTTTGTGTTACTGTGTTTCAGTTCAGAGGTGGTACACCCAAACCTTTGTGTTACTGTGTTTCAGTTCAGAGGTGGTACACCCAAACCTTTGTGTAACTGTGCAGAAAAGATGATGCTTCAGGAAGAGGAATGTAGCATTTAGAGTGAACAAAAAATTGGCCTGCCATATTCATACATTTTCAAATCTATGTAGTGTTGTTACATTAGTTTTAATTTATACTTTAAAATTATTTTCTGGTTAAATATGAGAAAATAAATGAATACTTGATACTGTCCTATTGAAGGTAGAAGCAGGTATTGCAAGTCAGATGGCCACATACCTATTAGAAGCAGGAGGCTCAAACTCACATGTATATAAGTGCTGAAGAAACACTGCATTTTTTCTTGTTATAACACAAATAAAAAAATAATCTAATAATAACTAGCATAATTATCTTCAATTGTAACAGAACAATTGAAGAAAGTAGACATTTTCTAGAATGCAAATTCTGATTTGGTCTCAATGCTACATGTGACATTCATTTGACACCTATATTAATATTCAAGATATAATTTTTTTACCAGTTTGTCCAGTCAGTTTGATAATAAGATCTCTTCCCTGTGAACACTCTTATTTGTTGGTCACTAAATCTATTTATGATGCAGATCTTGTGTGGCTGTATAGAGGAGACATTGTTTAAGATACTCTGAAACAATGTGTATGTTGGGTTTTCTTGTAGACCCTTTTCTTGATTCCTGTCTTCTCTTTTAGATACTAAAAGGAATCAATGTATATAAGTGATAAAGAAACACTGCATTTTTTCTTGTTATAACACAAATGAAAAATAATCTAATAATAACTAGCATGTTTTTAATAGTAAAAAAAAAACATTATTATTCTCAGCGGATGACTCCAAAACTATATTTGAATAACTCCAAACATGTACATTTTATGTGAAGATTATAGTTCTCTTATTTTTAATGGATCACTATACTTTGCTATTTTCCTTTATTGATATTTTGTATTGCCAATAATTATTATAATCATATATTAAATATATACAGTGTGTGTGTAAAAGGAGAAATGCTTAATGTCTCACATACTGGTCATTCACCCATAAGTTCTAGTTTATTCTCTACTTCTATAGATTGGTGGATTGGCTAATTAACTTCAAAGCACTGTGTCAAAATTCAGTTTTATTAAAAGCTCATAGTGTCTGAGCAGGAATAAATGCTTATCTACAGCATGTTCCCCTAAAAACAAAGTGTTCTGCACACATTTTCTCATTAAAAATGGAAGAATAAAAATCCTCAACAAGAGCTCCTGGTAGCAGTGTGAATTTCCTGCTTCTTCAATGGCCTCGATCTTGCCAGCATGGATCAGAAAGCTCTGGACTCCAATTTAAATTGTAATCAAAGAAATAAAGATCTGTTCCTTCTTTTTAAAACTGAGCATTGGGACAACATTCCTTTGTAAAAGAAATTCACCCAGTTTTACTGCTCTTTCAATTCAAGTAAAGTAGAAAAATAAAACAAAACAACATTTTTTCCTTTGCCTGGCAACAATTCTACAAAAACGTTGCCTTTAACAGAAACACTCAGAATGGATGAGAACACAGCACAAAACAGTAGTTGAATCATATCTGTTTTGCTATGTGTCTGTGAGCAAAATCAATACTTATATGAATATTGAAGTTTGTATTTATTTTGGAGGAACATGAAACACTGTGAGCCAGAAATACTGAGTTGTACATTGCCTTCAGCATTTATTATGGTTAGAGTCACAAGTGATATGATTGAAGCTTACTATTTAGCTTAGGAATGAAGACTCAAATGAAAATGTGTGTGTATATCTTGGGAGAAAGTTTTATAAAGTTAAAATTATGTTCTTTGAATACTAAAATAAATACCATTGAAATTTTATATTACAAATGAAAGTTGAAGGGCAAATATATCTCCCTAGGTTATTAAGGGCATAGTTATTGAACAAAATAATAATGCAAAGTCAATTATTGAAATAATAGAAAGTAATGCTTCCAAATTTAACTATCTTGATAATATCAACTTAGTGTTTTGGTAAAATAAATAAAAACTTCAATCTTAAAAAGCTACAGCATTAATTCAATGTAATCTAACAATGTTGAGATCTAAGAATGTATTCCTATTTTATACATCATATTATTTAAAATAGGGTTAAAGAGGTGTCACAGATGATACCATAGGAATATAATATTCTTACATAAAGTGATTGTATATATTAGAATACCAGATCCTATCATGCACAGTAGTGTGGCATTTTGAGTTATGTGTACATGTACTTTAAAAGGAAAAAAAATAAATTCAGATAAATTTATTGGAGAAATGTTAAGAGATTTGAACAGAATTAGTGATACCTTAAGGCATGCTATTGTGGTATCATGAGGAGATATCAAAGGTAGTCATTAAAAGCAGAGGTTATAGTGGCTGGGAAGATGGCTGAACAGTTAAGAGAACTGGTGATACTTCCTGAGGACACTGATTCATTTCTGTCTCCAATGGCAGCACACAACCATCTATCATTCTAATTCCAGTGATGCTAATTCTCTCTTTTGACCTCTCAGGGCATTGCATCCATGTGATACATGTATGCATGTATATAAATAATATAATATATATCTGTGTGTTTATGAATATTATAGACATATATACATACATAAATGTACATATGTTATATATAAACACATATACATGCATAATGTATAAAAGATAGAAATATAGATGATAGACAATAGAAAAATAGAAATAGATAGATAATAGATGATAGATAGAGATGCGCAGATAAAACACCCAAATACATAAGATGAAATATTGTTGAAGGTAGGATTCATAGGAGTTGAAGAAATAGTTCTACCAATTTGTCACTTTTGTGTTTGCTTCATCAGTAAGAGTAAAATTATAAACATCTACATCTATTGATAAAACTCTGAAACTGTCAATCATAGTACTTGGTATTAAATATTTTAAAATGAAATCATTATATCAAGATGATATTTTTACCAAGTGTTTGCCATTAAAATAGCTATGTAAGTTTCATATCAGGTAATAAAGTATGTGGAGTCAGTGTTACAGATGTTTGATATACAAGCTACTCTCTTCATCTAAAATGAGACAATATTAATTTATTTTAGAAATATCAGGATAATTTTGTATCATAGGTTACTACTTTCAATTTTCAGAATTATGAATTACTTTTGGAGGAATTTTAAGATTTATATACTAAAGACTTCATCTCCTTCATGTTTAATATCTTGCAAAATAATGAGACAAAAACACATTACACTTCCTGTTCTTCTTTCTTTACTTCCTCCTTTTTTCTTCCTTCTCTTGTCTTCCTTCAAGTAGAAGTTCTTGGATATGTCATGTGATGCAGAATCACATGGTGTTTTGCGAAGGCAGGCTCATGTGGTCTTTGCTGAGGCAAAACCTATGAGAGGACACACGGTATTTGGAGAGAGTATAAATGGGACTCAAAGCACAGTGACAAAATCCTTGCATTAACTAGCCTGAACGCGCTTCATTGGTCTCACACCATCACTGATCTTCACTTCATTGAGAGAGGAATGGTAGAGAAATTCTCCTGGCATCCTGACTGGTCGTGGTTGCTCCCACTAACTTGAACCAATTCTGTGGATGCCTGGGTGTTTCTGCAGTATCTTCTCACTGCTGTTGATTCCTGTTTGGTATCCTGACACCACTGAACTAGACTGCTGATATGCTGACAGATGGAGATGAGAATCTCAAAAACAAAACAAAACAAAACAAAACAAAACAACAACAACAAAAAAAAACCTACACCTACTAATCTTCTTACAGCATTTCCCATCTTTTCTCTCCTACCTGAAATATCTAAGCCTACACTTCCTTTGTTGTTAATTTTGTAATTATTTCATCCATTGCTGAACATAGAATACCTAATCAAAAACTAAGAGTCATATCTTCCTGCAACAGTTTCAACTAGAGCTTTTGTTATCTCTGATCTTCAGAGTATTTTTCCCACAAGGAAATGTATAAGTGAATAAAAGATAACTGCAGGAAATCAATAATTTTCTGCTATGATTTTTGTTCAGATTACAGTGAGCTTCAAGTTCTGTCAAAGCACTTGTCCAGTCAGTCAAGGAAATATAGTTTCTCATTGTCCTAAAAAATACAAGAATGCACTCTAGGGTTAGGAATCTTGAACTCATACATCATAAGTAGAAAGCTGATTAAATTTTCTTTATTGTCTTTTTCCTGAAATGTCTCATCAGGGAATTAAAAGAGAGATTGCCTTCTTCTATATACCCTGCCTCTATTTCTTGGTATGGCCAGAAAATTCCATATCTTTCTATCAAAGTATTTACAAATTTTGGGCTTTCACAAGATATTAATAAAGCACAATTTAAATGGGATGAGCTTGTTTCACTACCTCTGGCTACTCCTGATAAACTAATAGTGAGTATTATGTCATATGTCAGTTTGTAAATTTTCTCATCTAAAAGCCGTTCTCTTAAATTTCAAGTTGTTGACTGAGGAATATCTCCATTTTAAAATTTATATCTATAATACTACACATTATATAATGTGATATATGGATAATGTATTTATTTTCTTTAAGCTTAGCTTGAAGTAATTACACAATAAATAAGATTGTTTTTTATATTAGCTGAGAAAACCTAATTCTTAGAAGTCCATAAGCTCAGAATACACTGATTTCTTAAACGTGTGTTAGAATAGTTTCTTGATATTTTATAACTCATTTTCACTTTTTTATTAATATTTCTACATTCTTTCCATAATATTATCATTGTTGTTCTTGTCATTGTTATGTATATATAGAATACTAAGTTTCCTTTCCTACTAAATGGAATAAAATAAAACAAAATAAATCCATGATAAAAAATAATAAAATGAAACAAACTTTCTATATTATCTTTAATATTTCATTAATTTTAAGAATTGTATTTCATCTCAAACTATAAAGCACCAGTAGGCTTCCCAAAACTTCCTCTTTACATTTTCTGCTCCCATTGAGAAGAAAGTTACCTTCACTTAATAAATGTGTGCACATACAGCAGAGGACTTCTGGGTCTGAGTTCATTCAGAGGTGATGGACCTAACCCTCAAGAGACTGGAGGCCCCAGGGAGTTTAGAGGTCAGGTAGTGTGGGGAGTAGGGGCATCTATGAGGAGACGGGGAGTAGAGAGGGGTTATGGGATGTGGAGAGTAGGAGGGTGGACAAAATATGGAGTGTGAAATTAATTAATTAATTAATTAATTCATTAAAAAATAAATGTGTGCAACAAAAAGTAAATAAATAAATAAACAAAAAATTACAACAAACAAATCACTCCTCTTAATCTGTTTCCTTTTTTCAAAGGTTAAGAGAGGACTCAACCTAGAACTACTAAGTTAGTATTCCATGGTTGAATTCAGTTATGTATATGTATATGCATATGTATAAATATAATATGTATATACATATATGTATATATGTATATATATATACATACACACACACACACACACACACACATATATATATATATATATATATATATATATATATATATATATATATATCGTGTGTAAATATAAATACTGGAGTGAAATCACTCTTCAAGAGTATACACTAAAAGGAGATGTATTAAACACCTCTCTCCATTGCAGACTTGTACTGCGTAGTTTTTTTTTCTTCCTTTTTTTATTAGATATTTTCTTAATTTACATTTCAAATGCTATTCCGATAGTCCCCTCCCCCCTTTCCCCTCCCTGCTCCCCTGTCCACCCACTCCCACTTCTTGGCCCTGGCGTTCCCCTGTATTGGGGCATATAAAGATTGCAGTACCAAGGGGCCTCTCTTCCCAATGATGACCGACTAGGCCATCTTCTGCTACATATGGAGCTAGAGACACGAGTTCTGGGGGTTCTGGTTAGTTCATATTGTTGATCCTCTTCTAGGGTTGCAGACCCCTTCAGGTCCTGGGGTTCTATCTCTAGCTTCTCCATTGTGGGCCCTGTGTTCCCTCTTATAGATGATTATGAGCATAGTTTTAAGTTGCTTATCATGAGGAGCAACAAGGAAGGTCATTCAGAACCTTAACAGATTGGTAGTCTTGGATTCATATTGATATCGGTGAATTCAACTGGAATTTAAAACAACAAAAGAAATGCCATCTTCTTGTGTATTTTTTGAGAAATATTCTGTATGTGCCCCCTCCCCCAAGTAAAATTAGCAAGCACTTGGTGAGTAGACTTTCACCCTAGTTTTATATAGCAAATGAACACATTTTCTTCTTTCTTTGAATATATATATATATATATATATATATATATATATATATATATATATAATTCTGTTTTTAGTTCAGCCCTGCTCTTTAGTTGGACTTAAGAAAAATACACAAGATTTACACAGTATTCTGTATTTCAAGTTTGAATCTATAAAAACATACTCATAAGCCATCTAGGAAAGGCTAAATGCATGCAAGTGAGTTTTGTGCAGATAACCCACTGTTTGCATGTCCTAAGGATGCAAGATTCTTGGACACTACATCCCAGGATTGCTTCTTGCTATTGATATGCCTGACCTGTCACTATTACATAGTGTAATGATTCCGGTGCTTCAATTATACAAAGAGAAATAGGCTTGGAACAAATTTGTGGTCAGGAAAAAATCATTCTACCACAGGTCCAAGGATGAAGCCACAGGTGTGCAAGTGAAAATGTTGCTTTTAACTTATAATGAGCTTACAGAATGAAGTAATGTCTTGAACTTACTATCTACATCATTCTGTAATTTCCTTTCTGTGTAACACTTCAGCTATGAAAAAAATTTCTACCTAACTTTTCTCTAAGAAGGTATAAAAAGGACAGAGGGAAAAAAGGGGTGTCTTGGGGGATATTGCCCCATCTATCCAAGTGTATTTGTATAGCTTTTGGGGCCCTGCCCCATCCAGCAGATAGATGATAGATAGATAGATAGATAGATAGATAGATAGATAGATAGATAGATACAGAGATACAGAGATACAGAGATACAGAGATAGAGAGTATGTGTGTATATATATTATATACATATTTATGTCGGTGTGTGTATAATATGTAAGTATGTATAAATACTTATGGAGTTAAGGAGACAGGTGGTTAGGCCTGACCACTGTGTGTGTGTGTGTGTGTGTGTGTGTGTGTGTGTGTGTGTTTATTAGTATGTGTATGTCTGTGCAACTTACCAGTGTAAATTATTTTTTTTTCTTTTCTCTTTTTTTATTCCTCTCTATTTTACAAGGAGTTAAGAAGTTCCATTCCTTGTGCCTGGGCATGGAGATGTCCATGAGCCAGATAAAAAAGAGTTCTACCAATTAAGCCTTTTTTCTTCTTAATTTCCTGCTGCTGCTAGCAGGAGTTTATTACCAGAAACCAGGGGCATTTAGCCACGGAATAATAAGAAATCAACCCTTATTAGCACAAAATAGTAAGAGAAAAGAAAACATCCCTTATCAGCACAGAATAGTAAGAGACAATTACAAGGTCAGAGACCAGCAATCTTTGACCTCCATTTTACGCTATGTCATGCCATTCATCCTATATCTTGGGCAGGTCCCCAGAAGAACACCACATGTAAGTAAATATAGGAGGTGTTATGACTCTGAAACATAGAAGTCACCATCATTATTCTCCTAACTTAAGTATGAAGAAACTAACAATTGACTTTATTGTTATTATTATTATTATTACTATTATTATTATTATAGACTGATAAATAATTATAAGATGTAGATGTGTAATGATTTATTCAATAATCAAGCATAAATAATTTTAGTATAACTACAGTTAGTTTAAATTAAACTATTTTAATTATATTACAGTATTGGTTCATTACATATGTATAACTTTATATGGTGTTGGTTTCGTGACAGATAGTAGGTTATCTTAGTATGTTATGCTACTTTGTGTTCATATACTTATTGAAATAACAACAGACATTTATATTTTCAATATTCCAGAAACAAGAAAAAACAAAATTGAGGCCCTTAAAAGATCAATATCTGAAGATGGTAACTTTCTTTTCTTCCGAAGTGACCAATAATATCTTGTTCTTCAGATAGAAAAAACCCGATCACATTGCGTAAAAGATGTAAAGCACGAGGGTGTATGCTGGTTTCCTTAGTCAGCACAAAGGGTGTAGGCTGGTTTCCTTAGTCAGCACAAAGGGTGTAGGCTGGTTTCCTTAGTCAGCACAAGGGTGTAGGCTGGTTTCCTTAGTCAGCACAAAGGGTGTAGGCAGGTTTCCTTAGTCAGCACAAGGGTGTAGGCAAGTTTCCTTAGTCAGCACAAGGGTGTAGGCAGGTTTCCTTAGTCAGCACAAGGGTGTAGGCTGGTTTCCTTAGTCAGCACAAGGGTGTAGGCTGGTTTCCTTAGTCAGCACAAAGGGTGTATGCTGGTTTCCTTAGTCAGCACAAGGGTGTAGGCAGGTTTCCTTAGTCAGCTCAAGGGTGTAGGCTGGATTCCTTAGTCAGCACAAGGGTGTAGGCAGGTTTCCTTAGTCAGCACAAAGGGTGTAGGCAGGTTTCCTTAGTCAGCACAAAGGGTGTATGCTGGTTTCCTTCTCAGCACAAGGGTGTAGGCTCGTTTCCTTAGTCAGCACAAAGGGTGTATGCTGGTTTCCTTAGTCAGCACAAAGGATGTAGGCTGGTTTTTTTAGTCAGCACAAAGGGTGTAGGCTGGTTTCCTTAGTCAGCACAAAGGGTGTAGGCTGATTTCCTTAGTCAGCACAAAGGGTGTAGGCTGGTTTCCTTAGTCAGCACAAAGGGTGTAGGCTGATTTCCTTAGTCAGCACAAAGGGTGTAGGCTGGTTTCCTTAGTCAGCACAAAGGGTGTAGGCTTGTTTTCTTAGTCAGCACAAGGGTGTAGGCAGGTTTCCTTAGTCAGCACAAAGGGTGTAGGCTGGTTTCCTTAGTCAGCACAAGGGTGTAGGCTTGTTTCCTTAGTCAGCACAAAGGGTATAGTCATTTTATACTATATAAATCTATTCATGAATCCAGAGCCCATGTTTTTTAGTCAGTTCTAATGATGGCTATTTTTGTCAACACTATCACAATGTGTCAAAACATGAATTTTGAGATACATTCAGACCATATTATAAAACAAGATTAAATTCTTCATTTATGGTATTAAGTAATTCTAGAATTCTTCAATCAAAAATATTAGAAGATGACTAATTATAATTTAGTGTATTTAAAGCTCAATGTGTAAATAGGGTATTCATGGACATGCTTAAATATAGTTTCTTTTATTTTACAGAAAGGCTACACATCATTGACATCCCTTTGAAGGTTCCCATGTGAGTTTGCATGATAATGAAAATGTTGGTTCTCAGCAGTCACTATGAACAATGCTATCATAGAGCGAAGTAAAGAGCTTACTCAAAATTAAAGTCATTAAATCCATATATCTTATTTGATAATGTTATTTCCCATCTGGATATGGGTTAATAATTGTAAAAACTCATTACGTGTACAATAACATATAAAAATTAAATATATAAATTTTCATCTTGGTAAAGAGAATAGGAAATGAATTCAAGGAAGTTCTTGAATTAGATTACAATGAAACTAAAAGTATAGCCATGTTTGATTTAATGTACAAACATTTTACATAGGAATATATTTAGAGATGTTGCTAAACTCAGGATAGAATATCTTAGTGCACTCACTTCTCTAAGGACCCATGAAGTAAGGGGATGAATAATTGAAAATAAGCAATAAGAAGTCAAGAAAATAAAGCATTGTGTGGAAAATATCAGAAACAAAAATACATAAACCAACATATCTTTAAAGAAACAAGAAATTAAAATCTTGCATCGGGAAATTCTACCCGAACTTGATTTACTTATTGAGTATACCTCCTCAATATAATGAGAAGTTTATTTTTAATATATTACAAAAATAAAACGAGCTTACCACTGATATGCCAGTAAAGAAGCCATAAGTAAATGACACAATTAAATGAATAGTATTAACTATATTTTCATATTAATATTTGTACAATCATATTAACAATTATTAAATTGAAATAATCTATGATTGATAAAGAAGGGAAGAACTATAAAGAAAAAGATTCTAAGAGCCATGAAGTCTGCTGTGAGGATGTCTTAATGTCTCCTATAAATGAAGGGAAGCTATACTCTTCATATATCAACAATGTGACTACCTAAACAATATCTGTAGAATTAACTTCGTTTCATGAAAAAACAATTTATGCAGATTTTCCTAAGATCTCCAAAATTACAAATATCTGAACATAGTTGAATCTTCTAAGCATGTGAATCTTGCCCTTCCCTGAAGGAAGCAGTGTGGTTGATGTTTACAGATATAAAAGTCGACAAATCATTAAGCAGCAACTGCAGATTGGAATGTCTACTAAGCTATACATTAAGATACCATTAATTTAGTTATCTTATTTTTATCCCCTGATTTTTCATTTCAAAAAGCATACAATTGTAATGCTATTAAAAATTTGCACCAAAGAAAAAATGTGAGTTTAGAGTAAATAGCTTATAAATCTCTGTAGTTATGGACAAGAAAACTAATTTATACAAATTCACATTAACATATACATATAACACACACATCTATACATTATACTATGTGTGTGTGTGTGTGTGTGTGTGTGTAAATTTTAAAAAGAGAAGTGATATTTTAAAACCAATCCAACTCTTCCATGACAACTGAATTTCTCATAGCATGCTTCTAACCCAGGACTTGCTATCCACCTACTGTTCTGTCATCACTCATGACAAGTACTTTACACAGTTGAGGACCTGAAATAGGATGCACATATTCTTT
>LR751679.1:0-67165 GCA_902729485.2 Mus minutoides
AGAGAAGAGAAGAGAAGAGAAGAGAAGAGAAGAGAAGAGAAGAGAAGAGAAGAGAAGAGAAGAGAAGAGAAGAGAAGAGAAGAGAAGGAGGAAGAGGACGAGGAAGAGAAGAGAAATATTTCTTGGGTGCTATATGTGTTTAACAAAAAAAAAAAAACCTCTTGAATGAATGACCCTCAAGTTCATGTATACAACAAAGATGATAAGGTGACTTTTTCTGACATGAAGCATATTTGAATAGATAATTAGTAAAATGAAACTGGAGATAGACTGGATCAGGGTAGGTCTTCCTCTATTGACTGTGATCTTCTCCAGAGAAGAAATAAAACTGGCTCAGAAAGCTTATGAGCACAGGGTACAAAGATACTTGGAGTGATGTATCCATGGCTGGAGGCACAGCCCAGACCTGATGACCAACCATCAGACTCCAGCGGTGAATTGACTGCCCCTTCAGGCCCACCGAAAGAAGCTAAAACTGGCGATTCTGAGACTCCAGACACTTCCTCCCAAACTAAAAGAGGGTAAGTCCTTGCTGGTTTATGTTATTAGTTTTGTGGTGGTTTGTTATGGTAGTCCTAGGAAATCAATTCAGTTAGTCAGGTGCTAGAATACAATGTATATAAAGAGAGCAGGAAGCTTAGATAAATACGCAACAGTTTTGAACAGTTTTGAACAACGTTTAAGAGATGAGTAAGGTTTGCAAGATGTTAAAAGATGATTGCATCGGTTTTTGAAACCAAGGGAGAGCTAGGTCATTCTGGGAGGGGAGGGGAGGGGAGGGCCTGTCACTTGAATCAAGCTGTATGTTCATAGTAAAGTTGGAAACAGAATGTCCAGGAGTTTGAGAAGGGGCAGGATCTGAAGGGTTATGGAAAGTGACCCCAGTTTGGAACCAAAGTAGAGGAATAAACGTTTCCTAAACAAGGAAGTATGTACATGCGCTGGGAATTCCTTGGCCTTGAATCTGACATCTCCATCTTCTTCCAGCTTTAACCCTATGGTCCTGGTCTTTGTTTTGATTTTCTTCTACACTCTTTCTGTCCTTTCTGAACGTTTCTAAAGAAAAACTCCATTTTAATAGAGTCATACACTATAGGTGCTTTCTAGTTCACATTTGTAACTTTGGAAACCACATAAATGACTGACTACATTGGATAGCTGGTTCTATGTCATAGAAATGCAAACCTTGGTATTCTCTTCATGGACTTTAATTCAAAATGGTAACAACACAAATTTTGTATTTCCTGGAGAAAAGAGTGTTCATCCTTCCCTATCTTGCTTTGGTGTGAATTATAGTTATCAAGAATTTTAACAGGCATACTTAACATAAGACCCATAATCTTCACAAAATGCTGTTTGAATTTAAGTTTTTCATACGGAAATGTAAAAAGTATCATAAGAAATAATTCTAAATATTATAGCACTAAAGCCCATGAAAGAATCAGTAACTGTGTGCAAATATCCAAACCATAACCATTCAATTCAGAATTGAAAAAAAAAAAAAAAAAGGTCAGGCCAGCTGCAGAGCAAGTGGATACGGGGAAGCCCCATGACCGACAAAGACTAGACTTTTGCAACAGAATTTTCCAGGCTTTTAAGCCAATCTCAGCTCTACCCCTGGCTGGATCTTCTCTCAGTTAGTAAGCAGGTTGTATTCATTTACCCAGGGAATTCTGAGCAGGCCTCCCTCCTCTCCTTTTGGAACTTTGTTTAGGCTCTTTCCAGTATCTAAAAAACAAACAGAAAAACGAAGGCATATCCTCTTTATCTTCTGTCTGTTTCTTCAGGAAGATATTACATTCCCAACATGTCTGTGCTGGTCTCCAAATCATTCCACCTTCCATCTCCTGCAGACATCATGACATGGCAGGACCACCATCCCTCTGCCCTCTTTCAGTGCATTACTACAACCCTGTTAAGGGTAGGGAATATGTCTTCACCCTGCCACTTGAAAAATGCCTGATTCATAATAAAAATGTATTGGATACCATCTAACTGCTTGCCATTTAATCATGAATGACTGATAGCCATTTTCCAGACCAACAATCATTCATTATCCACATGAAAATTCTCAAGGAGAGATAACTCATTCCTTCAAGAATATTCCAAATGCCAGAAATTTTCCATAAGATTGGCTATGACCACATTACCTCCCCAAATGACTTTGAAGAAAATCAGTAATAATAATTATTTAGTTTATCCTTACAGCAACTATTCAATAAGATATGGTTCCTTTCTCTAGTCCAGTAAGCCAAAGGAAACTCAGAGAAATAGCTTATAAAGATTATACTTCAATCTAAGGTGTTATCAGAATGAAAATTTAGCAGACTGAGTCAACTGTAAACTCTTTCATGTCAAAACTGACTGGGAAGCAGATAGCCAGACTTTCATCCCTGTGACCCAAAAGAAGATAGCCATTTAAAAGCTAAGGTATCCTGCCTTTATTATATCCCTTTGCCCTCTGATGTTGTACTGTCATGCCTTACCATATCTCCTGCCCTCTGACCTTTCTCTTATTCAGTTACTCTCTACCACATCTTTTGACTGCTCTATTGACCTTCCCTTTGGCTATTTGCAAATGCCTACATATCTCTGGGAGATAAGATTCTGTATACATTACACAACAGCATAGCTTCTTTCCAACACTATGTGCCTACCTTATACCCCTACCTCCCATAAAGCATGTAGTGTGTACGCATGATACTGTAACTACTAATTTATAGATGTTTTTTCTTCCTACAAATATGTATCCTGAATCTGAACACCAAGTGTCAGCTTGTTTTGCATTCTTACTGTGCATCATAATCCTGGCCAACTGTTGAAGCTCGGTGACTGTCAGTTGAAAGACACAAAATTAAAAGCCCTAAGACCTTTGATGCTTGCTATTTGCTTGGCTTTTAGTTAAATGAGAATATCCCTGTGCTTTATGATGTGTGTGCTATCTCATCAACCAATAAATGCTCTCCAAGGTAGAGAAAGCAAAACCAATGTGTCTACGAAGATCTCCGTCAACTATGCTTAGCTCTAAAAGTCAAATGTCAAAGACAAACCATGAAGGACAGATGAATCAGATTATCTAAATCACTGCTATCCAAAAATAATAATAAATGCAAAATTTAAAAGCTATAAAAAATCTAATGTGTACATTGCAACTAAAATATGAATAGTAACATAAAGAATTCAGAAAATTAGTAAAACCCAGCCCTGTTTTTACAAAACAGGCTACTCATTTTAATGTGTTTAAAGTATAGTATATTAAATTACATTTCATTCATTTATTTGAATTCTGTGCCTCTGCACAGCAAGGTATAATGTATACCATTATGAAAGACTAGGGATGAATCATAAGCTTGCCACTATTCATATTCTAAACATTCATATTCTAAACTCAGTAGTTCAACTTTGCTGTATTTGCTGGTCAGATGACAACACCCTGGCAGATCCACTCTGATCTCACACAATTCTAATAGCCAAAGGCAAACCACAAGTTCCTGCTATTTGAGACTTGATTGTATAGGCAAGGACAGGTTGTGTGTATACACTGCCCACTTTCTACTGAATCTACTTTTAAGAGAGGTTAGATTGCAGATATTCTCATAACTTTCATAATTGTGCTGTCATTTCTCACTGCAATATGCCTAAATGATAGCACACTTAGGCCTAAGTTAAACTAGTCACTGTATTGTTACTTTTCCTTAAACACTAATCTTACTGATCTTACCCAAAATTAATATAACAACATCAGCAAGAAACAAAATTTATTTACCCATTGATTACTATTATGGCATAAATATAATTACTATGCAATATTCTCTTTTAACAAATACTACCTTATAATAAATCCATAAATTCAAAACTACTATTATAAGGAATTTCTGTTGTATACTTAAAAACTCAGAAAGAAAATTTTAAATACTTCCTAAAAAATCATTCAAATACTCAATTATTTGATCAAAGAATTTTTGCTTGAACATACTTCATTATCGTGCATTCTTAAATTTAAACATTATTTCAGTATGTTGATAATCTTTAAAATGATTTTATTTTATATGTAATGTCTTTTATATTTACTGAGTATCTGAAGATGTTTCAATTGAAATATAATTATATCATTTCCTCCATCCTTTGACTCCCAGAGTATTCTTTTCAATATACACAAAATATTTGTATAAAATAAAAGAACATGTGTGACCAAAGTTGTTGGCTTTTTGGCTCTAAGTCTTATTCTAGGCAACTTAAAGGGAAGCCTTCGACTACTAAGACTAAATCAAAAAGTATCTATTGGAAACGATGACTTTGAGCTAGGCATAGTGGCACATGGGAGGTGGAAACAGGATGATCAGGAGTTCAAAATTATCCATGACTACATAATGAATTAAAGACCACCATTAGCTTCATGAGACCCTATCTTTAGGAAAAAACAAAACAACAACAACAAAAAAAACCCTTCAGTTCTAGCTTTTGATTGAGATTTTTTTTTAATGTAAACAATAAAATGGGCTGGGTAAATGCACATACTATATAACTTTAACTGCCCCTTGTCTGTATAAACAGAATCTGACTATTTAATTAGATGCAAGAAGAATGGCAGTATTTGTTTATAGCGCATAAACATAGATCTTCACTAAGAACATAAAGAAGACATTAGATACCCTTGAGGTGTCTTTATGGAACTTTCTGGACACATGGAAGTCTAACGGCTATCATATTGGAATAATGCTTTATCATTGTCAAATTACAGGGGACAAGTCCAGCCAAGTACTGTAACAGTCCTGAAGTACTTTTAACTTGATAAGTATCGTTTTGCCCAGAGCTTTGCCATTTTGATTTCTATAGAATGCATTCTGTCAGACACTGTCAAAATTATAGCATTACTTTACAATCTTACTACATGTCTTCAACTAACTGACCATTATAAAAAGGTTCAGGAAAGATTACATGTGATGTCCTGATCTCACATCAAAATCCAACTTCACTTGTGAATTTCTACTAGCTTTACACACATTTTAGTCTTCCAATTCACTAGCCATCTCAGTAGAAACACATAATCCTGGTTATTTACATTTCAGAAGTCTATACTCTACACATTACAGTACCCATCACCCATAGGTTGAAGCAGGATCACATTTAAAGAAAAAAAAAAAAAAACTCAAAACCAATAAATCTAATAAGAGTAGAAGGAGGAAAGATCTACTGACCCGGAGGAGCCCAGCTTTCAGAGTCTGAGGACAGGAGGGAGGTAGCCATATCAGCAAGTTAATTTTGAGGCTTTGGGGTAAGTGCAAAGATAGAATGTTAAACTGGAGATAACAGTGTTGGAATAATATATCTAAGTCTAGTGGTCCCTATGGAAGAGCAGTTCCCTGATACTTGACCAACAAACACAGATAAAGGCAGAGATTGACATCACTATCCTTAACTTACCCACTGCATCTCAGTGGCTAAATGTGTGTATTCAGTGGAGAATGTGGAGTAGACAAGCAACCACATTTGAATGGAAAGAGCAGTGACCCAGAAGTTGAAGACGGAAGATCTAAATTCTAGTCCCTCGATTCTCACTAACTAGTCACTGCCAGGACATATCAGTTGTCTTCTCAGTATGAGGCAGTTGGGTCAGATGAATGAGTTCTTCTTCCAAATCTAATCTTCATGAACACTAAACATCTACTGCATATTTCAGTCACAAATCCTATGGAAATCGTTTACATTTAGATTACATATATGTGTGTGTGTATGTGAGTATATGTATATATGTGTATATGTGTATATATGTGTGTGTACGTGTACACATATAGTAAAAAAGTGCATTTATATATTTGGGAGATATATACATATATATCAAATATGTGTGTATGTGCATATATATCTCCCATATACCTACTATATTCTTGAAATTTAAAACCACATTCCTACAAGCTCTTTTCCATCTCTTCTCCATATAAAATTATACAGACTTGTTCCTTGACATATATTTATCATTGTTTTCTATATGTAAGTATGTATATCCTACAATAGACTATGTTCTCAAAAGAGAAATACCAAGTCCAATATAATAAACATACATCTAATTTTGAAAGTCTTCACTGATACATTAAATCTTAGCTTTCAAGTTTGCCAGACAGTGAACAATTCTCCACACTAACACTGATAAGACTAGGTTATGAAGGAGATGAAATCTGTAGGATTTTTGACACTAGTTTGTAAGCATTTAAATGTGTTAGGCATATCTCTAAGACCTCACATGAATAAGACTCTCCCTGCTGTATAAAATATGGGAAGGGAAAAAGGATGGTGTCTTTGACAAGGTACCTTTCAAATGAAAATAAAATTGAGGTTATCTAATCAGTTACCCTTGTGGGTAGATGGATCTACACCTGCAGTGAATCTCAGACCTAGGAAATGACAGAGCAGATCATCTTTATGGCTTTCATGACAGAGCCACAGCAAAATGATTTCCTAAGATCAATATGTGGTTAAGAGAAAGCTGTTTTCAATGGAAACAGGAAGCTAGGAGCTAACCTGTTTCTATGGTAACCAGAGCAGCAGCTACCCAACAGCTGTAAAGGGGGGAGGAGAGAGAAAGAGGGCAGAAAGTTACAAATGAAAAAAATCAATTCTGGTTTACCTTATTGGTGTGACAGTTCTCGGAGTGCAATCAGAATGGGCAGAGACATGCTGTTCCTACCCAGCATCTTTAGCAATATTACCCCACAAACATCAAAACCTTGGAAATGATACGAAGTCTGAGTACTATCTTAGTCCAATGTCTCATCACTCGTTTTTATTACTGATATTATTATTTACTTTTTGGAATAGGGCAAAGGAAGATGAACTGAGCTCAACTCAAATTGACATCAGAGTAAGTGCACAGTTCTCATAGCTCCTAATAAAGTTTTTTTTTTCACAATTCCGTTTCCATATATTCTCTACCTCAGTTCTTTTCTCCCTTCAAACCCACATTCTATTCGCTTTCTGTGACAATATTGACTACATAGAATTAAAATTGCCACCCTTCAACCTCTTAAACAAGCATCAAGCCATGTTATTTCATCATAAAAGTCGGCCTGAGCTGTTCGAAAAGGCAAGCCCTCAAAACTTCAAGCAGAACTGAATTACCTTTCTGTAATATATTCCTGGTTATTGTTTAGAACATTTGCCACTATACATTTCCTTATGTGTTTATGTTTAGTGTTCTTGCCATTTCATTTAGACATATCTTAAAGATTGCCATAATAAAAAGGATTTATGACTCATAAGTTCAAAACATATAAAACTTGAAGAATACACTTACTTTACTTGTGGCAGTAAACATAAATAGTGATGATTTAAACAGTCAAGTGAGAACGTTTTATTTGCACATAAACTTGCACACCTTCTTATTTTTATTTGCTTTGCAAATAACCTTTTGACAAGTAGGGAACATTTTCTTGTCTCTCATTCAATTTTGTCAACAAAATTCAAAATTGTTGAGTCTACAAATGGACTGTTAAAAATAAACATGAAAATCATACTTATCCATCCAACTGCATTTATCTTTGGTACACCTGGTACCTAGCAATAAAGCACCTTGCTTAGTGTGTGATCATAAACGCTACTAAAAATACAATGTAGCCAATAAGGAGCTCTGTTCCTTTGCTGATGTGTTGAGACTGAGGTACTCTCTGGTCCTGCTCAATCCCCACAATAACAAGAATTGAATTTATTTATGAATTATATGGTTAATGTTCTGGAAAAGGTCAAAAGACTCTTAGATTGAGAAGGGAAAGAACCAGACATCGCAGCGAAATCTCCTTCAAGGACATGAACTTGGACTTCCTTTGTCCTACAGTTGGCCATGATTCAAAACTAATAGGAAAAAAAATGAAGAAACTTAGCCACATTCTAACAGTTCACTTGTTTGGTACAAGTACAACCTTCATTAAAAAAAGACTATACATTATTCTGAAACCAAACCAAACCAAACAAACAAGACTGTAAGGACCGTCCTATTAAAACTTCAAAGTCTAACTGCTCTATCCAAGTGTGCCATCTTTAGTGAATTGACTATTAGCTAATTAACATTTTAAGGCAAAAAAAATGTTGAAGCTTAAAAATTGTATAGGGTAGGAACAGCTAGATGATATAAGTCTTTATTGCTGTGTTAAGTATTATGGTGCTTTATTCTGAAATACATGGTACCAGCTATGGATTTCAATTGAGGCAAATCTGTGACAAAACCTTACCCAAGATGAGCTGATCAGGAAGAAGGGAGTGAGTGGCACAGACTAAAGCCCCAGAGACATGAGCTGCCATGGAAACCTGAATGATGGATAGAAGAGAGTCTACACGCAAGCAGGTTCTCTGGCGTGAGGAACATGCAGCACTATTGGTATGAGAACAGCTAGAAAATGGGTTTTACAGCCAAACAACTGGAGGAAGGTGAGTCTTGGTTTGGGGTTTTGCGTTTTGGGGTTTTTGTTTTATTTTGTTTTGAGAAAAACACTGTACTATCTTGGAACGTTTTTCCCATCTCGTTGGCTTTCCTTACTCAAACGATGTCTTTAGGAAATATTTTTATTATAAAGGAAATAATTAACTTAATGAGAGCAAAGAACTGTTATCTCCCGTGTATGCCTTCCCTTTATGTAGATTTTGATGTAGAGCATTTAAATAATAAATACAAACCAGAGAAGCAAGGTTTCTACAAGAAAATTACATTTGGTAACCATCACTTGTGAGGGGAACTATAATATGTGACCATTAAAAAAAAAAGTGTTCTTTCAACCTAGAAATGAAAAGTTAAAATCAACCTGGTCATCAAAGACATGCATAAGTTGCCACAAAAGGGTCACACTCTCAAAAGGGAGAGAGGTTAGTCAGTCACCCTGCTTCATCTACAAATCAAAAAGAGAGGAATGGAGAATAATATAATCTCCCCAACCCCCATGCCTTTAGAGCTAGGAACAGATTCTTTGAAATGTTTTCTAAGCCTGGCAATTTATAATTAGAGTACTAGTAACTCTGAAAACAATCTAAAAGCTCAACCAAGAAATCTCTGCCCATAATGTTCTCTCATGGTTCTGAATCTTGAATGGACACTCGTACTCTAAACTGCAAATGTTGAGTGAGGAATAGAGAAGACAGCACTTTCCCAAAGGCATCCCGGCTCCTCACTATCTGCAAATATTATCAATATCATTAATAGAGCCATATCTCCTCTCTTTCCTGATCTTGGTTTCCCACAACAGATTTCCATGACATCTTATATGGTAATATTTTTTTAAAAATTAAGAAAAATACCGTTTAAGTATGGCATTTTAGCTTACTGTCCAAATCACTGGAATATTGAAACCTCTCAAATATATATTTATGTTATAATTTAAACTCCTAGATAAAGATGACATACCAGCAAAAGGCAAACAATTACAGGGTCATAAAAGTCAATTACCATTTCCTGTCACCAGTGCTTTAGTGTGACCTCATGAAAGGGAAAAAAAAACACGCCTACATTAAGACTGAAGCAATCTCCTTGATATGGGAAGAATCATAAAAGTAAACAAATAGGTGGAAAAACTGGAAAGGGACTTCAGCTAAAATTCTTCATGTACATACTTCAGGAAATAGACGAGCTAATGTAAAGATAACGACGTTTATAAAACACTTAACTTTATTAAGAATGAGATGTGTGAAGTAAACCACTTGACACTGGTTTTTGCTTCCTCCAATCAGAATCACACCACTTAAGCACAGTTTCCTCCTGCTGACTCCTCACCGGTATTCTGTGTGAGGAACCAGTCTGGTGTCATTAGGTCAGGTCAGAATTGGAGCTAAGATATTACTTCACCCATGTGACATAATGAATTAATGCTGTTTGTTCTGACTCATTGAATCCTCGGTGATCTGGAAAGTTACTTTGCTGAACTCGAAGTCTGCAAAAGAAAGTGACATATTGGACACTAACTGGTCAATTACAAACAAATAATTCCAACAGGGTTCACATAAAATGCAAAGGTCACACATTTTCCTTCCTTTGTTGACTGGTGCCGTGGGAAATTTATCCCAGACAATGTCCTCCAATGTATGTATTTCAAAATGTTGTAAACGTCCTTTCCAAGTGGGAACCCTAACTGATGTCTTAGGTAGCTGGGCAGAGTCTTCCCAGTCTCATCAGTTACAATCAGAGGTTTTTGTGGAAAGGGGCTAGGAAGATGTCATGACACCACCAGAATAATCTTGGTTTGGCTAATTACTTGATGTATGACCTTAACCATTTCTGAACCTCTGAGTCTTCATTTTCCTCATCTTGATTAGAAAGGGAAGGTCTTTGCTAAGTGACTTCTAAAACAGATTTTCAGGCTGGTGAGTAATTGTCACCTGATTTTGCTCTCGCCTGCTCTTGACCTTGTGCTAATCTCTTGTTTCTTTCTTCATCTAAAACAGATGTGAGGCAAATCCTCCGAGTAGTTACAAAGAAACCTAAGTATGGAAACTGTTTCTAATACCCAGTGGCTGTCAAGTCAATGGACTACCTTTCTCACTAATAATCAACAGAGTCAAATTTCATAGTAAGAATAATGGTCATGTGCCTCGATAAACACTTAGGTAAAGAACCCTGTTTATGATAAAATACAAACCAAACTAAGGATATCTTGCTATGTTATCAGGAGGAAAGATAATAAGGCAGCAGTTTTATTGAACACACACTGCAGAAGACAGTCTTGTGATGAGCCTGAAAACAGAATCAAATTATCTCTTTAACCACCAAGTGAGAAGTACACAGTGGCACTCAGCTAAGAACCAAAGAGCACAAGGGCAAGGTCGTGAGCCTGTGATTTTATTTATACCAATAAACACTTTTCTGTTGTTTGTTTGTTTTTCAAGACTGGATTTCTCTGTATATTCCTGGATGTCTCAAAACTAGATCTGTAGACCAGGCTGGCCTCGAACTCGAGGGATCCACCTGCCTCTGCCTCCCAGGTACTGGGGTTGAAGGAATGTACTACCATGGCCTGGCTGTCAAGAATCACATTTTAACCATACACTGTTTTGCTAACAAGCAATATCTTAGGATTGACCTTAGCACTCCCGTGTTTGAATACAGGAGTGTGGGGCTATTCTAAAATTTATGCATGGGTTCAAAGGTCAGGCTAAGAGAGCAACACTATTTTATATTGTGTTCTTTTTCTTCCCGAAAACCAAATGCATGGGCAGATTTCTGAGGTAGTGTCAGAAGCCAATCTCTTTGGAAGTCAGTGGGCAATGAGTGGCATAAAAGCTAAGATGCAGGCATTTCTGATATGCCAAGGAAGTTGCTCAAGAGGGTAGAGTCAAAGTTAGTCAAGGAGAATTACCATTCTGTAGAGATAAGGGTCTTCTCTGGGCAGCAAAAGCAAGATATATGCAGCAGTGGTAACAGTTTACTAAATTCAGTGTTCCACTCTCATATACAACTAAAGCCAATTAATATCCTGTATCATTTTTGATTATTTATATTTCTCCTGTTTCTTAAGCTGAAGACACTGTCATTGATTTCTCTAGTCCCATCATGGGATTATAGGAAGGTAAATGGGTAAATATAATCACTGCCTTAAATTAGAAACAAAAAAGAAACATTGAGGCTAAGATTATAAAATAAAAAGTCAGGTAAAGTTTTCAACAATCTGAGTTACTCAACAGAAGACAGATCAACTGGGTGATTCACAATCAACCTGTGAGGAACACAGACACACTTAAAACACCCAACTTAGGATCCAGGGTGTAGGCAAGATCACAGTTGCAACAACATCCTCTTCGCCCCTGGGAAGAGACAAGGCTAGACAAGGAGAATTCCTCACACCCTACATCCACCCAGACTCACACACAGAGATGCCTTTCCCCTCTCCCTGTCCTCAGATTAGATCCTTAACATAGCTACTGCCCTGGGGAGTCAGATCTGAGAGTTAGAGGTCATTGAAACTGTCACATCAGGATGGGCAACGGGCTCCAAAGCACATCCTAGCTAAAGGAAAGGGCTGGAACAAAAGAAGTTAAGGCAAAACTAAGGTGAATGTAGTGATGACATCAAGACACATCCCAGGATGGATGGGTCCCATCTGCTAAAGTAAATCTGTGTGAATTAAAAGAGCAGCAGAATAGCTAACAGGGAGGGTGGAAGAAAGGGGATGAGAAAAAGTCTCCGGGCTTGCCCTACCCCACATGAAACATCTCGAAAAACGTGTTCCTTTCTTCCTCTTCATTTCAGAGGCTACTGGAGGAAAGGATCAAAGTTTGAAGAAAAGTTGTGAGTTGTAACAACAGGGAACTCTAGATTCAGATCTTACCCTAGCGGCTCTGGATGAGTAGGGGTCCTCAAAGAGAGCCCACATGCGAGGCTGCAGCTTCCTCCAGCGGCCAGACTTGCCATCAGGTCCTCCCAGCCCCGCAGCATCCTCAATACCCAATCTCTTGGCCGCTAGGTCCTCATCATCACCAGGGTCGCCCCCGATGAGGTCTGGTGTCTCGAAGATGTCCAGGGCCTCCTCCGCGTCCCGGTGCTGCCTGTAGGTCATCCAGCAGCAGGGCTCCACGTCGGTCTCGTCGATGCCCCAGAAGGCCAGCTCTTCCTCGAAGAGCGGCCCGCACACGTCGGCGGGGCAGTGCAGCTTGCCCGTGCGATAGTAGTTAAGCACATAGGCGAAGACTCCTGGGTGACGGTCGAAAAAGAATTCGCGGCCTCCCCCAGGGTGGTCGCTGCCTCCGTTGCCACCGTGCGAACTGCAGTTGCCCGCGCCGCCCTCGAAGCAGCCGCTGGGGACAGGGGACAAGGGAGGCGGTCGCGGCGGCGGAGACAGCGGAGGGGGCAGCGGCTGCAGCTTGTCACTGGCGGCAGTCAGGCAGTCGCCCTGAGGTTCCGAGGAGGCGAGAAGGGCCAGGCGAGTTCCAGGCAGGGTCTTGAGGGTGCTGCGATAGGTTTCGTGCCTGGTGCCCCCGACATTGAGGATCACCCTCTCGTTGCTCTCGATCTTGCCCATCTCGGTGGCTCAGACATGACTAGGGGAGGCGAACACAGCACCAAGTTAAAGCTCTCGTGGGTCAGAGACTCATCAGGACCCTCTCTACCCCACCGCACCCCCTATCTCAACCCAAGAGTGCCAAGCTGCAGAGCTGGCAAGTGGAAAGGAGACTCCCAGGAAGAGCTTGGTGCCCAAGTCCTGTCCCCGCCTCTCCCATCAAGCCTGGCCCAGGTTCCCAGAGAACGAAGAACAGTTGAGTCTTCCTTGACCTTCCAGGAAACCTTTTTGTCTTGCGGCACACAGTCCACCCTTGGCTCTGACCTCTCCTTCCTTCTTGCCCTACACCATGCCTCCCCTCTAGCCCTGTCACATCCAACCTGCTTTAAGTCCCCAAGCCCCTCTTTCCTCCCCCCACCCCCAAATCCCCACCGCTCACTCCCTGGCCTTTTTTTTTCTACCCGCCTTTGCTCCAAGCTCTCCTCCCTAGATGGACCCCTTACCCACTATCCCATCCCTCTCTCTTTTCTCTCTCAGCCCCTCCCCTGTTCTTAATGCAATTCCCCCATGAGGGAGTTATGTTTGCTGAGGCAACTTAGCAGTGTTGAGTGGGAGGGGGCCAGGAGTGCCCCAGCTGCCTGCATACCCTGGTCCAACCTTAAGACAGCTCTCCTCCCGTCCCCCATCACTAGTGGAGTGCCCTTTGCCCGCTCTGTTCTCTGTTCACCTACCAGGCAGAAGACTGAACCCAGAAGTCAGAACAACAACAACAACAAACGTCCCCGCTACCGCCTTTCACCAAGGAGACCTCTGACTAATTTCCTCATCCAATTTCCTTTTCACATTACTGTTGCCCTGTGTTGCTAAATGTTATTATTACTTGGGAAAGGAAACGGCTAACTAGGATCCATCTTTGAGGACAAAAGTGAGCAATCTCTGCCACCCCTCCCCCTTCCCAAGAAAAACAAGCATCTTGGGGAGGAGAGTGGGGGGTTGCTTTCGAGGAGGGGCGAGGCTCTGGAGAAGCTGCGGGAGGCACACCCCCTGTGTCGCTGAGCTAGACCGACTGTTTCCAGCTTCTCCCCAGAGGCTCCACCGCCACGCTCTTAAAAGCTAGGCAGGGGGGATGCCCGCCTGCGCGCTGCCCTTCCCTTTCTCCCCTCCTCGACCCCGGATACCTTAAGGAGACCGGGAGTAAAGTGGATCTGCTTGGGTCTCCGTGTGGACGAGGTTCTTCCTGCAGTGGGACGGAGTCTCTGCGGCCAGCTGAGCCGCCCTCCTCACAGGAGAAACTACTTGTTGGCGTTTTTCGGGGTTCAGGTGGTTGAACCGCTTCTCTGGGTGCTGAGGTCGGGGAGACAGTCCCCGCCCGCCGCCCGCCGCGCTCCCCGCCTTCACGCTGCTGCGATCTGTGGACTCTCCCATAGCCACCCTCCGCACCCAGAGTCACCATCGCGCGGGGCTGGGCGAACCATGGAGCTCGGGGCGGGTCCAACTGGCACAGCCCGACCCCGCCGCCGCAGACCTTCACCCGGGCTGGCTGTGTCTGGAGCAGAGGCTGACCGGAGGATAGGGGCGCTCACCCAGTGGAAAGTGAAGGCTCTCAGCTTAGAATTGGATCCACAGATTTGGTTCTCCACCCACCCCCGCCCGAAAGCATCCTCTGCTAGAGCTGTTCCTTCATCACCGCTTGCCTGAGCACACAGCTACAGTGGGTGGGTGGGTCTGAGGAATCTAGGATAAGCAGCTCCGTCCTCCGCCCTATCTGGAGCCCTACCTGCACTCTTTAAGCACCAGTCTCCAAACCCTGTCTCCTCACTGCCACACCCCTCCCAACAAGAGAGAGTATCTAAAGCCAATTGCATCTTTTCCTTAATGACAGCTGACAGGAGAGGCCTGCTTACAGGTGACAGGGATCTTGTTGTGTCTTCTACAGGGCTCTACTTTCTCTCTTCACTCAAATGTAGGTCTCCAGCCACCATCTCACGGTTATGTAAAAACAGAACAAGTTTTTGAAAGTTTTTCCCAGGAACATAATGCTCCAAAAAGTAAAACTTGAGCTTCCTTTATCTGAAATAACCAAGCGATAAAGTAACAATCTCATCAGTCAAGCCCCAGTTAACTCTACTGTCTATCTGGGCTTTGTTTGTGCTGCTATAGCTGATACAACTAAGTATTTACAACCGCAGGGCTTTCCCTCAGGAGAAATGGAGTATCTCACAATTCCAGGGTTCAGGGTTGGTCCTTCTGTAGGCCCTGAGGATAGAGTGTGATCCAGTCAGCTACATGAGCTTGAAGGTAGCTAGTTTCTCCCGGCATCTCCTCACACCTCTCTCTTCCTGTGTACATGTTATGTGTGTCTCCAGATTCTCCCTTTTCCATGACATCACCCACATGACACAACGACCCATAATAATGGCCTCATTTTAACCTGATTACCTCTAGACCCTGTCTCCAAATAGAATCACCCTTTAAGTAGTGGACATTGGGACCCCAATAGATTGTCTTGGGGAGAGCATCATATAACTCATACTAGATCTCATCACCAAAAAAGCATGTTCTCTCTCTCTCTCTCTCTCTCTCTCTCTCTCTCTCTCTCTCTCTGTCTCTCTCTCTTTCTCTGTGTGTGTGTGTGTGTGTGTGTGTGTGTGTGTGTGTGTGTGTGTGTTTACGTTTCAAGGAGAGACAGAGGGGACAGGTAGAATGGAGGAGGAGCCAGAGCCAAAGAAGTGTACGTTCCACAATTCCATGAGCAATGTTAGGATCAACCTCCAGCCAGTAAGGAAAGCACCAGGATGTAAGTAAGTGGAGGGAGGGATCTTTGAAAAAACAAATTTTGCTGTCAACACTATTATATAGCGACAAAGTAGACTGCAGTTTTCAAATTGACATGACTGGAAAAAGAAACTTAATTGAAAAATTACCTCCATATTGACCTGTGGGGATAACTATTGACCTGTGGGGATAACTATTGACCTGTGGGGATAACTATTGACCTGTGGGGATAACTATTGACCTGTGGGGATAACTATTGACCTGTGGGGATAACTACGGGGCATTGCTTTTTACTTAATGATTGATGTAAGATTCCAAACTCCAATGGCTAGGGAAAAAAAAAAATTAACAAATGAATTTGAATTCTACTGTCCAGTCTTTTCTTGCCCAGCTATTTCTTTATTTAATATCATAAGTTCAATTTAGAAAAGAATATGATATGAGCTTTTGGTGGTGGTGGCGGTGGTTTTTGGAGACAGGATTTCTCTGTATAGCCCGGGCTGTCCTGGAACTCACTTTGTAGACCAGGCTGGCCTCGAACTCAGAAATCCGCCTGCCTCTGCCTCCCGAGTGCTGGGACTAAAGGTGTGCGCCACCACACCTGGCTTGATAAAAGCTTTAAAGTAAATTCACAATAGTAATGACAGTAACCTGAGCATTTGTAGTAACAGATCACATTTACTGAGAGCATAAAAATTGTAAAATGCTTGCATAAATTCCATCCTTCGGTTTTAATAAAAGTAATGTTCACATTATGTAACAATTGAGACTATAGAGAGTAACTTGTATATATCAGTGACAGGAATCTATGAGAGACTTCAGTTTCACAATAGCCCTTATATTCTGGGGAAAGGTATGGGCGAATGCAAACAGAAAGGGGAGTGGCAAAGAGGACTTAGAGGGAGGGAAACAATGACATCAACTTGAGCACATTGGCTGGATCTAAGTTTATATGAGCTACTGAGAAGTACTCGCGCTGATAAGAGGATTATCCTTTGGAAGAAGTCAGAATTTTCCTATGACTTATAGATGCAAAACAGAGAATGTGACAGAGAAATCTGAAAACAAGATGTGGGAGAGAAAAGGATGGACTGCATCTGTCGAGGGAGAACTGGCACACAAGCAATGAATGGAAAGCCTTCTCTGTCCCCCTGTCAACAGAAGAGCATCCTAATACAAACATCCAGGATCCGTTATATAAGACAGCCAAGAACAGAAAACCCCTCTGGCCAACTGACTCCACTGATCTTGCTGTAAAATTCGGATAAAAGTGAAAAGACAACGAAGCTTTAAAAGATGATGAGCAAGACTGGGGGTGGGGGCAGGGACAGCAGCTCTAGTTTTCTTTATGACTGGTAGGAGGCAAGGGTATAAAAGACTGTATGGCCAGTACAGCTCACAGGGAGGCAACGGAAATGTGGATCCCTTTGTGTTCTGGACTCAGCATCAGAAAAGGATACAGAAAGGGGGCATTACATCATCATCACAAGAACTCTGGATCTCCTGACACTATGTGGTGAGCCTGGCATGCTGGCTCACGCTGATGCTAGCACTCAGGAGACCTGGGACAAAGGACCATGTTCAAGGCTCCAGCCTGATTCCACGGTGATATGGTGAGATGTAGCTGCGATGATCTGTGGTACAGAGTGAGCTCCTGTCCAAAAAGAAAACTCTGTGACTCATAATGACAGGCTTGTAAAAGTTTAACAGCTAAGCAAATTAAATCATGTAAAGTGTAACAACTTTTTTTAAAGTCACCCCTACAACGCTAATATATTCATAAACAGTCCCTATCCAGTAGATGAGAAATACACATAATTTCCCTCCAGATGCCTCTTGGTCAGGGACCCCCAAGCTAGCTCAGCTACTGCAGTCTGCAGGAATACAAAGGAATTAAATCTCTTGAAGCCTGGTGACAAATGTGCACTTTTAAAAATCATTAATTATCTTTCTTTTTCTTTTTTTTTTTGGGGGGGGGGGTCTTTTTTTGTTTGCTTTTGAGACAGAGTTTCTCTGTGTAGCCTTGGCTGTCCTGGAACTCACTCTGTAAAACAGGCTGGCCTCGAACTCAGAAATTCACCTGCCTCTGCCTCCCAAGTGCTGGGATTAAAGGCATGCGCCACCACGACCAGCTTAATTATCTTTCAATATGCATGTTTTAATCGTCGTCACTTAAGGACCCACTTTGTTAACATTGTCAATTCTACTCCACCTTAACAGTTGAATCTGAGACTAATTTGTATAGAAACTGGTTTGTTTTGTTTTGTTTTGTTTTGTTTTGCCTTTTTGTGGCTCCGGAGTCTAAGAAGTCCAGAATGAGATGTCTAGACTGTCATGTGGACCATTTTACTGTGTTCTCACATAGAAGAACAGCAGGGAGAGAGAACTCAGTTCCCATGAGTCACAGCGTGACTCCATGCTTCTAACCTAAACATGGCAAAAAAACAACCAAAACAAAACCAAAAACAACAACAAAAAAACCTTGCCTTCCAGCACTGCCAAATGTGGGAACAAATTTTCAATATACTTTCAGAACACACAATCAGACCATAACATTTATGCAACGCATTTCCATTCCTACCCAAACGAATCATTTATGTTGATTATGATGAGGTAGACTTCAATAAGATAAATTCATGATTTTAGAACTTGACAGTTTCATTTGTATGTAATACAAGCTACAGCTTTTCTCGGGGACTGGGGGTCTGCATAAATATCTATCACAGCAAAAATATTTATTTAGTCAGTTTGAACTTACTGCTTACTTAAATAATTAATGTGCAAGTGTTCTGAGGAAAACATTTAGGTTGAAAGAAGAGAAAAAATGTATATAGGATGGCCTTCACCCATAAGCATGTAAAGAGAGTTGAAAATAGCCTCTTTTGATAGAAAAACCTGCATACTGTCTTCTGCACCAGCAATTCACTTAAAACAGATAAAAGTGGACTATGAAGGATACTCAGTCCTTAAAGTGCTTGTCACAAAATCGTGAGAACCTGAATTTGGATCCCCAGGACTAGCAGAAAAAGTCTAACATCACAGGACTGATATAAAACATCTGGTATCACAGGGCATGCCTTGGAATCTCAGCACTGAGCAAGCAGGGACAAGACAATCATTGCGGCTCATTGACCAACCTGTATAGCCAAGCAGTGAGCTCCAGGTTCAGGGAAAGAGCCTGTCTCAGAAATGAGATGAAGAAATTAAAGAAGGCACATGGCATCAGTTTCTGCGCATCCCAACACACACTTGAACATGTACACACACAGATGTAAGCTAGACAGATCATAATGATGAAGATAAATAGATGACAGAGATAGGTGATAGACAGGAAGGTGGATGATAGATGGAGAGAGAGAGAGATGATAGATAGATAGATAGATAGATAGATAGATAGATAGATAGATAGACTGATAATAAATTAATAAACAAAAACATACATACACTTTAGTAAATAACTAGTGGAGCAGACCATTAGTCACCTTACATTGTTTAAAATCATAACTTACAAAGAAGATACTATTAAATATCTTTCCTGAGGTGGTTGGTTGGTCTCTATATGAGGATTAAGTTATCAGCAGATATCAGTAAAATACACACTCAATATTTTTGCTCCTAAGTCATGAATGCTAGCTAAGGCATGATTAAAGTATTTTTAGCATTTTCTTGTCTTCTGTCTACTACTGTTGTCTAATGTGAGTGTGTGTGCCCATATTTATGTATATGTATGTATATATTTCACCCGATTATTCATTGTTGCTGAACATTTTCCTTAAAGTCTCCCAGCCACAGTGACCTGCTACACCTAAAGTCTATTGGAAAGGGTCTAAGTACATCCTTTGAAAAGATTTTTGTAATGCCAAAGTTTAGCATGAGATTCTTCTGTGACTGACTTACTCTAAAACCTTGTAAATCAGTAGTCTCCACATCCTACATTCTTCGACCACTCAGATCCTACAATGGTCTCAGCATTCAGCATCCAACAGCCAATGGGACGTTCGATGGAATCTAACATTCATGAAAATATCCCAATACATTAACTGAACATTCTGCCTGCAGTCTATGTTAACAAGGAGTGCAACCAGAAAAGAACTTTGATTAAGGGCAAACCAGGTATACCAAACAGTATCTATCATGTATCTTCAACCAATCTGCTTGTGTATGAGCGCTATGTATATGCATAAGTATGCACATGAATGCATATGCATGTGTGCACATATAGTTTTATTATGAATTATAGTTAAGTTTACCAACTAATCACTTAAGTAATCATCTTTCCTGTTTGACAAATAATTGTCAGGGCAACGAAGGGAACAGTATTATTAGTAATTATATCAGTCAAAACTTCCCTAAGTATTTAAGAGAGAAATAAAATATCAGCAGCATTTGGTTTAACCAATAGTTGCGTTAAATGCATGCTAGGGATGAGGAGGCTAGGAGTGAATTTCTCAAATCACTTGCCCAAGTTCACAGAGGTAGGGAAAAAACCCTGCTATTATTCAAGCCCACCATTTTCTATTCCAATATCCATGTCTAGTGAGAGAATAAATGATAGATTTACAGTTGTTTTGTTGTTGTTGTTGTTGTTGTTTTGGTTTTTTCAAGACAGGGTTTCTCTGTATAGCCCTGGCTGTCCTGGAACTCACTTTGTAGACCAGGCTGGCCTCGAACTCAGAAATCCGCCTGCCTCTGCCTCCTGAGTGCTGGGATTAAAGGCGTGAGTCACCACGCCCGACTTAGATTCACAGTTTGAATGGATGGATTACCAGGATATGTATAGGAATTAGTAGAAGATATAGACATGACAAAACACACACACACACACACACACACACACACACACACACGCACACAAATCTAACTTGATACATCCCGGTCGTTCTGTGAATTGAAAACACATTATCAAAATAAATCAGAGGTTTCATAAACAGCATACGACAAAAGCCGTAATCAGAACAGGCAAGTGAGTTTTCTTAAAAAGAAGTCTGCGTGGATTGGGTTTGTACTGAAGAAGAATAGACATCGTGAGTCACAAATAACGTTCTGAAAAGGTTGGGAGTAATCGGACTGGTTTCCTCGGCAAACAAACAAACAAAAAAAAAAAACGAGGACTCCAGGATTGAGGAGCTAGAAGCATCTCACAGTAAGAGGAGAGCATGCCTGAGCACAGCGCACCAGCTCAGTTTCAATATTTAGAAAGACATCTAGACAGGTGGAGGCTCGGGCTTCTGAAAAGACACTTTCTGCAGCTTTCAAATAGAATTGAGGGGAGTAAAAATAACATCAGGGCAAAGAAGCAGTTCTGGAGAGAGGAACTATACTCAGAAAACATTATTGAAATTCTTTGCCTTTAGCCTGGCCATGGAAATATGCTTCTCTGTTTTATTTCTATTCGATTAGTTCTTCTAATGATACTACAGGAGAGCAGAGATGTTTGTGCCATTTGGGAAAGGGGGGTGACAAAAATAATGTGACACCAATACAAATTACTATGTCAAAATAACTCCTCAAAGGATATGCTAAGCCATTTGGGGGGGAGGTGGGGGATAGACGAGGATTATCCCAGGGATATGTTCACTTTTCAGAATTCTGTCAGGCAAAAGAACCCAAGGATTCAAATGTTATATTTAGATGTATAACCAGAAAGAGTCCAATGTCCCCTGAATGAACTGAACCGTTTTATTGCAATAATTAAATTTGGATTTAAGAATATGTTTAATTGCTTTTACAATTTAACTCTGACCCCTCAGTTCATATCTGTAAACTTAATTTCTACTGTGATAGTATTAAGAAACAGGCATTTAAGAGACAGTTTAAGCTATGATGGAGGCAGAGCAGAAAACCCTCCTAGGTTGGATGCGGGCCATTGTAAAAGGCTTTGAGGAATGGCTGCCCTCCTACTCCACCTCCTCCCAGGCTTCCTCAAGGCTCTGAGGCAAGCTGCACACATTGTACTCAGCATATGCAGATGCACAGAGCAGCTTTTATTTCCTCGGGACACTTAGAAGTCAGAATTGCAATTCCTTGCTTAATTGCTTGTCTCTTGTGCTAGACTGTAGGTACTGGAATTAAGTATATCTCAACTACAATGGTAGACCCAATATGCAAGTGAGTGGCTGGGTTATAACAAACCACAATGACACTGACAATAGAGATGGCACAGATGAAGAGACAGCTGTTATAGCATATGATGTAATGTGACCACAAATGCCATTATTGTGAGTATAAGCATTTTCCAGGTTCTGGGGATAAGTAACTCGCATGTCTTCTTCCTCTTAATTGTCTCAATAGTCTGAGGGTATATGAACTATAATTATTCACATATTATAAGTAAAGATATGTGTATACAAAAGAATCATCCAGTTGCCTTAAGTCAAAGCCATGGCAATTTAAAGGAATAGCACTTGAACTTAGATGTTTTGCTCAATACCATTGTGTTTCCTAGCAGTATTTATTTCTGTTGAGTGTTCAGAAGTGAAGGGAATGGCTCCTTAAAATTGTGAGTCCCTGTAATGGAGTTTCAGTATCAGACTCTCTTGCTGTTGTATCTGTTACACCGTACTCTTGCTCATTCATAATACAATCTTGTTTTCAACTGCGCTTCAGTTTCTTTACAATTCTAAATGGGATTCCTCTTTGGAAGTTAGACAGCCATCAATATGCAAGAAGTTTATGAAACGCAAAGGTTAGGTCTTTCTGTATCAATATCTTCTTAACTTTTATGTTAATTTTGGCAATTATTGGTTTTTCATTCCTTTCTTTTTTTCTGAAATTATAATGACTTCATCTCTCCAGTCCCTTGCTTCCCTGCAAACCTTCCCATGCACCCCTCCTTGTTCTCTTTCAAATTCATGGCCTCTTTTTAAAAATTTATTGCTATATGCATATGTGTATGTTCCTTGCTTTCCTGTACTTCTTTGCACAGGTCTGAAGTCTATGGGCTTTACCCAGTTTACATTGGCATGGCTAATGTTCTTGCCTTCTTCAGCTTAAGTTTAGGCAGTCAAGTTGGTGAGATTTTATGGCATAGCTTGTGACATTACTAGGCATCACAGTCTCCATTTTTCACTGAATGCCCCGCTTTGACCTTAGTCAGATGCATCTAGAAGGGAAACTTGTTACTATATGTGAGAAATCTTTGTCTATTCTGTACTTGATATAGCCAAATGCCTTCAAAATGTTTGGCTTTCCCTGTCACTGGTAATCCAAGCTTAAATAAATCTCTTAAAAAATCTTGTTGTATCAAATAATAATCTCCCCTAATCTAAACAAAAGTCATAGCCAGACATCTTTCCTTTAAGGAGTGGCTACACCTTGGGACCCCAGGAAGGCCACTCACATCAGAGGCTCAGGAGTGACTCTTGCAGTAGGGAAGGTCTATCGGGCATATCTGTACATTCTTTAGATGGCTTTTGTCTGACTCAAAGAGTCTGAGACACCAACGTCTATCCTTCCTATTTTCTAATACAGGCTTCTCATAGCCCTAGTTAGGTTTCATTTCTTTGATACTCTTTTCCTAGAAGAGACTGAGAAAAGAAACAGCTTTAATTTTCAATTCAGCAAGTTCTGTTTCACATAATTTCTCAAAATTCTGCTGGGGTTTCTTCTCTGATTTTTCTTGTCTTCTCTTATTTTATCACAACTACAAAAAAAAAATGCAATTTGTCACTTTCTACTTTTTCCCCTGCCTGGCCCGTGAGTTTATTAGAGTCAGTGTCTATTCCTCTCATCATTGTAGACTTCAGGACTGAAAAAGTCCATGCTGCTTCATCAGTCTTCAATAGCTCTGTCTCTCATGCCCTCTGCAATGTCTTCACAGCTCCTATGATCCATTTTCTTTGTGTTCCCTCAGCTTCCCACTATGGCTGGGCCCCATGGCTAACAGCAAATGCCTTGTTTGGTTACAGTAGCTTCACACTCGCAGATTCAAATTCTGTTCTGATGACACCTGCCTAACAAATTATTCCAAGGCTCTGTGGCTTAAAACAAGAGCCACCAGGGAGTTATCATTGCTGATGGTTCTCTAGATGAGGAGTCACAGAGTACTGCAGAAAGAGCTCATCCAGGCTTGGTCATATTTTTGGCCTCCTGTTACCTTAAACCCAGCTTTAAGCTGAAGGCCCACTAGCTTTATTTCTGGTTTTGAATACACGGAATGATTTCCTACCTTAGGATCATTTCCCATTCTTCCCCCCTCCCTCCTCTGGATCTCTAGTCTTTCTGTTCTTTCCCTAGATTGTCATTCAAGTCTTCTCAGAGTTAATGTCATGTAGTGACTGTCCTGACACATATCTCATATCTGCAGCAGTCACCCAGAATCCTGCGAGGGATGTCGCCCTGCTTAATGAGACAGAGGGTGTGAACTGGAGTCAAAAGAAAGACAAGAACCCTCTTGGGGAGGGAGTGTTAAACTATAAATATTGTAAGTATAATTTCATGCCAGCATATTCTTTCCATTCCTGAATAATGGTTGTCTTGTAAGGAGGAGCTATTCACAATTTAAGCATAGGCTTCTTTTTTATTTTCTTATGAACAGTGACCAGTCCTAAAACTCAACACTCCTTGCATCAAGGGTGCCAATCACCCCTAAACTGTTTGCCCATGATGCTTCATCCCCACACCCTGGGAAATAGCAGCAGAATAGAGTGAGAAAATGTCTAGCATAAATCCAACATGTATACATTAATAGACATTTAAAAATATCTCTTAGGTTCTCACCATTCCTCCCTAGACAACAGAATACAAAATGAAAAGGCAAGTTTAGGGATTTGTATTGACCTTGGGTGGAATTGGGTGGAAGATTCTATATGAGAATGAAGTGTGCTGTGATGTCATCACAGATGCTAAATGTTATTAGAAAACAATAATTAGATCGTCTTACAATGACCTCTTCCTCTAAGAGAAAAAGGAAAGGAAAAAAAAAAAAAAAAAGACTCGATTGTAATTTTTCTCCAAGTCTTAGAACTGTGTGCTCCAAGAGAATATCATTAAACATCAAGGCTCATCTCTTCAATCCGGAGTTAGAAAAGGCATTTTAATTTTACATGCACTTTTTTTTCTTAGTAAGGAAAATGTTTCCATAGAATCTAACTCATGGGAATCATACTAGAATCCATTACACAGTGAAAATGATACAGAAATATCTTGCTGCCATTACTGGACTAAAAAGGCAGAGCAAGGCAGATAACTTGCACTGCCCATTAAAAGAAGAGAGAGAGCCCAGAAGCCCTATTCTGAGGCTGGTGAAATAAACATATTCAGTCACTTCCTGTGGAGAAAAAAGAAATCACTTCGCTGGAGCAAAAATACTTCAAGTGACAGCAAAAGGGAGGAAGTCTGGCTATTAGGGACAAGAGGACCTATAGTTTGTTGACTGATACAATAGCCCATGTATCACAACTCTACTTGCCTGCTGTAGAAAGATTGAAACCTACACAATCAAAAGACCTGGTCAGTCTAGATGAATGCATGGAAAAAAATGAGAATTTCACTTTAATTGCAGAGTTGGGAGACTGTCCAAATGTCCATAATTCCAAGATGAATAGCAACTAAACTTTTAATTTTCAAAGGTTCATTTTTCATTGTTCTATAGAATACCTGTAATGTATTTCACATCATTTCTGCCTTGCTGAAAGAAATATAACATATGTATAGAAAGCGTAATTTATTTTCTCCACCAATATGATAAGAGAAAAATGTCATACTACTTACTGTTTACTGTTTATACACATTTGACCACTGATAATAAATCATCGGAAGTATTTTAACCATGTATCATTTACATATAGAACAACATTTATATGCAGAGATGCTCTTGCATAAATACATATGTGTATATCTGCCAAATCTGTTGAAAATAAATTGTAGATGACTTAAAACATTCATTTATCAATATTTCACTATGCATGTCTTCTAAGTGAAGACACTCTCCTACATAGCTATAATAACTACCAAAAATAACTCAGTTTTTTAAACATTATATTATTAATAAAATAAAATGAAAGCTGCACATTAAATTCTGGAGTTTCACACACATATCTTTTAGGACAATGCTTATTTCTGGTTGAGTAGCTACAATGCTAATTATGTTCATTGTGTCTCAGGTATCTTTACATATGGGATTTCTTAATCTCCTTTTGTCTTTCATCATGTTTTCTCATGCTCATCTCACAAAAGATCCCGAGTTACACATTTCCTCTGTTAGTCCCACAATTTTTTAATTCAATCAAACATATATGATATGTGTGGTTTTGATATATTAAATTTATGTGATAATATATATATATATATATATGTGTGTGTGTGTGTGTGTGTGTGTGTGTGTGTGTGTGTGCGTGTGTATATATATATATATAATTAAAGTCATGGAAGCTGCCCTACAGGGAGCTCACTGGCCCCAAGGACCAAGGCCAGGGGAGTCACCATGGGAAGTGTGTGGGCAGGGGAAGGGGCAGGCACAGACAAAAGGGAGGAGAAAGGGAATATTACAGAATTGATAACAATCTTTTTATTAGATATTTTCTTATTTGCATTTCAAATGTTATCCCCTTTCCTAGTTTCCCCTCCAAAAATCCCCTATCCTCTTCCCTCTCCCCCTACTCCCCAATCCACACACTCTCACTTACTGGTTAGTTCATATTGTTGTTCCTCCTAGGGGGCTACAAACCCCTTCAGCTCCGTGGGTACTTTCTCCAACTCCTTCATTGGAGACCCAGTGCCTGTCTAAAGGATGAATGTGAGCATCCACTTCTGTATTAGTCAGGCACTGGCAGAGCCTCTCAGGAGACAGCTATATCAGTCTCCTGTCTGCAAGCTCTTTTTGGCAACTGCCATAGTGTCTGGTGACTGTTTATGGGATGGTTCCACAGGTGGGGCAGTCTCTGGATGATCATTCCTTCAGTCTCTGCTCCAAACTTTGTCTCTGTAACTCTTTCATGGGTATTTTCTTCCCCCTTCTAAGAAGAATCAAAGTATCCACACTTTGGGCTTCCTTCTTCTTGAGTTTCATGTGGTTTGCAAATTGTATCTTGGGTATTCTGAGCTTCTGAGCTAATATCCACTTATCAATGAGTGCATATCATGTGTGTTCTTTTGTGATTGGGTTACCTCACTTAAAATGATATCCTCCAGATCTACCCATTTGTCTAAGAATTTCATGAATTCATTGTTTTTAATAGCTGAGTAGTACTCCATTGTGTAAATGTACCACATTTTCTGTATCCATTTCTCTGTTGAGGGACATCTGGGTTCTTTCCAGATTCTTGATATTATAAATAAGGCTGCTATGCACATAGTTGAGCATGTGTCCTTATTACAAGTTGGAGCATCTTCTGGGTATATGCCCAGGAGGGGTATTGTTGGGTCCTCAGGTAGTACAATGTCCAATTTTCTGAGGAATGGCCAAACTGATTTCCAGAGTGGTTGTACCAGCTTGCAATCCCACCAGCAATGAAGGAGTATTTCTCTTTCTCCACATCCTTTCCAGCATCTGCTGTCACCTGAGTTTTTGATCTTAGCCGTTCTGACTGGTGTGAGGTGGATATAATCTCAAGGTTGTTTTGATTTGCATTTCCCTAAGATTAAAGATTTTTTAAGGTGCTTCTCAGCCATTCGACATTCCTCAGTTGAGAATTCTTTGTTTAGTTCTGTACCCCATTTTTGATAGGCTTATTTGATTTTCTGGAATCCAAGTTCTTGAGTTCGTTGTATATATTGGATATTAATCCCCTATCAGATTTAGGATTGGTAAAGATCCTTTCCCAATCTGTTTGTGGCCTTTTTGTCTTATTGACAGTGTTCTTTGCCTTCCAGAAGCTTTGCAGTTTTATGAGGTCCCATTTGTCAATTCTTGATCTTACAGCACAAGTCATTGGTGTTCTGTTCAGGAATTTTTCCCCTGTGCTCATATCTTCGAGGCTCTTCTCCACTTTCTCCTCTACAAGTTTCAGTATCTCTGGTTTTATTTGAAATGTTTTGAACCACTTAAGACTTGAGCTTTGTGAAAGGAGATAAGAATGGATCAATTCACATTCTTCTACATGCTATCTGCCAGTTGAGCCAGCACCATTTGTTGAAAATACTGTCTTCTTTCCACTGGATGGTTTTAACTCCTTTGTCAAAGATTAAGTGACTATAGGTGTGTGGGTTCACTTCTGGGTCTTCAATTCTATTCCGTTGATTTACCTGTCTGTCACTGTACCAGTAACATGCAGTTTTTATCGCTCTTGCTCTGTAGTACAGCTTGAGGTTGGGGATGGTGATTCCACCAGAGGTTCTTTTATTGTTGAAAATAGTTTTTGCTATCCTAGGCTTTTTGTTATTCGGATAACAATCTTTTGAGTTGTATTAGATCCATTGCCATACAGGATGCATGTGTACCACTACTGACAAGGTCTTCACCAAACTACTTTATGTAAGTTGCATTTTAACCATTATAGTTAATAATTAATCCATACTCCACTTTTCTAATTATAATATTTTATTACCATTTTGAGAATTTCATACAATGTGTTTTGACCCCATTCTATTTAATGCCTTACTGATCTACCCTCCCCTCCCTACCCCACCTCCAAACTTCATGTCATTTATTTATTTATTTATTTATTTATTTATTTATTTATTTATTTTGATGATCCAACAAGTCCAGCCTATGCATCTCACATACAACTGGGAGCAAGACTATCTCCACTGGAGCATTTGTCGTAACAGTACTCTTCAAAAGCATAACGATTATTTTTTTCTCCAGTCTTCCATTCATTTTAGCATCCACTGATGAGCCAACATGAATCAATTATTATAGCTGCTGTTGTAACATGAGATGTTCTGCAAATAAAAAACAATTACCAAGGTTCATTTTGTATTTTCCTGGTCACTGTCAGTCTCGGTTGACAGCCTAATAAATTACTACATCTGTTTAAGTGGCCATCAGACACAGATGATGGAACTATCGATGAAGTGGAAGGTATGTGAGACTGTAGGAAATATGGAGACTGAAGCACACACAGTGAGAAGGAATAAATGAAGAAAACAATGCTCACGATATATGGAATGCTGCACAATGTCTGACGTAGTGCTGAGACTCCCCAAAGGAAAGGACCACAGCAATTAAACGGAGCATAATTTAAGGAGATGAAGGTTGGCAGCATTTCAAACTTGATAAGAACATCAAACCACACATTCAAGTATGGCTCCCGCAGCAAAAGCAAGATTAATAAAGAGATAACTATACCTAGGCACGTCCAATTGAAACTGCTAAAACCGGGCAGACAAAATATTCAAATGTAGCCAAAACCCACACACTCCTCTGAAGTGAGTCACGGCAAGACCAGCAGCGAGGTTATAAACAGGAACAGTAGATGCTGTGGAAATAAACGTGACATCTCCAAAGTATTAGAAGAAAATAAATGTAAGCCTGAGTCTGTATGCACCTGAAATATCATTCACACACGTGCTTACACACACACACACACACACACACACACACACACACACACTCATTCACCTAAGAAAAAACTGTCAACAGGAGATCCACCTGAATGAAATTTTAAGCATAAATAAATTGATCCAAGATGAAGAAAGAATAATGAATGAAGCCATGATAAAAGTATATGGAAGAAGCTAAATCTAAAATGTAAAAATTGACTTTTTAATGACTATATACTATGTAACACATATGTATAATTAAACAAAAATCCTATAAAACAAAGAAACACAGATGTTTACATGTGCTCATGTGTTTAATTGTCTGAAATATGGTAAAATTAATAATTTTATTATACTTAAGATACAAACTCTAAGGATTCGTTCATTAAATAATATTAACACCGTTTAAATCAAAACCAAAATGGAAAAAAAAAAGAAAATCTGAGAGCATTACAGAAATTTTACCATAATTTCTAAAGGATATTCTCAATTTATTCACACTTTACTTATTCATATCTCCCTCACTCCTTAGCTGAACACACTTGAAAATGTGACTTGACCTCCCCTATTTTAAGTGAACCCTCCATAAAGTGGAAAGAAGATTAGCACTGTCTCATGCTATTTTGTGAGTTGTACAAATAAAAGACAAACAAACAGTTGCTGCCAACATACACTAATTACTGAATTAGAAGTCTGTATCCTCAATGTGCTTCTTCTCTTTTGCCTAAATTCTTTTAATATTCTCCAAATATTATATAAAATATTTATTTTATATATTTATATATAATATCATTTATATTTTATATATGTATAAGTTATAAATTACTGTATAAATATGTACATATTTTATAAAATATTAATATATGTTAGTATATCTAATATATTAAATCAAGGCACCTATGTAACACCCATATTCTATATTAATTTGCTAGACCTATTTTTTATAAATATAAACACAGTGTAAAATAAAATAGTAATGTGTTACTGTACATATTTACAGATTGTGGAGAGCCACAACATATTTCTGAATGCACATACACTCATTTTCATGTATAACAAATATAATTGAAGTAAAATATTCTATCAACTTGAGAGATGGGGACATGGGAAGAGTCTGTGGCAACTGAGGGGGACTGGAGGAAGGAAAAGGAGGGATAGAGTGATGAAATTCTATTTCAATTAAAATAATGATTAATAATAATAGTAGCTCCAGGAAGGCCGTCTGGCTCCGGGAAGGCCGTCTGGCTCCGGGAAGGCCTCCAGCTCCGCCCCATTACAAGATGGCGCGGGACCGGCCAGGTGCCAGGGAAGGGAGCCTAGTGCGCATGCTCAGCTCTCTCTTCAGGCCCTCCTTAAGCAATAGCCCCTCCCGAACGGGCAATATGTTAATGAGGTGTGGCTTGTGGCACCAATGAACAGGCCACATGCAAATGAGGTGTTGCTTGGTGCACCAATCCGCATCCACTACGACACCCTTCCTCCCTCCCTGGGAGAGTATAAAAGCAGCAGCTCTGCTGCTGTCCAGGGTCCTGGCAATCTACTATCAAGGTGCTCCAGAATAAAGCTGACTGAGAGATCAAAATGGTACATATGGAACACCATATGAATTTTCAATACATATTTATGCTCTATAATTTTTAAGTCAGCTTATCTTAGCAATCACCTCAAACATTTATCATTTCTTTGGGGTACAGCTTCTAAGATCCTTTATAGCTTTTGGAGTTGTACAGGAAGTTGCTGCTGATCTCCCCACTGTATGTGTATTGGGCCCACTGCTCCCAGTTAACTTTACCTGTCACCTCTACTTCCCATCTTCTGGTGACCACGATTCTATCCTCAACTTCTGAGAGATCAATATGTTTGGATTCCAATTGTGACCAAGGTCACAGGTACCTTTCTGTGTGTACCCAACTTATCTATCTTGATATCATGATCTCAAGTCAATCCATGATGTTTCAAATGGCAGGGCCGCAGCTCTCCTCCACAGCCAGGGCTCTGCACTTTTGCTGCTCCTGCTGGCCTCCGAGTCTTCACCTTCACTTGGCCAGGATGACGGGAGCCCATGTTCTGCGGTGTCCACATCTCGCTTCACAGCAGAGAGTGGGAATAAAGACATGGATGCCAAGATAAGGTTTACGAAACTTCTTCCTCTTCTGCTTTATTGCTGGTTAAGTCACAATATATCCTCACTCAAGCGCTGATCTCATCTCTCTCCACTCTGCAGGGTCCAATCAGCATCAAGCATGCTGCACTCACACTCTAAGCATGCAGGCTAGACACTTCAGGATAGGCTAAGGACACAGCGCTTGAGGGATGACACTATGCATCAGGCTGATAGCGCATGATTGTTGCCACTGTGCATGTACCAAAGTCTGACAAACAAGCAGAGATCATGGGGCTTGGCATAAGGCCAGGGCGCCATCTTGGCCCATGCGGCCTCACCCGCTTCCCAAAAATCATCACATGGGCCAGAAATTCTTTTTCTGATGATTAAACACTCAAGGAAAAGAAAATCAGTATATCCATATCTACATCATTATAGCCACACCAGCTTTATTTTCAGTTTAATTACATGACAACACTACCTGTCACCTTTGCATAGGTTCTGGAGATGGGATTCAGTTTGTTGTGCTTGTGTGGCAAGTGCCTTTACTCTCTGAGTCATCTCACTGGCTGCAGTGAATTTTTTTGATAATACTGGTCATCTAATTAGTTATTAAGGACTTAACAATGCATGAAATAGTATCTTAAATATTAAGCACACAAGAATGAAACATGCCATTCACACATCTTAAGCATTACTTTCTCCTTAGTGTAGCATAATAATTGAAGCACAGTGTTTCATATGATAGTAAGTGTTATAAAGAGATAATAAACAGTAGTAACTAACAGATAAGTAAAGGGCAAGCTAGGATCTCAATATCAAGAAGCATACATAGGCCAAACTTTATTACTCATGTATGCCTGTAATCCGAGAACTCACAGGGATGAGAAAGAAAAATCATGCATGAATTTGAGAGGAGTGTAGGGAGGATATGAAAGAGAAGAGAAAGTAAGAAGATTATGTGAACACAATAATCATATTTTAAATTCTTAAGGATATTCAAAAACTTAAAAAAAAATGAAAAAGGAGAAAACTCTCTTCCTGGACTATACAGCAAGGTCTACTTGAAAAAATGGTAAAGGTAGATGAGCAGGACCATAAGTTCACAGGATTGGGGAATAAGGTCTAGACAGAGGAGATAGAATGGAGAAAGAGCCTGTGGTGTTAGTGGACAATAGCTAAAGTATGATATGTGTGTTAGGACTAAGGACAATAAAGCATCGCATCTGAATCATGTAAAAGAATGGTTTTGTCCTCTGAAATGCTTAGTCAAGCACAGACTGCTCACTTTGGGCCTGTAGAGATGGCTCAGTGGTTAACACCACGTGTTTTGCAATCACGCAGGCAGGAGCTCCATAGTTCCACAATGCTTATAGCTGTAACTCCAAGGGATTTAATGTTCTTTTCTGGTTTACTTATGTACATGTATACACACACACACACACACACACACACACACACACACACACACACACAGAATAAGAAAAGAGACCACATCATACCTTATGGCTCGGCATCACAGCTAAGTTAACTGTCATAACATTCCCACTGAAATAAGAACGGAAAGTTCCCCTCAGCCATTAAACAGATAGGAATTCAATTCACTGTCAAGAGAAACAGATTCCTTTCACTGGCAATTTTATCTCTTAGAAACAATTTGGAAAACTGATTCCTGAACTAATAATGACCAAGAAGGAATAGTTGTTTAAAGTAACAGTGAGGAGAGCAAGAATCTTTTGAACAAGATCCCTGAGGACAGCTGCCCTTTACTAGATTAAGAACAAAGTGGAAATACACTTAGGATCCAAGAGAGAAGATATCAAGCATTTTTTAGAATGTCCCATGAATAAGCAATTATGGTACACCACACTGGGAAAGAACACGAAGGCAAAAAACCTAAAAGCTGATATTCTACAGGGAAAGCTTAACGATTTACTCAAATTAACTGAAAGTCAAAAGTTGGCATAACTTAGTTCTAGATGTCTCAAAATGACACCACTTCCCTTTGACCAGGAAAGTACACCAGAATTGTTGAAATAACTCACCTGCTGAAGGATACAAAATGGACATGAAACCCCAACAATTCCTGGTGAATACATGCACCCTAGGAAAACTGAGAAGAATCTAAAGTCCCACTAATATTCAAAATGTTAAAGAAAGACATGAAGAATCCCAAAGATTTCCCTCACCCCATCAGAGTGGGTTAAAGTTCATGAGCTATATATGAGCTCCTGCTAGAAAATGTGACAAATAGCCCACTTCCTATTGTCTTCCTTCTCTGCTTTCTATGCTCCAGTCATGTAGACATTCTCTTTACCTGAAAATTGATCCACAACATGGTAAATTTTTGTTGGTAGACAGCAACTTCTCTTGGACATGTTCAGATGGATTCTCCTACACGGGACATCTGCATATGCCACTTAGCACCCGCCCCCGGAACAATGATCTCATTTTCTCAATACTACCTCCAACCCTACAACCTCCACCTGGAAACTTGATCTACTTCTTGTCTCAGACCCTATGCCCTATTGCGGAATCTTTCAATAACACTGCCCTCCACAGACAAGCAGAAGCTTAGGTCAGACTCCCTAGATTGGATCATGATCCTTGATGCAAATTACTTGAGTGCAGTGATGTTTATGGTTTCATTTTATAGCTTGCAACATTTGCATAAAGTTGAAAAATCTTGGAAACAGGATCCAAGAATAAACACAGTATTCCTCTGTTTTGTTTGTACTTCCATAGCCAGAGGGTAATTTTACACTTCTTTTATGTGCCTGCATTCTGATGCTGCCCCATCTCGTGAAGTGAAGGATTCCCCATTCTGACATTATGTTGGTATTCAAACAGTTTTATATTTTGGAGGATGTTGAACTTCAAATTCCATGTACTGATGAGGTGTGTGTGTGTGTGTGTGTGTGTGTGTGTGTGTGTGTGTGTACACATGTATGTATGTTATTTTTCTCAATTGCTTTCTACCTTATCTTTTGAAGCAAGGTCTCTCATTGAACCTAAAGCTCACAGATTCAGCAAAGCAGCAAGCCCAAGGATCTGTCCATCACTACCTCTGTCTAATGCTGAGACATGCCCCACTTCTACTGGGATCGTAGGAACTGAACTTATATCCTTTCATGCTTAACAGTAAGTACTTTACAAACTGAGCCTACTGCCTAGACTGTGGATTTGATTCTTTTCGATTCAGAATGTTTAAACTATATACCCTTAGAAGTTCTTTTATAAAAGATGTCACATTTGCTACTACTTAGTCATGTAAGTGATTATTAGTTTAATATCTCTTCTTCTCACCAGACTAAAACCTCTGTCTGGTTCTCTCTGCTTCAAGCCTCTGGGATAGAGAAATCTCAGCCATAAATTCTTTGCTAGTGATTTTTGTGGGTGTAGACAAGGTCTTTTATAGAATCTTCTAAGAAAAGATGGAGAAATATGAGCTGGTCATGGTTCAGTTCCATTGAATAACAGTCTCAGATGAAATGACCATATCCAAGGAATGGAGATTAAAGATGGTCGGGGGACTGTATGTATTGTGCTGCTTCTACCCACAGGATGGGACAGTGATTCATTGTCTTAGATGTAAATAAAAGTCACCTTTGTACTCGCTCAGAAATAATGAACCTCAAGGCCTCCCTCTCACCTACTGGGATTCATGTTTCCATAGGAAAATTCTCCAAAAAACTTGTGGTTTTCTGAAAACTTTCACTTTCATCTGACATTCATTTTCCTTTTGTCCCATTGATTTTTTTTTCTCTTGGGTATACTGAGTTAATCAATTACATTAATAAGAACACTTCTTGTAGGCTTTCTATTTTAGATATTACGGGGCTGGGAGGAAACTGGGGAGCTAGGGGGTTGGGATTGAACTGGGGAGCCAGGGTCTCTAGCATTGAACTTAATACCTAACTCAAATAAACGTCGTTACATGTCATCTCAATCCATAAAAAATAACAAGTTGGAATATGCTACTAGCATCCATAAAAGATGGATGAATGCTTTCACTTATATATTTTAATTTAATTTGTATTGTAAACCAAAATGAACATGTAGATAGTGAATATTTGAATGATTAAATTATTATTTAATTATTGTTGAATATTGGTATTCCCTGTCTCTGTGTACAAAGTTCAGGTCACTTAATAATACAAAATAGCAAATGAAATAGAAATTTGTACAGTGAGGGACTTTCTAATTAAAATACAAAGCCAAAGGAAATACAGATTTTACTTCAAAAGCACAAAAATTCTTCTATGTATGGTGGTTTGTGCCTACAATGACAGTGCTCAGGTAACTAAGGTAGGAACATTGCTACAATTTCTTTGTCAATATGTGTTACATAGTGAATTCCAGGCTGGATAGTGTAAGATGCTGTCTCACTGAAAAAAAATATGTATATATATATATATATATATATATATATATATACACACACTAAATTTCAATATTTTTAAAACCCAACAGGAAAAAATGGGATATAAACTCTCAATGCAGGCAGTTTAAAAAGTATAATCACAGTGGGTATATAAATATATATAATACTCAATCTGTCACACAATAAGGAAAAGGCAAACTAAACTGAATTATACTTCATAAGGCTGACAAGAATTTAAAGGAATGAAACCATCAAACCTTGGCAGTTTTACAAAATACCTATTTTCCTGCATATTTAGTGGGAGTTACAAAATTGGAGAAACCACTCTGGAAAACACATTGACAGTCTATCAGAGCATTACATCTCTGCTGACTCAACAACTCTTCTAAGAAACAATTCTAAAGAAATAATCACAGATCAGTATCAAGAAATGCATAACAGAATGAATTTTGGCTGTGGTGGTGAACTCTGGGAACATAAATATCCAGTATGTTATTTTTCTCTTATTTTAAGTTACTGTATTCTTATTTTCTTCCAACTTAAGAACTGTGATCAACTTTATATGCAAGTGTACACTCTCACCCTAACGTGACAGGGACAACACCACAGATGCAGATATTAAATATAGTTACACCACTCACATCTTATAAAAATCCATAAAAGAAAACAACAAATAAAAAAATAAATAAATGGCAGGGTGTGGTGGTGCAAGCCTTTAATCCCAGCACTTGGGAGGCAGAGGCAGGCGATTTCTGAGTTTGAGGCCAGCCTGGTCTACAAAGTGAGTTCCAGGACAGCCAGGGCTACACAGAGAAACCTTGTCTTGAACCAAAAATAAGGAAGAAAGAAAGAAAGAAAGAAAGAAAGAAAGAAAGAAAGAAAGAAAGAAAGAAAGAGGAATAAACAATGGAACATAAAATAATGATCAGTTTTGTTGTTGTTGTTGTTGCAGTTGTTGTCTGTGACCAAATGTAATCCACGATCTCAGCTAAGAGCACAGGGTGGTACAGAAAAAACAAAAATATGAACAGTCACACATTGTGGTGGCTAAATTTTCTTTTTGCTTATTTGTTTGTTTTAGTTTTTGTAGAACAGTGCCATACTATGTAGCCCATGCTAGCCTCACACTTGGATTGTATTTAGAATACTTGTATCACTCTTCACTGGCAGATTGTCCTTGAATTTTCTTTTTGTTGTTGTCTTTGCCTGATTTTGACACCAAAGTATGCTGGCTTTGCAAGAGAAAATAAATAAAATATAGTTCAGTAGTGTCCCATCCATTTCTATTCTATGGAATAGTTTGAAGGGCATTGGTAAAATTTTGGGGGTGTGGTGTAGTAGTTTGAATAGCTTTACCTGCTAGAGACTCCTGTGTTTGAATGCTTAGCCCATGAGGCATGGCACTCTTCTGGGGTGTGTCCTTGTTGGAGGAAGTGTGTTACTGTGGGGACTTGCCACATCCACTCCAGTGGTGACTTGCTTGGCAGGCCTGAAAACCTGAAAGCAGTCCTGAGGCAAAGAGTTTCAAAGGAAACCCATCCTCCTGGAACCTTGGCATTCCCATAGCTAGAAAGCCCAGATTTATCCTTGCATTAGTCTGGCATATGGATCCACGTGCTCATTTAGTAGAATTTTTATATTAAGCATAGAATGAATCCTGACATAAGCTAAGACTTTCAGCATTCCAAAGGTCCTAGAGAATTCTTGATTTTCCTTGGGAATTCAGTATCTAGAGACAGGAAAGCTAATTAACATTGCATAGGGAGAAGCCAAAAGCAGCTCAGAGCTGGTCTGCAGAATGTTTGCTAAGGGCAATAGTTTTAGGGAATAAATAGATTTCCCGCTGAGAGGAAATCCTCATTATAGCCAGGTAGAAAACAGACTACCTTACAGATTAAAAGCAAGTTGGTAAACTCCTTCCTTAGAATCTACCTGGACCTAGTAAACAGGGGGGTTGTGCTAATACATTATTCATGAGAAGGTCCCGCTAGTGCGGAACCCCCTGATGCTAGTTCTCACAAGGCTCAAAGGAAAGGCACAAATTGTGACTAGGGTGTGAAAACTTTTGTTTGTCAGTGGCTAATCCAAAACAGAGCTGCCTTACTAATTACTGTTATTATACCTGGTTCCTGTAAGTCCTTTTGATTTATTCATTCCTTTGTATTGTATCATTGTGGCTTTGTGGTTGAACCACACCTGGTTTCTCATTGCCCTGCTGTATAAAAAGTTTGATGCTCAAATTCACATTACACTCAGATTCTACACACTCCCTTGTGTGTAAGTCTGTTTGTCATTTCGCCGAACTCCTTGCGCACTTGCTTCAGAGAAATGGACACACACAGACGAGGGACTTAAGAGGGTCTGTGGCAGGGACTGAATTTGAGGTCTTCTATACTCAAGCTTCAACCAGTGTGGAATACAATCTCCTTCTGCTGTTTTAAAATCAGAATGTATAACTCTTGGCTCCTCCAGCACCATGTCTGCCTACATGCTGCCATGCTTCCTGCCATGGAAATAACAAAGTGAACCTATGAGCTGTAAGCTACCCTAATTAAATGTTTTCCCTTCTAAGAGTTGCTGTGGTCCTGGTGTTTCTTCACAGCAATGAAACTCTAACTAATGTGCAGGAGAGTCACATTAACATATAATTACATTTTCCCTTCTCCCCTTTCTCCCTTCAAACCCCTTCCATGTAGTCCTCCTTTGCTTTCTCTCGGAGAAGCTGTACCCATGACATCTCAACAGCATAGCTGCCTGAGCAAGATCTGAACAGGGACAGCACCAATAGACAAGATGAAAACATGAGATACTCACATCTCACAGGGACCCAACCCTAAGCAACAAACTACAGGGAACTACAGAAAGCCGAGAACAGAAGACTCTTCCTGGAAGAGTCCCCCAAAAGATACTGAGTCTTTCTTTAAAGTTCTGGTAGATCATGATGAAACCACCTGAGCCCAACCTTTTATTTGCTTTTAATTGGTATACTTTGTACTCTTGTATCAATTTCATTACTCATTACCCATCAGTTTAGCTTGTGCTTACCTTTTAGGTTTGCTTTTGGTAGACAATATATGTCTACAAACTCACTCATCTCTTTTACATTATCTAATTCATTGGATGTGCATTTTCAAAGTATGTCCTAATGATCTTCTGACTATTGCTGAAAATATGTTGTAAAGCTCCGCTTTCATCCTTAATTTCAATGATTTAGTTACCTTGGTTAAGTGCTTTATGTTTATCTTTTCAAAGAGGAAAAGCTTTCTATCAATTATTGATTTTATCAGTTTATATTTCTTATTTTTATAGATCCATTAAGTCCATTTGATCTATATTTCTATTTACTCTGATTTTGTTCTTTTGCCTTGAGGAGCATTGATAAGAATCAGTTAAATAGCCATCAATGTCACTTGCTATTGTTTTGAAGTCAACCTATCCCTTCACACCCCATAGAATTTTTTAAATAGGACACACCAATGCTTGATGTGTGTGTGTGTGTGTGTGTGTGTGTCTACAATTGTTATATCCCTTTACTGTATTGCCATTTAATCAGAAATTATCTTCTTTATCTCTTCTAAACAGTTTTGGTTTGATGAGTTAGTGGGTATCTATAAGATTCTTTGCTTGTTTTCTAATTCTATTTTCTTGAAATCCTCTTTTCCATTCTTTCACTCTACATTTTTATTAGTCTGCCAATGAGTTGGATTTCCAGCAGGCAAGTGATTGGGCATTAATTGGCTTGTCTTTGTCTTTTGACTGAATAACAGACCATCAACAACTACAGTAATTATTGAAATGTATGCAATAATTTCTCTAATATTTTGTCCCTTATATAGTGTTTGGTACTTGTGTATCACTGATCCACTTTCTGTTGTCTTGGCCCACTTTTTTCCTGTGGCTTCACAGGCGTCTTTCTCTTTCTCTTTACTGAATAGAATATCCCTTCAAGTATCTTCCAAAGTAATATCTTAGAGGTCATGAGTGTGCTAGCATATGTTTATCACAGAAAGTTTTTGTTTTTTAATATCCATTTACAAAGAATATCTGTGTGGGTCACGGTAACCTGAGTTGCTAAATATTGTCATTCAGAGCTTGAAATATATCATTCTTCATCTTTGCAACTTTCGGAGTCTTAATTGTTCCTGTCTGAAAGAACTGTAGGGACAAAATGGAAAAGAGCCTGAGGAAAAGAAGGTCCAGTGACAGGCCCAAGTTGAGATCCAGCTCAAGGGGAAGACCCAAGGCCTGACACTATTACTGATACTATGGTGTGTTTGCAAACAGGAGTCTAGCATGACTGCCCTCTGAAAGGCCCAACAAGCAACTGAAAGAGTGAGATGCAGATATTTACACCCAACCAATGGACAGAAGCTGGTAAGCCCTGTGGTTGAATTAGGGGAAAGCTGGAAGAAGCTAAAGAAATAGGCAACCCCATATGAAGAGCAGCAGTCCCAACTAACCTGGACCCCCAAAGTATGAATGCAAATATGATATTTTACATAAAATAAAATTGATAATTATCCTATATTTATAAATACTAAATGATTTAGTTCTACTTTGTATGCAACTATTTGCATATTCACATAAAATTAGTCAGACAATGATAGCTATAATCTGTTTATGCCACATCTTAACTCCCATTATATTACATAACAACTTGATTTTATTATGTTGACATTATATAATATCATATATTATTGATAAATTAGCATTATATAATAAAATTCACAGAAATGTTAATATTATAACTCTTAAGTGCATAGGACTTGAATCAGAAAGAACCTTGAGAACTAAAGAGGGGAAATTCTTTACATTTAAAGGTCTATTTATTCTCCTCTGAACACTGAGATGGTGGAAGGTCGTGTGGGGACTGAGACAAACCATCCCAAGGGTTATCTGTGTTTCCTGTGGCTGCAGCATCTGCATGCTCCCAATCCGTTCATATAAAAATGACTGAAGACTTCACAGGTTTAAGCCAAGCTACAGTGCTTCATTTTATAAATCCTTTTGATAAGTAACAAATTAAAAGAATTAATCCCTACACCCTAAGTAGCTAATTTTATTCACCCAGAAAAATAAGTGCTAACATTAAAACTATTTTCAATTATTTGAAAGGTCATAACCTGTCTTATTTGATGGCTTAAACAATGAAAATGGTCCAGGTCTGCCCAGAATAATGGACAGCGGGTGCTCTGCTCTGTGGTGTGTCCTGTCTACCTAAAGACTAGCTAGGAAGTCTTCTTAGTCCCACACTCATCATTTGGAAATAATAAGCAGTCTTCAACCCCGGATGTAGTCCAATTAGAGGTCTAAAATGGAAGACTTAGAAACTGTGCACTCACAAGCTGCAGAGAAATGCATCTTTGATCCCTGCAGTGGACAGCTGCTGGGACTCCATCCCCCCACTGCTTGCTTCTTCAGGGCCCTCAATTCTACTTTCATCCTGACAGCTCCCTTCAAGCACTGCAGTAGCTGCTTTGAAAGTTCTGGACTCCACACCTAAAAACAATCCAAGCCATCTTTGTGCCACAATTCAGGAGTCAGCTAGGCATTTAGAAACCACCTGAGTTGGGTAAGAGAAAGACTCATTAATCTTCGAATGCTTGGTACCAAACGGAAGATTTTTCAGTACTTCAACGAAGCATAACATTTTTACTTCCAGGTTAAGAAGACACAAAGCTTTGATTTTTGAAAAGGCCAGTAGAAAAATTGCAAGCTTTTAGCTGAGGTTCATTTCACAAGGTGTCTTCTAGGAGCAGGGGCTGTAATAGAATCATGTAAGACGAATGTTGAAGATACCAGAGGTTCCAATTCATAGCAATGAGGAGGTTTGTTTTTTTCCCTAGAACAAAGTTTCCATTCATTTCTGTTGGGATCTGTGCATTTGCATCAACTAATAGAGGTTACTTTGTGATGGATGAAATATAGTATTCTTCAATTCTTCTGATATCCAGTACAAACATACATGAATTCCAAAAAAAATGGGTGTCGAACCTTCATAAGATCTATTTTTATGCAAGAAAAAAGCAGCTGGTTAATTCCCCTCCATTTCATCTTTCTCTAGTTTAATACAAACTGGTACTGATACTCAAGCATAGCCCCTGTCAAGTGCCACCTTTTGTCTGGACTAGGAATTTTTATTCCTGTTCCTGCAGAGTTTCAACAGTTTCCATGGACCTACAGTCCCAGTTCCTTCAGCAGATGGGCCATGACAGTGTCTGACCTAAGGATGGATAGGCACAGAGGCACTACTTGTGAAGTTTTGTCATACCTGGACTACCAGGGCCTCCAACAGGCACACACACACACACACACACACACACACACTGTGATGGCATCCCCTCCTGCATCCCAGACCTCTGCCTTTGTCTGTGCCCACACACCTTCTGAAAATTTTCTATGCCTTCAAAGCACTATTTCGTAGCATGTCTGACACCAAGAGAGGGTCAATAAAAACTCCTCATATTCATCATATTTTTATTTCTCTTTTTCTGCTCTTTTTATATTGCTACTTTATATGTATTACAAAGCAGATTATCTCCTCTCTCCTTCAGAATATTAACCACAGGGGCTTTTTTTATGATTCTTTCTTTTTCTGTTCCAATGTCTTTTTTGATACAGGACTTTTTCTCTTTCTTGTTTATGTTCTTGACTCAGTTTCTCCAGATTAAGCTTGCTTTTGCCTATGACTATTGTGAGAGGGATGGTTTCCCATTGCTTGTTTATAGATTTTTACGGTTGCTAAACATATACCTCACCCTGTGGTCCAGGCATTCTGGAAGTCAGATTTTTAGAGGAGGCCCACCCGCTTCAGGGATTTGAGTACTTAATTGTTCTTAATTATGGAAACATATTCTATCTCTCCAGTTTTGTTTTTGATTTTTTTTGACCTTTCATCCACAATGTTTCTTACGTTCTCTGAGTTGATATGATTTTACTCTTTGGTGGTACCTCACTGAGGAAAAAGATTCTGAAGGGAGAGCTGGTGAAAAGAGTTCCATGGCTAACTGTTGATCTTTCTAAGACACTCACTGGTCAGCATTGTGGCAACACATATTTTTTTGGACAACATATTAGGCCATGTAACAAATACAGCTTTATTAAAATATTCTATTGGCTACCTTTATAATATCATTAGAATCTGAATCCATATCAACTTACATCTTATTGAGACTCTGGTGGCAGAGTCTATCATGTAAACCAATACGAGGTAGCAAATATCAGAAACCATTCTAATTTACCTCGAAGCCTGAAGTCAGTGTGACTTTACCTCTATACCATGCCTGCTAACATTTGAAAGATGCCTTGTTTCGCGCTATAAAGTTCAGTGAATTAATGTCTGGCATTCATTTTGAGTAATGAGCTTTCTATTTCCTCCTTAATTTAAATGTCAGTTAATAATTAATCTGCCATGTTACTGTGTGCACCAGTTTCTTAACTCTTTTTCATGACTGCTTCCTGTTGTTGGAGTTGGGGTGGCTAATAACAATAAACTATGTAGCTAGAGGTCTGGACAGAACACAGAAGGCAGCTCTGGAGTCCTGAGTCCCGTAGCAGAAATCACTTGTAGATACCTCCTTGGCCTCTTTTTGCCCACTATGCAATTGCAGGTTTTGTTTGTACTTTCAGCACCAAACATGAAGGAAAAAAAAAATATCAAGCCTATAGGTGGCCTGGAAAACAGGGAACAGATCCAATACCAGTTAAAGACTAATCCTCAGACAGTTGGCCACAGGCCCTGTTAATGACCCAAGACAGAGAGTTACGTGAAGATGTTGACTGTGGGATTTCTATTTGTGCAGCAAAGTGTCTAGCACAGCGTCTGACCTATAAGTATTCCATGTATGTCTGTAAAATGAAGGAACAAATGGGAATCACTATTAGCTTGCTTGTGGATAAAAAGCAATTAGGGCTAAATCCTTTCCATTTAGATTACTGCTTATCTATAGCTTCAGAATTAGCCAACCATAAGAAATACCAGTGAGACTTGTAATACTGTGGAACTCAATATTTTAATTGGAAAATAATACAGAAACCAAAACTGCACAAAATAGAATACTCACACACATTCTTCAGGGTTGTTGTGGATTTTTTTTTTAAAGAAAACCTCTCACAGAATTCTAAGGAGAGCCCATCTCAAGAGATGCAATTGCTAGTCTGTGGTTTAGGAATCAGACAAAGCCAGGCATGGTGGTGCATGCCTTTAATCCTAGCACTTGGGAGGCAGAGGCAGGCAGATTTCTGAGTTCGAGGCCATTCCTGGTCTACAGAGTGAGTTTCAGGACAGCCAGGGCTATACAGATAAACCCTGTCTCGAAAAACAAACAAAAAAAAAAAACAACAACAAAAAAAGAATCAGACAAAGATGCTTACAAGATAATAGAGGAGGTGAAGAAGGAAACATCAGTCTGCCTTCACTAACATGAATCATCCTCATATGTGTGAGAAACACACATGCACATGTGCATGCTCACATGTGTAAGAGTGCACATATATGTAAAATGTGGCCATAAAATGATATATAAAGGGATTTGTTTCATAAAAGAGAAGATAGATTAAAGGAAATAATATTGAAACATAAAAATGTATTATGAAAATACAGAAACGGGTAATAGGCCATTAAATTCTAATCTTAAGATATCTGAAGAAAATATTTGATGAGCTAATCTGACAATCATATGAGGTAGCTGGGCAGTGGTGGAGCACACCTTTAATCCCAGTACTTGAGAGGCAGAGGCAGGTGGATTTCTGAGTTTGAGGCAAGCCTGGTCTACAGAGTGTGTTCCAGGACAGCCAGGGCTACATAGAGAAACCCTGTCTCAGGGAAGAAAAAAAAAAAAAAGGTTCTAAGGTAAGAAACAAAACTAAGATTTGGAAATGAATACATCTTGCTGAGTAGATGAATTCAACACCACAATGCATTCTAATAAAAACTTTGAATTCCAACCTCGAAATTACTAACTCCTCAAACTTGCAAGCTCTGTGCACAGTGGGGAGAGTAACGGGGCCTGGTGCTACCCGCATTTAATTCCAGCATTTGAGAGACTCAAAGGACCAAGAATTCAAGGCCAGCCTGACCCATATATAGCAAGGCCCTGTCTCAAACAAAGTAAACCAAAAAGTCACGATGTGGGTGATAAATAAGTAGCCAACCAAACTTCAGTTTCAAACATCAATGCCTTCAGCAGGAAATATTAAACATATCTAGGCAGCATGTCCCTGCCCTAGTGGCATCAACTCTGCCACAGCAGCCTGGCCCGCCATGCACTGGTGAGCAATGGCCTACCTGTTTTTCTCTCATGGAAACTGACTCAGAACTCCACAATCTCTCCACACAGCCCTCTAGGTTCCCACTGGTAGCTGCCACTGACTGTAGGAAAACACAATACAGACTCAGTTCAGAAACAATGGTAACTCAGTCTCTGGGCACAACAACTAAAACCTAATCTTGTAAGCCTTATTAAAATCTGATTCTGAAAGAGTAGTATGTAACCAAAGACAAAATGGAGTCCCTTGTGTCAGGAGGGAAAGTGAACCTTTAAGCTAACCGATGGCCCTAGGTATGGGGCATGCCTTTCGTGGAACAATCACAGAATAGCCCAACGCCCTCTGAATGTCACAGCGACCTCTGGAATGTCTCAACGCCCCAGGAGGTTGCCTAAGGTAGTACGTGACTTAACTGTTGGGTAGATTACCTCCCCCTTCTCCCCCCATTTTGTCTCTTAGAGTTAGCTACCTGGGTATCTTGCTGATGTTTAAACTAGCCAATCATGTGAAACCGCGCCAATTTCCCCAACCCCCCTACCCCATTGCTATAAAAGCATCAAGACAGGTCTCTTGTGATTCACGGGGTGCGCGAACAGCCCGTGTTTGGAATAGGGGTATTTCTGGTTTGATCTTACAATTCCTCTGGTGGCAGATCCCAGGAAACTGTAGCAGCTACATCTAACCCATCTCTGTCCCCATTCCAACCCAGAAGTCCCACCTACTTGCCCAGTGATTGGCTCCTTTATTCATTAGGGGATTGGCTCACAAGAGCAGCACTACCCATCCACAACAAATGCCTTTGGAGAGCCATAGTGAATTCTTGCTTGAAACAACAACCAAAGAGGTGGTTGCAGGCCACTTGTTCTCCTGTGGTGGCCTTCAGCATATCCTCAAACACAGCGATTTCCAACAGCTTTGCCATTCAGGTATCTTCATTAGGACCCCAGTGACTGGAGAACTACAGGAAAAGGCAAGATGCATCATTGCAAGTCCCATAAACTCATCTTGGTGCTGGGTTCAGAGCTGGGCTGGGCCTCCTGGAGTCAGAGTTCTTGCTGAGGCCAAAACCAGGTTACCAACAGGAAGCAGGCTGGCTGCTGGGCGGGGCTTTCCACTGCAGGCCAGCAGAAGCTGAGAACCTCTCCTGCAGAACTGGATGCTACAGACTCAGGAAAGGAGGGTAAAGGGAATGAGTTATAATCAGCACCTGTGGGGGTCCATCATGGCTCAGTGGCTGACTTTAGCCTGATTCTGGTCGTTGGAACCTGTGGATGAGTATCAATTCCTGACCCGCCCCTGTTCCATCTTTTAAAGGTCTTGCTTATTGTTCATATCTATGTTCACATACCCTTCAGGAGGACGCAGGCTTCAAGCAGCTTATGCCTGTTCACAGAATGGTGGTGAGATGAGCGTGCACCTGTGCGGTAGGTGTTGAGCTGTAAATCAAGCAATATAAAATGCCAGTTAAGAAAGATTCAGTTCAAAACATTCATTTGCAACGTTCTGAATGTACTCGATAATATATTTTAATGTTGAAAGATTCTGAGGTTGCTCTTCCACAATATATATATATATATATATATATATATATATATATATATATATATATATATATACCTATGTGAAGTACTGCATTTTATTAGCCTAGATGTAACCATTCCTCAAGATCCATCTGTACATGTCTATGTGCAAGTTTCCTAACATTATGCTTCACATAGTACGTTTGTTTAATATTTTGTTTAATCTTTAATTATATTGTTGATTGTCAGTGATTCAGTATTGCCTGTTGAAAACATGCACTCCACACAGAATTAAATCTTTAACATCGCAAAGCTAATTAAATCTTTAGAAATTGTAAAGCTATAAATTTATCAGAAGAATTTAAACCAGAATTGTTCCGAATCTCTGAGAGTTTAAATTTCTGTCCCCATTCCACAATAATTTCACAATGCACTGGAAACCTTATTTTTTTTAATCAGAGACAAATTGTGATTGTGAGATAAAAAGCATTCTATAGGAGCAGAGTCTGTTAAAATTTCTCAGGAAAAGAGTAAAAGAGCCGTGTTTCATAATGAATTATTCCTATGATTCGTGTAAGAATTTATCCCCTGTGTGAAGTCACAGAATGGCAGGCAAATGGAGGTGGATTTGAGGACTGAACCAGCAGCAAGCTCTGGGGTGGGAAGTCTGTGCTTGGGGTGGTCACATTTGCATGAAAAGGGAAGGGTTGTGGTTTCCTCCACAGAAGAGTTCTCAGTAGTTAGTGACTCTATAATTAGTAGCAAGAAAGGAATCAGAATAATGGGCAGAGCTGAATTCACTTGTTAGGGAAGTTTAGTGAGTATCCACAAACTAGACTCCTTAAACACTAGGTACTTAGATCTGGAGGCCTGAGGCCTAAGGCACGGGGCCTCTCTCCTTGGTCTTTGAAGGGACTGGTATTGGGCACAAGACACCTCAGACCAAAACTCAGCTCAGAGGAGATTTATTTGTCCCAGAGGAACAAAGGACAGGGAATAAGACAAAAGGAGGACCTTGGTAGTCAACCTCTAGGAGAAGTGGCCAAATAAGGAAATAGACCTTGGTGGCTAGCTTTAGGGATGTAATCTAACAGATTACAGATTGCAAGACAAAAGAGCTAAGGGAAAGGCCAGGCTTGCCAGAGTCATGTTCACCATGCTTGGGCCAGCAAACACCCCTTAGGTCTTCAGGTCTGCAATTTTTCCTCTGCTTTCACATGGTGGATGTTCTTTATGCATGTGCATAGTAATAGATCCTCTTATACCTCTTAAAAACAAAAAAAAAAAAAACAAAACCAAAACGAACAAACAAAAAACACAGTGTATTGGGATCCACCTATTAACTTTATTTCAGCTTGGTTGTTTATATATAATGGCCTTCCTGCAAATGCAGTCACATTCTGAGGTCCCAGGATTAAATATGTCAACATAAAAAATCAGAGAGTAAAGACTGTTGTGTGTGTGTGTGTGTGTGTGTGTGTGTGTGTGTGTTTTATAAAAAAGAAAAGGAAGCTAGAAATTTGTTTGGTAGAGTGAGATATGGTAGAGAAGGGGATGCCTGTGCACATCCATGCTGAGGCATCCCTTCCCCCTGAGGTACCAGACACATGACCCACACAACCCACAGGATGGTATAGCATAAAATAGAGTTTATTTAGGGAATGGGTAGGGGAGGAGGGGAGGGGAGAGTGGAGAGGGACAGGGACAGGGACAGGGAAAGGAACAAGGACAGGGACAGGGACAGGGACAGGGAGAGAGGTAGAGGTCAGCCAGGAACACATGGAGAGAGAGAGGGAAGGGGAATGGGTAGAGAAGGGGCAGAGAGGGAGAGGGTAAGAGAGTAAGATAGCAAGAGGGTGAGGAGGGAGCAAGCAGCCCCTTTTATCTTTAGTCAGGTATACCTGGATGTTGCCAAGTAACTGTAGGGTGGAGTCTAGAAGAAATGCTAACAGGGGCATTACAATCCAACCTCTGCAATAATTATGTCTTCCCAAACATCTAATGTATTTCAAGAACTTAGCATTCAATCGCTTTAATTTTTAAGGAAAATCTCTTCTCCATAACAGAGATCTAAGGCTTATTACTGTGGCCAGCCAAGCATGGTATTCTGCACAATAGCACACTTGACCTCCTTCCAGCTTCTGTGCAAGACAAGTCACTGAAGTCGACACAAAAAGCATTTCTAATGAAGTATTAGAACCAGAATTCGAAAGCTTTTCAACCACAAACCTCTCAGTGGCAAATAAACGTTGACATTGTGATTTGACGCACTAAATCCAAGAACTTAAAAAAATAAAAATTCTGAAGTCAACAGTCGTGCTTTTTTTCTGTCTGAGAATCCGGTTCCTTTATTTCCTGAAATTGGTGGGCTCTGGGCTATGCCTCTTATCTACTAGAATTATAAGCAAGAATAGTGTCATGTAGTAGACACTCCTGTCTCAGACACAAAACTAGACACCAAAGAGTCAGTAATTAAGATCAATTTTGTTTTAATATATTTGCTGTAAAAATCAGTGCAATTAGGGCTAAGAAGGTGGTTTGATAGGTAAGGGCATTTGTAAGCAAGCACAAAGACCCATATAAGATGATGGTGATTGATCCATGGGCATTTCTATGGGGCATTTTCTTGATTGGTGATTGATTTGGGAGGTCCAAGTTCACTGTGAGTGTTGCCCCCACCCCTACAGATAGTCCTGGTTTGTGTAATAAAGCAAGCTGAGAGAGCAAGTCAGTAAATAGCATTCTTCCCTGGCTCTGCCTGCAGGTTTTCCCTTGAGTTCCTGCTGTGATGCCCCTCAGTGGACCATTACCTTAAAGTATGAGATGAAATAAACACTTTACTCCCCCAAATGTGTTTTTGGTCATTGTTTTAACCCAGAAGCAGAAAGCAAATTAGGACCGCACTCTCCACTCTTACCAAACTTGTACATGTATCTAGGGCTCATACCTTGGCCACCATTTATATTGTTGTTGCTTCATGACTACAACATATCCTAAACTACTTCACCAAAATCCCAATAACTTTAAATGCTACCTACTAACTAGTGATTCCATACTGTGCACTTCTGATCCCTTATTTCCTCTTTACATACAAATCCCAGAACAAAGCCTACTTGATATTCTCATGTAGATGCTTAATAGGAATTTTATGACACAACATTCACAGTTTCTTCTAAGCCTGTTTCCTTCCTAGCCACGCCCAGTTCTCAGTACATAGCTTTGTTGTCCACTCAGTCGCTCAGTCTAGTGAATCCTTGCTCCCTCTCTATTCCCCAGGTTCCATAATCCACTTGTGGGCATGCTATCTCCTGGCAAAGTCACAAAGCTAACCACACCTCACCATTCCCAATGCTTCTACCTTATCTTTCCAACTCACCACAATCCAAGAAACTAAGTTATGAAAGTTTCCTTTTAGGATGTCGCTTCCCCCACAAACCCCAGTCCATATGTGTGCCACTTCCCTATGTCTATTTGAAGGTGAAATTCAAATCACTATGATGCTCTGCCCTTCTTTCAACTTAGTCTATAAATCCAGGCTCTTCTCCTGGCATGGAAGGCTTTGTTTAACCAATCCTTGCCTCCTCCTGACCTGTCACTGTCTGTATCCATTAGTTCCTATTCAAATGCCACATTTAGAGTGGATCTTTCCAGATCAGTTAGCTTAATCTAGAAACTCCTTTAAAAGTTGTGGCCATCTTCCACAACACCAGGAGTAACTGGGACCAGCAGGACCCAGGCACCAAGTAACTTTACTCAACCAGTAGCTTGGGTTGCTTCTGGTCTGGGCAAGTGCCCTGAATAGACCTTGGGCACAAATTCCTCAGCCAGTCCAACAACACCCAGAAGAAACTCCATTTCTAGGCACTCTAACATGCCCTGGACCACAAGATCTCAGGCTCCCAGCATCCCAGGAGCTTGGTAACACCAGAATCTCAGGCTCCCAGAGGCAGCTTGACTGCCAGGAGCTCTGATATACCCAGGATCCCAGGATCCCAGAATCACAACATCACAACATCACAGAGACAGCTAAAATCTGAGAAGTTCTGACACAACCAGGATTACAGGAAAGACAGGCTCCAGTCAGATATAGTGAGGGCAGATAACACTAGAGATAATCAGATGGCAGGAGGCAATCATAAGAACATAAGCAACAAAATCCAAGGTTTCTTGGTATCATCAGAACCCAGTTCTCCCACCATAGCAAGTCCTGGATACACCATCACATTGGAAAAACAAACTCGGGTCTAAAATCACTTCTCATAATGATGATAGAGGAATTTAAGAAGGACATGAATAACTCCCTTAAATAAATACAGGAGAACACAGATAAACAGCTAGAAGCCCTTAAAAAGGAAACACAAAAATCCCTTAAAGAATTAAAGGAAAAGACAATCAAACAGGTGAAGGAAATGAACAAAACCATCCAAGACCTAAAAATGGAAATATAAACAATAAAGAACTAACAAAGGGATACAAAACTGGAGATAGAAAACCTAGGAAAGAGATCAGGAGTCATAGATGCGATTATCATCAACAGAATATAAGAGATAGAAGACAGAATCTCAGATGCAGAAGATACCATAGAAAACATTGACACATCAGTCAAAGAAAATGCAAGAAGCAAAAAACTCCTAACCTAAAACATCCAACAAATCCAGGACACAATGAAAAGACCAAACCTAAGGATAACAGGTATAGAAGAGAGCAAAGATTCCCAACTTAAAGCACCAGTAAATATGTTCAACAAATTATAGAAGAAAATTTCCCTAACCTAAAGAGATGACCATGAACACACAAGAAGCCTACAGAACTCCAAATAGACCAGACCAGAAAAGAAATTCCTTCCATCACATAATAATCAAAACACTAAATGAATTAAACAAAGAAAGAATATAAAAGCAGTAAGGGAAAAAGGTCAAGTAACATATAAAGGCAGACCTATTAGAATTACACCAGACTTTTCCCCAGACACTATGAAAGCTAGAAGATCCTAGGCAGATGTCATACAGACCCTAAGAGATCATAAATGCCAACCCAAACTACTATACCCAACAAAACTCTCAATTACCATAATGGAGAAATGAAGATATTCCATGACAAAACCAAATTTACACAATATCTTTCCACAAATCTAGCCCTACAAAGGATAATAGATGGAAAACACCAACACAAAGAGGGAATCTACACCCCAGAAAAAGCAAGAAATCTTCCAACAAATCCAAAAAAGGATAGCCACATAAACATAATTCCACCTCTAACAACAAAAGTAACAGGAAGTAACAATCACTTTTCCTTAATATCTCTTAACATCAATGGACTCAATTCATCAAAAAAAGACATAGAATTGTCAGACTGGATACATAAACAGGACTCAACATTTTGCTGCATACAGGAAACACACCTCAGTGACAAAGGCATACACTACCTCTGAGTAAAAGGGTGGAAAACAATTTTCCAAGCAAATGGTCCCAAGAAACAAGCTGGAGTAGCCGTTCTAATATTGAATAAAATTGAATTCCAACAAAAAGTTATCAAAAAAAGACAAGGAGGGGCACTTCATATTCATCAAAGGTAAAATCAACCAAGATGAACGCTCAATTCTGAATATCTATGCCCTGAATACAAGGGCAGCCATATTCATTAAAGAAACTTTAGTTAAGCTCAAAGCACACATTGCATCTCACACAATACTAATGGGAGACTTCAACACCCCAATCTCAGCAATGGACAGATCACAGGAACAGAAACTAAACAGAGACACAGTGAAACTAACAGAAGTTATGAACCAAATGGATCTAACAGATATTTAAAGAACATTTCATCTTAAAGCAAACTTCTGCTCAGCATTGCACAGTACCTTCTCCAAAATTGACCACAGAGCATGCCTCAACAGATACAAGAAGATTGAAATAATCCTATGCACCCTATCAGATCACCACGGACTAATGCTGGTCTTAAATACCAACAAAAACAATGGAAAGCACATATACACATGGAAGCTGAACAATGCTCTACTCAATGATAACTTGGTCAAGGAAGAAATGCAGAAAGAAATTAAAGGCTTTTTTATAATTTAATGAAAATGAAGATACATCATACCAAAACTTATGGGACACAATGAAAGCATTCTTAAGACGAAAACTCATAGCTCTAAGTGCCTACAAAAAGAAACTAAAGCATACACTACCAGCTTGAAGAAAGCTCTAGAAAAAAAGATGTAAATACACCCAAGAGGAGTAGACAGCAGGAAATAATCAAACTCAGGACTGAAATCAACCAATTTGGAAAAAAATAACTATAGAAAGAATCAACAAAATCAACAAAACCAAGAGCTGATTCTTTGAGAAAATCAACAAGATAGATAAAACCTTAGCCAAACTAACTAGAGGGCACAGAGACAGTATCCAAATTAATAAAATCAGAAATGAAAATGGAGACATAACAATGAAATATATCCTAAAATAATTATTCTGTTTGTTGAATATTAACAGTTGAAAATATTAAAATCATGTTCTATAAACATCATGGAAATATTATTGATATTTTTCCACTGTGCTTGAAATTAGCATTTTCTTACTGTTTAGTTTCAGAGTTTTTGCTATTTTGAAAAATATACTTACTGATAAAATAATTTCTTTACTATAAACACTGATAATCTTTTTAAGTAAACTGATTGATGGACAATGCACACAGATATAGAATGCATTTTAAATACTCTCTCACTACAGCAGGTGGTAGCATATAAGGACTTCTGAACATATTTATTAATGATTCATTTTTAATATTTTATGCTCTTTTATTGTGCTTAACTCACAAAGAATATTTTGTATGTTTTGAAACAATTTAGTATTTAACATTAGATATAGGATCCTCAGTTATGTATAGTATTAAATATTCATTACTGGTATTTTTAGGGTACAAAAGGATATGAATATAACAGTTGAACAATTTTTTATGTATTATTGGCTCTCAAAATATTCAATGTTATTAATATGTTTTATGCATAAAATGCATTTATATAATAAAAAATTTTAAGAAAAAAAATAAAGTCATTTGTCCCCATGGGGGGTAAAATGTTGTGGCCAGAGATTTGTTTTTAATGGTGATTATATCACATCATGTTAGTAATCAGGATTGACCACACAGGCTCTTTCAGAGCTTACACGAAGAGTGTCAACACACACACACACACACACACACACACACACACACACACACACACACAGGGGAGGGGTGGAGAGACTTTCTTATGCTTCCAGAGCATCCTTCTTTCTTTCCCTTGAACACACCTCGCTCATTTCCACTCCGGGGTTTTGTTTAGTCATTGTTTCTTCTGCCTAGAATGTTCTCTCTCTTTTTGTTTGCCTGATTTAGGTTAAGTAGCTTTATCTCCTCAGAGAAGGCTTCCTCAGTCAGCCTCTGCCCACGCTGTTTATTTTGCCTCCTCTTCAGAGGACTCACCTAAAATTATCATTTGTTTATTTGCTCGCCGGCTCCTCCCACCATCTGAAGCAGGGGATTTGTGTCTGTTGCTAGTGGTGGTATTTCTTGAACCTGGAATAAAGTCTACCCATAATCCTACTCAAAATGTGTGCACTGGATAAACAATTGGATGAATTTGTTGATGAAGCCTGACACCTGGGAGTCCTATTTGGGACTCCCAGGCTAGATGCAGACATTTTTCTCTGAAAACCATCTCCCAAGGTATGTGCCTTTAGGGAACAAGACGTGAGGCCACGGCTTGTAGATCCACAAAAATTTTCTTTTTTTGTCTCAGGAGAAACTGTCCAATTTTTCCTATTCTATGACAGATCTATATTCACTAGTTCCTATTCAAACAGCACACACACATTTATACACACACATATTCACATACACACACATTCACATGTACACATTCATATGAACATGCACACATATTTACATATACACAGTCACATGAACACACAGTCACATACACACTCATATACACACAGTAGCAAACGCACACAGCAGCACAAACACATACACAATCACATACACACAAACACATTCACATACAGTCACATGTATACGTACACTCACAAGCACATATACACACTTTCACACACACATAGTCACACATTCACACACACAGTCTCATATACACACAGTCACATGCACACATACTTTAAACAGTCACATAAAAATACATTCATATATAGAATCACATTTACAATATTAAGAAAGTATATGAGGTGATAGATTCAGTTGCAGTCATTTCTGGAAATCCTAACCCACTACAGGATTTAGGATCATCAGTGGTCTTATTTTACATATCAAAGATACTAGAAACACCATAGATAGTTTCCACAAATGTAAATTAGTTCTGCTTGTTTTGTTTCTTTTTTGTTGCTGTGATAAAATACTTTGATAAAAGAAACTTAAGGGGGTGGGCATTTTTTCATTCACAGTTCAAGGCAGTTTCATCATGGTGAGAAAGTCACCTTGCCTGAATTAGCTGGCCACATCACACCCATCCACAGTAAGAAAGAGCAACGACAGCATGCATGCTAGTGCTCAGCTGTTTTTTTCCACTTGTATAAAATCCAGAATACTCTTTGAAGGGAATGACACCACCCATAGGGGGCAGGTCTTCACTGCAGACACAGATGGAATGAAGGCAGATTCTTGGGCCAGATGCCACATGAGTGGCTTCTAGTCCAGTCTATGCTCCCCTCTGAAATTGTGGGAGCCTGCCTTCACAGTATTCATTTTTCTCAGCATTCTTTTCCTCTAAGTCCCCATCAGAATGGCCCATTAAGAGGTTTCCAGCATTCAATGATTTTTCCATTAATCAAAATTCCGGATATTAATTAGTTCAAGTGGCTTATGAACTATTTAGAGGTTTTTTTCATAACAATAAAGAAGAAAGGGCTTATTTTATCTTAAAAGCCCAGGTTATAATCCATCATGACAAGGAGTTCACAGCAGAAGGAACCTGACACATCTGGTCATATTATATCCAGGGTCAGAAAGAGCAAGGAACATATGCATGTTAGTGCTCAGATTTTCCTCTCTATGCATACACTCCAAGATCCTCTGCCTAAGAAAATTGTGCCGCTTACTGTGGGCAGGTGTTCCCACCTCAATTGACATATCAACATAATCCCTCAAACAAATATTTATAGGACCATCTCCAGATGATCATACATGAGTGTGTGCTCACGCACGCATGCACACACACATTCACCATGCACTGACACACACCACCACCCATCTTATAATTAATCTAAATAAAATTTTTCATACTAATTTATCCCTGTTTTCAGTATACTGCTTTTGAAGAGGAAAAGCTGGCAACCTTGATATAAAACTTTAATTTTCTTCACGAGCTCTGCTAAACGATGAAAATTGAATACAATTCTCCTTAGAATTGTATTAGACTCAGAAGAAGCAGTCACAAATCATCTTTACCTTAATATCTATTTTAAAAAGTAGCTATGTAACTGTCACTTGGAAGTAAATTTGGGTATAATAACATTATTATCATAATGTTATATATTTACTATTATATATTATATTGTATAATATTCTGTTTTATATGAATATAATATAGTATATGAATATATAGTAATCAGGAAAAGCAAAAGATTTTAATTAATGAATTATTTCAGGAAAAAGACAAATAAGTATGTAGGCATAAACTTTGCCTGCTGAACTGTAATGAACACTTTATGTACATATACATCTGTCTCTCTATGGATAGCCACAGTTTTTCCATCTATACACCCCACGTCAGGGAGTACTTCCCAAACACGCAAAGGTAATTTGGAAAAGAGCTTCAGTTTGAAATCAATATTCAGAAATTGCCGAGCCCTTCCTCTTTCCACAATATCAGTTATATTAAAATATTAATGTAAGTACATACTTTTCCTTGATGGTGCGGCCGTCTGAATGCTTCCTCAAAATTACTTTTTCTGACTGACACATATTTTCTAAAAAGTTCATCTCTAAGAGCCCTTCTGGCTGCTGGGTAAGTGTGTCACTCGCATAAATGACACATAGTAAGTTCCCTGAGACACACTCGTTTGCTTTATATTAGCTTTAACATCGTCTACAAGTTCCAGGAAACTCAGTGCACTCTTGCAAAGGTGAAGAACGTTTAGTTCCATATATACACTAATTTACCATGCCTCAGAAGCCTCATTCAAACAAGATAAAAGGAAAAGACAAATCCAGCAAGGACTGTAACAGTTTCTCCTTATATACAATCTTCTTCTATCAAAGAGGAAAATTTTTTATTCATTTCTTTCAAGACAATCTGAGTTCCATGTAACTTAACATAGTGGTCCCTAAGTAAACTTTGTTGCATAATTCCTAGCTAAAAGTCTGTGCATTTTGTGTTATATTTTAGTGGACGAATAATTGCATATGGTCACGGGGTGTGTTGTGGTATTTTGACATATGTTTACAACATAGAAAGATAAAGTCAGATTAGTCAACAACCTTAAGACTTCATATGCTTAGTATTTATTTATTGTTTTTGAGACAGAGTCTTATGTCTTCTAGAATGGTCTCAAACTCACTATCTAACAAAGGCTAGTGAGCTTCTCATCCTCCTCTTAAGATCACTATTTATTTACTTACTTACTTATTTACACAGGGTCTCAAATACTCCAGGCTAGTCTCAAACGCACTATGTAGCAAAGCTTAATGAACTCCTGATCTTCCAAAGTTTGCCTTTTATTCATTCATTCATTCATTCATTCATTCATTCATACATTTATTTATTTGTTTGTTTGTTTATTTATTTATGTTATTTACGTATTTACTTATTTATTTATTGTTTTTGAGACAGGGTCTCAAATATTCCAGGCTGGTCTCAAACTCAATATGTAGCAAAGGCTAATGGCCGCTAGATCCTGCTTCTTCTACTTTCTCTGTGCTGGGACTACAGGCATGTACAATTCTGCCAGGTTACTTAATCATGTCTTGTTAAAAACACATTTAAAATCTACTTTCAGCAATCCTAGATACATAAGATTTCAATTTTACTATAGTCACAATACCGTGATCACTAGAAACAGAAATTACTCTTGTCTAACTGAAACAGTTCATTCTATATTGTAAATTTGCTGTTTGAAATGTGGAGCTTGTGCTAAAAACCATATTTAGACTCCTTATATGGCTTTGGCTAAAGGTCCTTTATTGCAGATGTGGTTCTGATTCAAGTACCCCAACAACTGCTGCTCAATGATTCTCACATGCAGCCTGATAGCATTGCCATAATGCCTAGCCCATGTAAGACACAGGACTTGAAAACAGGATCACAGAGTAAGAAACGTGCACTGTGGCTATGCTCATGAAATTTCCCTGTCTAGTGGAAAGAACATAAGCAAAGTGGCATTATGGTGTGCATTAGTAAATATTATATTAACAGCATACGTGGTGTGCCATGCAGATCTCAAAGGTACAAGTTTAGAAGTTTCTATGATCCTTTAGAAGGACCATTTTAGGTACCAGAAGAGCAGAATGGCTGGATTTAGATCTACTAAGTGGAGAAAACTATTTTGGAGGGTAGTAACAAAGCAGGTACTGAAATGTGAAATAACACAATCAAGTTAAAATAATTTTAAGTACTTCAGAAATTTAGAAGAATACGAAGAATTCTCTGAATCTAGGAACCTGAGCTCAAGATGAACTTATTGTTTAGACAACATGAATTATGGTCAACGGTTCCAACTTTTACCAAAGAGGTGTGATGTTGGGGAAGACTTTTATTCAAAAAGTAGTATATGTATTTTAAAACATTCCTCCAAGGCTTGGGGTATATGGCTCAGTAGTAGAGTGCTTATTTAATATACATGCAATGTAGTCCCCCAAAATAGCAAAAAAAGAGAAAAGTGACCCCAAGAGCAATGTGTGTTGCCTTGTGTTAAGATAGGAAGAGACACTGTCGGTGAGGAGCAACACACATAACTGATTATATGTGAGAAGTAATAACTGTGCAAACAACACCATTGAGGATAAAGGAAGAAACAGATTCAGAAGTAACACATGACAGTATCTGAGATGGAGTGAACACTAGAAGGGGGAGAAAGATCTAGAATATCTCAAAGCTCAGCAATTGCATGGATATTACTCACCAGCTTAAGTCATTAGCTCACTGACTGGTGACCAGATACACAGTTCATCTGACATGAAGCATTTATGGTGTGTGTGTGTGTGTGTGTGTGTGTGTGTGTGTTGCATATGTATGTGACATAGCCGTGAGTGTGCAGAGGTCACCCACACAGAGACCAGAGTAAGATATCTGATGTCTTTCTCTGTTTCTTGCGTTACTGTTATAGGACAGGGTCTTTAATTTTGGGCTGGGCTTGTTAGCCAGAGAGCTCTAGGGATTTGCCTATCTCTACCCTGTAATGCTGGGTTATTATTATCCCATATCCTCCATCTTGTAAATATCCTTTCTACCAAAGTACAATATGGAATCCCTAGATTATATCTCCATTTTCATGAAAAATTCTGTAATAAATGGACAAGAATAGAGACAGCATGGTCAATATGCACTGCTCGATGAAGTTATTATGGTGAACTGGGAGAACAATTCTGTACCATGTCAAGCAAGTTACTGCCAAATACCTAGCTAATTATAAAATAAATCTATTTGCTGCAACAAATTCATGCAACAATTCATGCAACAAAATTTATAACATAAAACATTTTAAAGTTACTCAAAAGGCATTACAGAACCTTAAAGACTACTGTGAATAGGAAACAGCAATTGTTAAGTGTTGTGAATGTTTTAAAATTTCACTTCCTTCAGATGCTCATCTTCTAAACAGTATACTAAATAACTTTTTACTATGCCAAGATCTAAGAAGAATGTTGGCAATGAAGCTAATCAAAATTAGAATGATTTTCTGTATCAGCAAATCTAACAAATTATTGATCAATAATAGATATATAGATAGATGATAGATACATAGATATAGATAATATATAGATGATAAATGATAGATATATATATAGATAGAGAGATTATAAAGACATGGATGATATATGACAAATAGATACATGGATGATATATAATAGATGGATGAATAGACAGACAGGCAGACAGACAGACAGACAGTTATGTTCCTTGCTGGTAAGTTTCTCATCTGGCTCCCTTCTTTTCATGTTCTTTTCCCTAGCATGTGACACTTAGCATTCATAAGATCGACAAGAAACTTATAATTTAAAGGTTACACATCCATCATTCCAACACTCAGTACATTCCATCCCAGGAAAAGTGAAGAATACAATTTAGAAAGAGTGACCATACAGCAGGAAGCCATTAAACAAGTATACATAGAAGAAAATGTTCTGATTGTTTATTATACCAAAAAGGGTTGCTCAGAATACCACATCTTTATTTTGTGATACAAAGGATGCTTTCACAATTTGTACAAAAATCATTGAATTATCTTTGAATTCTTCATTTAATAGTCTAAGAGGATATTTCTACACTACAAGGTACCTACATTTTGTTCTTTACACACAAGAAACATTTTGTATGCAGGTAATATGACAGTTAAAATAGAAAGTACACTGTAATTCTCCCAGTGCACAAAGAGCAGTATATAATTTTGAAGACAAAAATAAATGACAATTCTCTTTAAAGAAACATTGAGGAGTAAACACCAACCATTCAAAATATAATGTATAGAAAACACCCACAATCATACTGAATTTAACGTTGCTTTTGCAGATAATTGAATATTTTCATAAGTTTCAAACAAGTTGCACTACTTCAGCCTTGGTCTGAATCCATTGAGAACGGCGACAACTGTATTCTAGAGAAAGGTTATAAGAAAACTGAGAATGGACAAAAAATGATCACTATATACAAGCCATCATATAGTTTACTAAAAATGTTACTTTTCTACTAAGGCTAATTTTTAACTACTTTTATAAAATAAGAATAAGTTGTATAAGGTTATAAGGATAAGATAAGGACCATCTTATCCTTGTAGCATAAGAGATATGATAAGGGTCAGAATTATAAGTATAATAAATAAGATATATAATAAGTGTAAGATAAGAATGAGCAAAAAGAACTGCCTTTATAAGAATATGGCATGCATGTGTGCTCAAAAACACACATCTATTTCCGAATTGGCCTTTCCAGACTCTACTTTGAAAACAAATTATAAAGGATCTTAGAAAATATACAAGCTTTTCATATTTTATATATAATGTGTATTATCCATAAGATAATAGAAGGTGTGTTATTGAAAAGTTAATTGTCCACAGAGTACATAATATGTTGACAAAGTCTTCATCACCTGCTACCTCTATACTTAGGCCTTCATAGTAATCTTCAAATTCACCATATGAAACTTCATCGTACTTGCTGCAGGAGACTTTTAATGTCTCTAGGAAAGATGATTTGATTTCTTCCTCTGGTGAATGTCTTGCAGGAAGAGGACTGACTTAAAATATTTTCCCTAAAAGTTCAGCAAAATGACAGGTGATGATAGAGAGATACTTATCTGTCTTCTGAAATAATTTTGGTAATTTAAAATCATACCCTCAAACTTCCCTCCAATTTATTGAAACATTAGCCAGAATTAATTTATCTCACGATGGGCCTCTCCATTACTATTCCCTCTTTCGTTCTTCCATTTATCTGTTACTGAGCTATTAGCACAGAACATAGAAAAAAGAAAAGATTCATAATAGTAAAAAGATTCAAAGATGAAAAGCTTCAGAAAATGGTCAAAAAATACCCACAATGAAAATTTAAAGGTATGTATTAACAAAGAAAAAAATCAGTAATCTATGACCTTTAAAATGACCTATAAAAATATTTTTTAAGTCAGAGGGAAGGACAGATGTCTAGCAATCAAGAATATTTGCTGCTCTTCCAGTGAATATGAGTTTGGTCAACAGTACCCACATTTCATGGCTCACAATGTCCTGTAATTCCAACTCCAGGGGTTCTGACACCATCTTCTGGACTATGTAAGTACCTACATCCCACACACAGAGACATAAAGGCATATACACATATGTAAAAATAAATTCAAGAAAAACCTGTTGCCATCATTTAAGACTATACACAGCAAATAGAAAGTGATGCTTTTATTAAAATAAAAATGAGCTTGATTAAAAAGAGACTGAATATTGAACTATGTAACAATAATGCTATTTGATACTTGAGATTGTTAGTCAAAGCAAAGTCTAATCAGCACCTAATGTATATGGAAACAAATTTTAATTAAAACATTTTTAACTAAATTTATGCTTCGAATAACAAGACTCGTTCGTATACCTTCTTAAAATCTCCCACCTAGAAAATACCCATTATCCATGGGAGATTTTCTTTCTTTGCTTGAATACACCAAAAATTGTTACAAAATTAAATATTGGATTTCTATCATTACAAAAACTGATTTCAGGATGTGCCACTTCTATTAAAGCCATTTTTTTTTCTAACAAGTGACTTAAGTCAAGTGAGGGGGGGTATGTTTTCTATAACTGAAATAGAACTGTAAAGACAAACACTTAGGATGCAGAGGCAGAGGAAAGTCACAAGCAAATGGCCATCTTGATCTACATAAGATCCTGTCACAAAAAATGAAGAGGGAGAAGGAGGAAGAAGAAAATGAAGAGGAGGAGAAGGAACAGGAGGAGGAGGAGGAATAGTAGACAATTTTTATCCTAGATATTGCTATGTAAATCGATTGCAATTTGTAATGAAACATAAATAAACATAAATCACCAAAATTTTGCAATAGGCAAGATCATTTGCCCTCATGTTTGGTGTGACTCACTCAATTGAAAGATGGAGAGAATGACATGCCCAGGATGACCTTGTCCTCCTCATTCCCCTGCCTCCAACTCCTGAATCCTGAGATTACAAGCATGTCCCACGAGCTCATTTATCCACAGCTGGATTCAAATTCAGCCACTCCTACACTTTAGGCAAGCACTCTACCCACTGAGCCAAGGATCCTCTGGCACAAAAAAAAAATATTACTTAATGATAAGAAGGGAAGGTAAACAGTCATCTATTGGATGGAACAGCAGGCCCCTAATGAAAGAACTAGAGAATGTACTCAAGAAACTAAAGGTGTCTGCAACCCTATAGGAGGAACAAAATGAACTAACCAGTAACTCCGCCCCCCCCCCCAGTCCTCCTGTCTCTAGTTGCATATCTAGCAGAAGATGGCTTAGTCGGCCATCAATAGGAGGAGAGGCCCTTGGTATTGCTAAGATAATATGGCCCCGTACAGGGGAATGCCAGGGAGAGGAAGCAGGAGTGGGCGGGCTGGGGAGCAGGGCAGGGGGAGGGTATAGGGAGCTTTGGGGATAGCATTTGAAATGTAAATTAAGAAAATATCCAATAAAAATGCCTTAAAAAAGGAAAAAAAAAAGAAATCACCCCCCTCTAAAAAAGGGAAGGTAATCATAATATATCTTTGTTAATATAAAATATAAAAGATTAAATTTAAAAATATGACTCTTCTGCATTCACCTTGTCTAACAGTCCAGAGAAAAGGGTCAGCCATACTTGTAAACAGATTCCCAGGCAGGAGGACATGGAGGTGAACACTCTCATCCCCACACTTAGGACATGGAGGCTAGCTAGGAGTTTGACCTTGCTCCAGTGAGTGTGTGAGCCACACAACATGGACTTGGTGCATTGTTTTCTTCTCTTTTGTTTCTTCCTTTTCCTTTTCTGGGGAGGGCACAAGGGTGAGAGGAGCATGAAGAGAGTGTGAGAACTCAGGGTGTGTTGCATGAAACTCCCAACAGTTCATAAAAATAGGATGTTGAGTAAAATATAATAAAGGAAGGCTGGAGGCTCTCAAGGCCAGTCTGGGCTACACAGTGAGATTCTGTCTGAAAACAAAACTGGAGAATGTTCGATTAAGTAATGAAAATCTTTTACTTCTGTATTAGTCAATGAAATGCAAATGAAGTAGGCTCGGGGAGTTGGAGAAAAATAATTCCACAAAACAAGGCAGTATAATCTAGTGTAGAACTAGCTATAGCTGCAACAGCATTTGGAAGCACCAGTTGATATTTGAAATGTGGATATCCTAGTAATTCTAGGTATTGGTATCATGCCAGGGAGTCAGAAGAAAAGGAGCCTAAAAAGTCACAGATGAACACATGTGTGCTTCATTACGTGTGTTCAAGGGTGATAAATTAGAAGCTCACCAATAGGAGAATGTCTATACACAGTTTAATTTGTTGATTATTAATACAGTAACATTTGGCAAACAAAAATATGACATCTTAATGTGGATTAGCAAATGTATATACAACTATGAATGTCATAGAGAAGGTTGGAGAGATGGCTCAGTGGTTAAGAGCACTGACTGCTCTTCCAGAAGTCCTGGGTTCAGTTCCCAGCAACCACATGGTGAATCTCAACCATCTGTAATGGGATCTGATGGCCTCTTCTGGTGTGTCTGAAGACAGCTACAATGTACTCATGTATATTAAATAAATAATATTTTTTTTAAAAAATTAAGTCATAGAGGAAGTAGTTGAAAATTATATTACATGATTACAAATTTCAAGAAAAATACAATGAAATTAAGCAAGTTTTGGTGGCCAAACACTGTGATCAGCTGCATTCATAAATCCACTACACAGGAACTATAATAAGAAATGGCTCTTTAATATTACTTTCAAAAACTTGCTATGCTTCTCCCCATTTTTGAGGTGAAGTCTTACTCCATGGCCCAGGCTGGCCTCAGATTTACGCTCCCTTTTCCTCGGCTATTCCAATGTGCTCATTATAAGTGTGTGCTGCTGCACTTGGCTGGATTGTCAAAGACACACAATGTCATTTTGTGTATAATTCCACTCTAGATAAAGACATAAATCTTCCTCAATCCTCTAGGACGGGGCACTCTCCCAGAAGATACAGTAACTATAACTGGGAGACTTATAGAGGTTTTGCCAAATCTCTTTTATACTCCAATTCACCACTCATTCCAAACAAGAAACAAGAGTTCTATATTTATTATAACTATCAGAAATCAATAAGTATAGACAACTGGACCTAAGAGATTTTAAATGAAAAAGGGGAGATGGCTCCCAAGCTATTGGCTCAAACAAAATTTATTTCCTTCCTTTCAGCCAATGCTTTTAGATTAGTCTAATTTAGAAGAGGCACTTTTATTAACGAGTATAGTAGAAATCAAAAGCATTTGACGTGTGACAGTTACCTGAAATCACATGTGGATGCTTCTTGTTGCAGTAACACTTTCTTATGTCTATAACAGACACGATGCTGGTTTTGTTAAAATCAAGTTTCATGAAGGCCTGAAGAAAGACAGGGTTTCTGTCTGTGAAATTGTTAGACCTGAGAAGCTATTTTGCAGTCAATCATTTATGAATTCTTAAGAAGACATTTTGAAGGAGCTATGCAGGTGCTTGAGAATGCATCATAGACACAGAGGAAGATGGCTAAAACAAACACTGGAGAGAGAGAGAGAGAGAGAGAGAGAGAGAGAGAGAGAGAGAGAGAGAGAGAGAAAATGAACCCCTTTCTGCCAGCCAGCATTTCATGTGTCTACCACCCTGACTTGCACAAAGTGGTCGATCCCCACTGCCCTGACCTGGCTTTGCTGGGAATTGATGAGTCAGGTCAAAGACCTTGGTAAGTTTCAGCTCCAGAATTCCTGACGTTGGTAAATGATCAAAATGAAGAGCTGGGAAATTATTTGAAGATTGTTTGTTAGTTCAAAAAGTAACCCTGCAAATTCCAGATCACTAGACTCAATAAACAGGTGAAATGCTGATTTCTTAATATGTAATATTTCCTTGTCAGTTCCTGACTGGCTCGCTTATTGTTCTTCCAACTCAGTAGAACTCTGCCTACCACAAAAAAAAAAAAAAAAAAAAAAAAAAAAAACCAAAACTAAGAAAGGAAGATACACAGACACACAGACACACCAGGCTATCTGAGGCAGCAGCCTGAACTTGCCAGGAGTCAAAACCAGAAGCATGTTAGTTTATTCAGAATACTTAATTCACAGCAGCATCGGCCCGCTCTAGATTCAATTGTGCCTCTATTCCTAAACTGAATCCTTACTCTTAGAGCCCCAGAATAGGGCTATATGTGGAGGTGGGGTCCTTAAGGAAGTAATTAAGAAGTAATGGAAACATTAGGATAGGCCTCAGTCCCAGATGACTAGATTCCATTGACCAAGGACAGCACAATGCAGAGAGGGGCCACCACAGGATAACAGTGGAGCAGCCATCTGCAGACCACAGAGCGTCCTCCGAGGAAACCACATATGCCCACCCTGCTTGGACCTCTGGTCTACAAACTATGAGAAAACAATTTGACAGGCCTGTCATTGGATGGAACTCTTTTTCCTCCTTCCTTCCTTCCTTCCTTCCTTCCTTCCTTCCTTCCTTCCTTCCTTCCTTCCTTCCTTCCTCCTTTCCTTCATTCTTTATTTATATTTATTTTATTTTTGTTCTTTATTCTAACTACAATGACTTATGCATAAGACACTAATACAACTTCTATTCTGCTCCTCAAACTTAGTACCATGAGAATGTAAATATTAATTAATTAATAACAATTAAGTGCAAAGTTGTAGATGAGTGAGACATTTGCTTTACTTGAAATTTTTATTACATTTCTTGGTAAGTAAGAGTTGAGAGCTTTAGTTTAGCTTTGGGATTTTGTTTGTGTGTTTGTTTGCACTTGAGACTGACATCTGTTATGATTACCTATTCTACGCCACATAGAATATCTCTTTATAAATAAGAGGTACATATACCTATTTACTTATTGTATTATATACACACAGAGAAGAAAAAAACATACCACTTAAAAATAACACAGGAGGGTAAGGGAAAATTTCTGGATAACATGTGAAATGTAAATGAAGAAAATATCTAATAAAGAGAAAAAAAAGAAATGTATTTTGAAAAGAAAGTTAAATAATAAAAAGTTTAGTGTCTAAAAAAATGTACATGTCTACTAAAACTAAGTTAATCTGTATTTTTATTTTTAAAAATTTAGGGTTCTCTGTGTGTGTGTATGTGTGTGTGTGTGTGTGTGTGTATGTGTGTGTGTGTATGTGTGTGCGCACACATGTGATATGTGTGAATCTAGCTGTGATGTATGGGCACATGTGTGGTGTGTACAGCACAAATATTCAGGGTGTCAGTTCTCACATCCCACCTTGTCTGAAACCGGGTCTCTTTGCTGTTAGCTAATGCATAGCCAGGCTACCGAGTTGTGACCTCCAGTGAGTTTCTTACCTGTGCCTCTCAGACATCCATAAGAGCCCTGGAGGTTACAGACATGTGTTACCATGTCTGGATTTACCTGGGACCTGAGAATTTGAGCTCGGGTCCTTATACTTGCACTAGAAACTCTTTGCCTGGTGACCTCTTTCTCTAGCCCCAGGACTCTAATTCCAACTTAATATGACCTCTGTCATGTTCACTTTAACATTTAATATATATATCATAAAAAACACAGAAACACTTTCATCAGCATTATAAAATAATGCATTGGGGCACCAACAGTGTAATAGTTGTGATGCTAAGAATAGAATCATCACATCCAATCTGTGAGACAGCAAATGAGGCTTATAACGTTACACAACAGTGTAGTTGGATACCTAGCAATTTACCAAAACAACAATTTTATTGAAATAATTCAATTTTGATTTCATTTTTCTTGTGTCAAATATTTTCTAAGACATACATACCATATGTGATATATATGTGT
>LR751679.1:67265-145642 GCA_902729485.2 Mus minutoides
AACAGATGACTTCCTATTCATTTCACCAAAAAATGGCACGTTTGAATTCTCCATAGTCAACCTTGTTCTCACTATGGCCATAGCCTTGCAGAATTAGCCAGGAAGACTCAAAGTCCTAAAAAAAATCAGAAATGCCATTACATCTTTAAATGTTATAAGTCACAACAAGATCAGAGGCACATTGTGTTAGATCATCTGTGACTAAAGACAAGGTAACCTACTGAGTAAGAAAATTCATCTAATCACAGACAAACCTAGTGAAAGGCATTTTGGAGTGAATGCCTAATCTCGGGCCTTTTCTGAAGGAGTGAAAACTCACAGCATATCCCTCTTAGAGGTATGCTATTTGAGGGCAGAGAAATGCTGAGGGTTTAGCCTAGGACCTCCTGCATATCAATCTCTGGAATGCAAGTTCAATCGCTGACTTCCATCCCAAGAGTCTTATCATTTTTTGTTGATAAATAATAGTACATGTAGAAGTATAACATGATATCTCAATGCACATTATGCTGCAGAAAGATCAAGCCAGACTAAATACTGTCTCTGTCAATATTTAACATTTTAATAAGAATATTTAGTAATATTCAGTAACAGCAAAGTAGTAAGAATATTTAAAACCTCTTTTAGCTATTTTGAAACACACAATACATTTTTCATTATTCTTGACCATATTCACCAGGCTGAGCAGTAGATAAAACTCATCCTCTTATGCAAATGAAAATTTTGGTTGTGAGCCTAGCCTTTAACGGATGAGCCATCTCTCCAGCCCTGCAAATAAAAATTTATGTCACTTGGTCAATCTCTCCCTTTCCCTCTACACACTATACCCTACCTTTTACCTCTCAGTGTCTTTATATAAATTAATATGGTTGCTGTGCACTCGGCTTTGAACATTCCTCTGTTTTTAAATGTTTTCCATCTGTGACAATCTCCAAGTCTATTCAGGGTCTAAAACACCAGCCACACTGATACTGTTACTGGGGTTCCTTCTGGTCTTGGGAGCACAGGTTTGAATGACTTCTGAACGATTCCCAAATTTACACTAAAGAGGATGATGCCAACTAAACACCTTATGTCTGTTTGTTCACTGCCACTATCGTGGGCTTCTTGGGCAAAGGTGCTGCTTAAAACATTATCCTTCTTAGTAATTGTGATATTTTGAATGAAAATGGTCCCCATAGGCTCATATATTTGAATGCTTCAGTCCCAGTTGGTGGAACTGTTTGGGAAGGATTATAAGGTGTGGCCTTCTTGGGGGAGTTATGACCCTAAGGCTGGGATTTGAGACTTCAAAAGACCATACCATTCCTTGTTAGCTCTCACATTTTCTGTTATGATTGTCATGTCAACCTGTAGGATCTCTACTGTTCCAGTGACATGTCTGACTGCCTGCCTGTTGCCATGCTCCAAACCATGACAGTCCTGGACTTTAACCCCCTGGGTCACTAACAGCCTCCAGCTTAAATGCTTTCTTTTATAATTTGCCTTGGCCATGGAGTTTTGTCACAACACTGGGAAAGTAATTAAGGCAGAAATGTTAGAATAATTAGTCTTGTTCACTAGTTATAACCATTTCACAAACAAATACAGAAGCACCAGAGGAATGCAGTACTTTCCCACACTCCACTGGACCAGGCTATGTGGACACCAGCCCTCTATCAGTTATGATTTACCTGTCTGTTTGACAAAGATATATCACTAAATTCTAATTTCCTACTGTTGTTTTATTTTGTTCGTCTATGATAGAAAGATGTTAAGGTTGATGGTCCCTGGTCTGTGTCACTAGACACATCGCAAGCTTCAATGTAACAGTTGATAAAGCAAATTCCCATGTAATTTTTTTATTAGAGCTTCTATGCCACCCTAGACATAGCAACTGTCTCAGAACTGCACAGGCAAGGCATGTCAATAAGAAAAGTCAAAACACTTGTGTAAGATCACATGGCTAAGTGCTTTTATATGAACCTAAATTTCAGAAACGTACTACTACATCATGTGACAAGACAATTTTTTTGTTGAGCAAAAGAGAAAAGTACAAAAGAATCCACATCTGAATAGTTTGTGTACTTTTAACCTACAAGCAAAACTTGTGAGTACACCATACAAGGCTTTGGAGCACCAAACTTCATCTCTCCCACTCTCCTGTCTAATTGCCCCAGCCATGTGCTACTGTGCTACTGTTTGCATGGCAGACTCAGTTCAAGGTGCTAAATAAAGAGCAGGAACCTGCGCCACCTTGGTCCCCAGCTGAGTGGGACGTGACATTTCATTTACAGATACAAAGTGCCATGAAAAAAACCTAACCTGGACGTTGATATAGAATGGATCAGAGTTCAGACAGCAGAGCTCCTCTGTTAAGGAAAGCTGTGGCCCAAATGATGAGAAAAATCTAGAACACAAAGTTCTAGTGCAAGACAATTCATGTCAGAGTGAAGTAAGTCCCTGTGGCTTAGGGAAGAGGGACAGTTCATGCCCTGAGAGTGCTTCTCCTTTCCAGGAAATGACCATTCCCTGAGCCACCCCCACTCTTCTTGGGAGATCCACTGTCTCCTATTGTCCTTCTCTACCCTTGCCTGGTTAATTCTTCCTCATTATTCACAACCCAGCCTGATGCATCCCCTCCCCCAGGGATCCTGCCAAGGTCTTCCACTCTCCTCCCTGAAAGTGGCTTGGAAGGAAGTACCACCACACAGGTTCCTAAAGCCTTCTTCACTGTTTGATGCATGTATTGACCACTTTCTTTCATTTTGAAGATTTCCAAGTAAAGAGTACATCATCACAGGGTTTAAACATGCCTGGCTATTAAACACTTCAGAAACATATAATAAAGGGATAGATGTCAACATTTAAAAAATAGATGGGCTGGGCGTGGTGGCGCACGCCTTTAATCCCAGCACTTGGGAGGCAGAGACAGGCGGATTTCTGAGTTCGAGGCCAGCCTGGTCTACAAAGTGAGTTCCAGGACAGCCAGGGCTATACAGAGAAACCCTGTCTCGAAAAACCAAAAAAAAAAAAATAATAATAATAATAATAATAATAAAATAAAAAATAAATGGGACTTGTGGCCTCCTGGCATTACTCTGATAGCAGGGGGGTTAAAACATAGGGAAATAAAATTCCATTAGCAAAGTGAGCAGGGCCATGCAAGAATACACCCAGAGCAGAAGACCCTGTCTGGTACATACCTGTTCAGACACTTCCAAGTGAAAAGTTTTCAGAGCTTGCCGAAAATCTGCTTTTTCTAAAAGCCCATTCCCTTCCTTGTCCAAACCTTGGAAGTATTTTCCCAATCCAGTCACAATACGAACACCCTTCTTGTGAAGTTGCCCTTTCAGTTTATCTGTTGAGTAAAAAGAGACAGGGGAGCAAATTGCTTCTGTGCACCAAGCTTTCAAACTGCAGTTGTTTCTCTTCTGAGAAAATAAGTTGATAATAATGGAAAGTAGGATGTGAATATTCAATGAACATAGGCGTTCGGCCGACAAAAGACTTTGGAAAGAAGAATGTTTTTAATAACCACAATATCAGACACAACTGCATATTCATGATACTCCGGAACTAGAGCACCACTGTGGGGTAAAAGAGCTGCATGCTACATACAGGGAAACAAGGCTTCTCTTTAGTCATAAGTAAGTAATCTAAGTGTTACGAATAAAATCTTAGTTTCTCTTGTTTAGACCATTTTATCTAACTGCCCCATATCTTTCTTAATTTTTTTATTTACACTACTGACTTACAGAATAGATGCCTTACAAATCACATACCAAAAATATCAGTTCAAAAACCTTTAAGTAGTTTAAAAGTTTAAAGCTGGAACAAAACATGTCAAATGGCACCTGGGTTTTGGCTTAATAGTCCATATTTACATATTCATATTAACTATTTTATCCAGAAAATTTTAGAGGTTTCTGGGTCCCACATACTCCTTTTAGCGCATATAATGCTGTCTCTATTGTACTACAATGAATACATTAGAAAAGAAGAGTTTTTCAAGGTGAAGAAGGTCAAAACACACGCAGTATAATAATAATGTGCGTGTTTCTTTATTTAGTCAACAAACTTTGACTGGAGGCTTAAAGTGCCTGTTTTAGAATTAGAGAAAAGTCAGTAAAGAAGGGAGAGCCACCATTGATGTGAAAGGCACAGTCTGGTGGGCAGGTGCTACAGAAAAGGATATCATTTTAATTAGCAATTGAATCAAAGAAGAAAAATGGGTGCCCTCAGGTAGGAACTGCAGAAAGATGAGGAAAGATTTAAGAGCACATACTGCGAAGTTAGCAAGGAGCACAAGAGACTAAGCAAGGAGCCTCTCTGAGAGATGCCTCTGAGGAGCACCCTTGTCAACCTGATAGATACCTCTGAATGAAGAAAGGATACCCAAATGCGACCCAGGTGTCAGCCATGGTCAGATTATATAATGAAGAGGCTTGTAGATATATAGTGTCATATATACAGGAATGGGCATCTACCTATATGTCTGGCTGGATATGTAAGAATGTACATATCTATATTTATATTGGAGTATGGAGTATAAGAAACTCAGTTTGCCTATGTGTGCAACAGCACAGCAGTAAAGGTAGCAAGCCCCGGTCAGCTGATAATAAATCACCAACATGTCCTCCCTAACTCCACAGCGATTCTGTTATGATGCTTGGATCTGTTATTGTTGGTTGTGTTCATTTGTTTCCTCATTTGTTTTTGATTAATAACTTAATTTCTGCTTAAAAAATGGTAACTAGTTTAATCCAAATAAGTTTTTGATTGCTTTGGTTGTGTGGTAAATTGTCTAGGAAATAACACAGGGTAAGTGTTCATGTGTTTGCTTGAATTAAATGGCACTATAATAATCTAAATATTGAATTAAACAGCCTGAGTATAAAAGATATTCAGCTATGAATTCTGAAAAAATATCATTAGCCGTTAGAGGAAACTTCAGGTTTACTACAGAATAACTGACTGATTTAAAGCATTAAACCAAATGAAGTTGACTTACGCTTTATTTTCAATAGCGTGAGCAAACAGCACGCTCTGTGCATAGTCTTTAGAATACAAATGGTCTGGAATCTGCTAGTCATCATACAGGGCATAGATTCTAAATTATCACAAAGAAAGAATTTGACTAGAAAAAAAAAGTATTTGGCTCTAATTTTCCACATGCCTATAGCATTTTTACTTTTCTAGGTAGTCACTGAGAAAGGAATTCCTGTATGTTTGACAAGGGCTGAATTGAAAAACAACAGGATGCCACAGAGTTCACCAATTGCCTCTTCTATAGTACCATTATCTGGAGAGACAAAATAACATGCAGTTTATTTTAAATGAATGTTTAAAAGCTAAGCATGGAGAAAATAGAGTCTTAGAAACTCATAAGTTATTTGCATTTCTCTCCCATCTCTTCCCTCGCCTGGAATCTGCTATGACAATCAAGCTGACCTCAAACTCACACTTACAGAGAGCCACCCGCTCCTGCCTCTGTCCACTGAGCGCAGCGACTAAATCATCTGCGACAATACATACAGCAAACTATTTTGTTAGCACAGGCCAGCCCCATTGTCAAAACCCTGTACTGTTTTCACATTCAGTCTTTTCCCAATCCAAGCACTCTCCACAGTGAGACTGGTTTGGCTCTTCAGAAGCTAGTTGAATGCTTCCAACCATGCACCAGAGGGCGCCTCAGGCTTTCCTGAGAATTTAAGGTTTAGAAGCTCAGAATGTGGCGCCACGCTTCAGTCTCCATGGCAACACTGACTGCCTTGAACACATTCTCCAGTCTAATGGGAAGACAGAGCCAGTGTAGAGTGTAATCTCTGTTCTAGCACATTCACTAAGGGTATCCTCCGCATCTTTCCATGGCCCTGAAGAAGAAACTTAATTTTTTATGGACATTAGCTCTATATTTGATAGCCAGCAGACTGCCCAAGGCATTCGGCAATGATCTGCCGCGGTTGCCCACTATCGTGGATCCAAAATTTATAAAGGCGTTCCTTGACTTCCACAATGATCTGCGACGCAAGGTCCAGCCCCCAGCAGCCGATATGAATCAGCTGGTGAGAAAGAACGGGGATTCTGTTCAGAACAATGAGTTTACGCAGGGGAGAAAGATGAAGCATGATTTACCAAGGCCAGAATTCATTTTAACATGTTAGTAGATGCATCCCCCCATCCCCCAGAGGTAAAGAAAGAAACGCACTTAAGTCCTTTTATAACAACGGAATTTCAAAAGTTAATTGTTTAACCTCACGGGCCATTGTGCATGGAACATGGAAGTCATAGTCTATCTGGATATGTAAGATGCAGAGATTTCCCTGATTTGGGAAGCGGTCCATTGCAGCTCCCTCTGTCGTTCTTGAGAAAGGCCAGTTAGGGTAAGATAGGGGCTTATTTACATCATGCTCTAAGTGTTTGTACAAGCATCACAGCTTACTGGGGAGACCTGAAGCACTCATGGCCTGACTGCTGGAGAGCATAAGCGTTTTTTTAATTTTTAACAATCATGCATGTACATCTCATATCACTGAAAAGCAATGAAAGGCTGTTATATTCCTGGAATTTGTTCCTGTGCTCTCAAGGGGTGTCCTTCTGATAGGTGTAAATGATCTGTCGAAAGGCTTGGGAGACACTTTAGAAAACGCTTCTCACAAGTTGATGGCCTGAATGAGACATTACTGTGAGGTGGGAGGCAGCTGCCAATGTTGATGACACTGGGCTGGCATCCCTGAGACAAAAAGATTGCAAGAAGAAGTTCAGTTGAGGCCTCTGATGTTGCAGTGACACATACAACTGTCCTATTTTCTTACATTTCTGGAAGTACACTGTTAGTCTTAGGGAGGCAGGGTTGATGAGGTGGGTGGGGTTGGTGAGGTGGGAATTGGGGAGGCAGGGTTAAGGAGGCAGGTTTGGGGAGGCAGGCTTGGGCAGGGCCCCTGGGCTTTGCCCTGGTCACTTTCTGTTCCAGTTTCTTATTGCTTCTTGTTCACTATGAAAAAGCTCCTGATGTTTGCCTCATGATAGGGCCAGAAACATGGTGCCAAGTAACTATGTCCTGAACCCTCTGAAATGGTGTTTCAAAGTAACTTCATCTTCTGTTTCTTTCAGGTATTTGTTTGTAATAAGAAAGCAGCTAAGACAACAAATAACAACAACAACAAAAAGTTGCTTTTATGAAAGGGCTAAAATTAACTAAAAGATGTAAGCAGATATGTACTATTCAATTGAATATTTTTTATTTTTTTCAGCTTTGGGACCATCAACTGGCAAAACTAGCGAAAACATGGACTAGAGAGTGCAAATTATCCCATAATCCCTGTACTTCAAAACGATATGGATGTTTTCTGGACTATGACTTTATTGGAGAAAATATATATTTGGGTGGAATAGAAACCCAACCAGAAGATGTTGTTAGAAATTGGCATAAAGAAAATATAGATTATAATTTTGATGATAATACCTGTTCTAAAATATGTGACAATTATACACAGGTATGTACTTGGCAAGTTATTAATTAATTGTCTTGTTTGCTTTAGTTACAAGACATTCTTTTTATAATTTGTTTTAAATCCATAAAAAGTACCTCTGTCCTATTGGGGATTCCTTGTACTGAGTATACTGAGTATACTGACATTTTCTTTACATTACTTTCAAGAAATCGCTGTGATCTCTTGTTTTCTCCACCTGTGGTTGCTTTTATGTCTTGATCAACTTTACATAAAGTATGTCAGGTGCCTTGGTCTTCACACGTTCCTTGTGCTATCAAATCTTGAACTTTACCCACACTAAATCTATAGATTAAAATACATTTGGAAAACATGGGTAGCTGTTTCTCACAATAGTTCTCTCTTCATAGTTGTCTGCTACCAGTACTGGAAGTATGTTCAACCCATGCGAGTTTGTTGTCTCTATTATGTTTATTCCATTTTTCACTCTGCAATCAATTTGATAACTTTATTACTGTGTCTTTAGCCCATAATAATTTCTTCTACATGCTAACGTTCCTTTTTTTGGTTTAGTTTCCTTTTTTACTCTTTGAAATTAAGATATGATGACATCATATTTCTCTATCCCTTTCTTCCCTCCAGTCCTTCTATACACCCCTGCTTGCTGACTTCAAACTTATGACCTCCATTTCTTTCATTGTTGTAACATATGTGTAGACACTCATCAAAGGTAAAATCTTCCAAGATGAACTCTCAATTCTGAATATCTATGCTCCAAATGCAAGGGCAGCGACATTCATTAAAGAAACTTTAGTAAAGCTCAAAGCACACATCGCACCTAACACAATAATAGTGGAAAATTTCAACACCCCACTCTCACCAAATGGACAGATCCTGGAAACAGAAAATAAACAAAGACACAGTGAAACTAACAGAAGTTATGAAACAAATGGATTTATCAGATATCTACAGAACATTTTATCCTAAAACAAAGGGATACACCTTCTTCTCAGCACCTCATGGCACCTTCTCCAAAACTGACCATATAATTGGTCACAAAACAGGCCTTAACAGATACAAAAATATTGAAATTCTCCCATGCATCCTATCAGATCACCATGGACTAAGGTCGATCTTCAATAACAACATAAATAATACAAAACCAACATTCAGGTGGAAGCTGAGGAACACTCTCCTCAATGATACCTTGGTCAAGGAGGAAAAAAATTAAAGACTTTTTAGAGTTTAATGAGAATGAAGCCACAACATACCCAAACTTAAGGGACACAATGAAAGCAGTCCTAAGACGAAAACTCATAGCTCTGTGTGTCTCCAGAAAGAAACTAGACAGAGTATACACTAGCAGCTTGACAGCACACCTAAAAGCTCTAGAACAAAAGGAAGCAAATTCACGCAAGAGGAGTGGAAGGCAGGAAATAATCAAACTCAGGGGCAAAATCAACCAAGTGGAAACAAAAAGAACTATTCAAAGAATCAACCAAACCAGGAACTGGTTCTTTGAGAAAATCAACAAGATAGATAAACCCTTAGCCAGACTCACTAGAGGGCACAGGGACAGTATCCTAATTAACAAAATCAGAAATGAAAAGATAGACATAACAGATCCCGAGGAAATCCAAAAAATCATCAGATCCTACAACAAAAGCCTGTACTCAACAAAACTGGAAAACCTGGATGGAATGTACAATTTTCTAGACAGAAACAAGGTACCAAAGTTAAATCGGGATCATAGTAACAATCTAAACAGTCCCATATCCCCTAAAGAAATAGAAGCAGTCATCAATAGTCTCCCAATCATAAAAATCCCAGGACCAGATGGGTTTAGTGCAGAGTTCTATCAAATCTCCAAAGAAGACCTAATTCCAATTCTCCTCAAACTATTCCACAAAATAGAAACAGAAGATACTCTATCCAGTTGTCTCTATGAAGCTACAATTACTCTGATATTTAAACCACACAAAGATGCAACAAAGAAAGAGAACTTCAGACCAATTTCCCTTATGAAGACCGATGCAAAGATAATAAAAGTCTCACAAACTGAATCCAAGAACAGATCAAAATGATCATCCATCCTGATCATGTAGGCTTCATTCCAGGTATGCAGGTATGATTCATTATATGGAAATCCATCAATGTAATCCACTATATAAACAAAGACAAAAACCACAGTTTTGTACTCAGCAAAATTGAAAAACCATTAGATTGTCTCATTAGATGCTGAGATAGCATGTGACAAAATACTACACCCCTTCATGATAAAAGTATTGGAAAGATCAGAAATTCAAGGCCCATACCTAAACATAATAAAAGCAATATACAGCAAACCAGTAGCCAACATAAAACTAATCGGAGAGAAATTGAAGCAATCCCACTAAAATCAGGGGCTAAACGAAGCTGGCCACGTTCTCCCTACCTATTCAATATAGCACTTAAAGTCCTAGACAGAGCAATTAGAAAACAAAAGGAGATCAAAAGGATACAATGTGGAATGGAAGAAGTCAACATATCAGTATTTGCAGATGATATGACAGTATAAATAAGTGACCTCAAAAATGTCAACAGAGACCTCCTGATCCAGATAAACAACTTCGGGGGAAGTAGCTGGATATAAAATTAACTCAAACATATTAGTGGTCTTTCTCTACACAAAGGATAAACAGGCTGAAAAATAAATTAGGGGAACAACACCCTTCAAAATAGTCACAAATAATATAAAATACCTTGGTGTGACTCTAAGGAAGTGAAAGATCTGAACAAGAACTTCAAGTCTCTGAAGAAAGAAATTGAAGATCCCAGAAGATGGAAAGATCTCCCATGCTCATGGGTTGGCAGGATTAATATAGTAAAACTGGCTATCTTGTCAAAAGCAATGAACACATTCAATGCAATCCCCATCAAAAGTCTAACTCAAGTGTTCACAGAGTTAGAAAGGGAAATTTCCAAATACATCTGGAATAACAAAAAACCTAGGATAGCAAAAACTATTCTCAACAATAAAAGAACCTCTGGTGGAATCACCATCCCTGATCTCAAGCTGTACTACAGAACAATTGTGATAAAAACTGCATGGTACTGTTACAGTGACAAACAGGTAGATCAATGGACTAGAATTAAAGACCCAGAAATGAACTCACACACCTATGGTCACTTGATCTTTGACAAAAGAGCTAAAAACATACAGTGTAAGGAAGGCATCATGTTCAACAAATGTGCTGGTTCATCTGGCTTTTAGCATGTAGAAGAATGCGAATTCTTTAGTAAAAGAAGAGGGGACTTTTGGGATAACACTTGAAATGTAAATGAAGAATTTCTCTAATAAAAAAAAAAGAAGAATGCGAATTGATCCATTATTGTCTCCTTGTAAAAACCTCAAGTATAAGTGGATCATGGAACTCCACAAAAACCTGAGACACTGAAACTTATAGAGGAGAAAGTGGGAAAGAGCCTCGAACATATAGGCCCTGGGGAAAATTCCTAAACAGAACATCAATGGCTTGTGCTCTAAGATCAAGAATTGACAAATGTGATCTTTTAAAAGTGCAAAGCTTCTGGAAGGCAAAGGACACTGTCAATAAGACAAAAAGGCCACCAACAGATTGAGAAAAGATCTTTACCAATCCTAAATCTCATAGGGGACTAATATCCTATATATATATATATATATATATATATATATATATATATAAGAAGTTGGACTCCAGAAAACCAAATAACCCTATTAAAAATGGTGTACAGAGCTAAACAAAGAATTCTCAACTAAGGAAAATCAAATGGCTGAGAAGCACCTAAAAAAATATTCAACATCCTTCCTTAATCATCCGGGAATGCAAATCAAAACAACCCTGAGATTTCACCTCATACTGTTCAGAATGGCTAAAATCAGGTGACAGCAGATGCTGGCAAGGATGTGGAGAACGAGGAACACTCCTCCATTGCTGGTGGGATTGCAAGCTAGTACAACCACACTGGAAATCTGTTTGGTTGTTCCTCAGAAAATTGGATATATTACTACCAGAGGACACAGGTATACCACTCTTGGGCATATACCCAGATGATGCTCCAAATTGTAATAAGGACTCATGCTCCACTATGTTCATAGCCTTATTTATCATATCCAGAAACTGGAAAGAACCCAAATGTCCCTTAACAGAGAAATGGATACAGAAAATGTCTTATGTTTACACAATGGAGTACTACTCAGCTATTAAAAACAATGAATTTATGATATTCTTAGGCAAATCTGAGAGAGGTAACCCAATCACAAAAGAACACACATGATATGCACTCACTTATAAGTGGATATTAGCCAATACGCTCAGAATACCCAAGATACAATTTGCAAAACACATGAAACTCAAGAATAAAGACCAAAATGTGTATACTTCTGTTCCTTTTAGAAGGGGGAACAAAATACCCATGGAAGGAGTTACAGAGACAAAAGTCTGAGCAGAGACTGAAGGAATGACCATCCAGAAACTGCCCCACCTATGCATCCATCCATAAAGAACCACTGAATCTAGACATTATTGCAGATGCCAACAAGATTTTGCTGACAGGATCCTGATATAGCTGTCTCCTCTGAGGCTCTGCCAGTGCCTGGCAAATACAGAAGTGGATGCTCACAGTCATCTATTGGATGAAGCCCAGGTTCCCTAATGAAGGAGCTAGAGAAAATACCCAAGGAGCTGAAGGGGTTTGCAACCCTATAGGAGAAACAACAATATGAACTAACCAGTACCGCCAGAGCTCCCTGGGACTAAACCACCAATCAAAGAAAACACATGGTGGGAGTTGTGTCTCTAGCTGCATATGTAGCAGAGGATGGCCTAGACAGCCATCAAGGGCCCATGGCCTTGAGAAGATTCCATGCCTTCAGGACCAGGACGTGGGAGTGGGTGAGTTGGAGAGCAGGGGGAGGGGGGAGGGGATAGGGATTTTTGGAGAGGAAACTGGAAAATGAGATAACATTTGAAATGTAAATAAAGAAAATATCTAATAAAAAAATGCTCCCAACCAAAAACAAAAACCCACACACTATAAAAATAAAGTAACAATAATAATAAAAACGAAATAAATAAACTAAGCAGGGCCAGCGATATGATTAATACTTAAGATCACTTTAATGTGCAAGCATGAGGGCTTTAATTTGAATCCCCCAAACCCATGTAAAACTCTGGGCATTGCCAAGCATGACGAACCCCAGCAAGGGCAGGCATTGAGGGAAGCATAGGGGAGACAGGAAGATCCCTTGGGCTCTCTGGCCATACCGCCTTTCGTCAGTTTAATGAGAATCTTTTTTTGTTTGTTTGTTTGTTTGTTTGTTTGTTTGTTTGTTTGTTTTTCGAGACAGGGTTTCTCTGTATAGCTCTGGCTGTCCTGGAACTCACTTTGTAGACCAGGCTGGCCTCGAACTCTGAAATCCGCCTGCCTCTGCCTCCCAAGTGCTGGGATTAAAGGCGTGCGCCACCAAGCCCGGCTCCAGAGAATAAGATAGAGCATAGTCATGCAAGAACCTGGCATCCACTTCTTGCTTCCATGCACTCAGAAGCCCATGCATCTGCCCATGCACATGTGCTTATAGCACACAAGTCACACATACTACGCACACAAGAACACTAAGGAGAAATCTCAGGGTCTTTTAGATTTGCATTTCTCTGATCACTAAGGACCTTAAACATTTCTTTATGTGCATCTCAGCCATTCAGGTTTCCCCTCTTGTGAATTCCCAGTTTAGTTCTATACCTGATTTGTTGATTGTGTTGTTTGGTTTTTTGGTAGTTAGCTTCTTGAGTTCTTTATATATGATACTATATATGGATATAGGGCTATATATGGATATTAGCCCTCTATAAGTTGTGGTGTTTGTGAAGATTGTTTTTCCCAATTTGTAGGTTGCCAATTTGTCTTATTGACTATGTCCTTTCCCTTACAGAAGCTTTCTAGTTTCATGAGGTCCCATTTACCAATTCTTGACCTTAGAGCATGAGCCATTGGAGTTCTGTTTAGGAAATTTCCCCCTGTGCCCTGAGTTCAAGACTCTTTCCCACCTTCTCTTCTATTATTAGATTTAGTGTATCTGGTTTTATGTTGAGGTCCTTGATCCGCTGGAACTTGAGCTTTGTGCAAGGTGACAAATATGGGTCTATTTTCATTTTTCTACATACGGACAGTTAGACCAGGACCATTTATTGAAGATGATTTCTTTTTTCCATTGTATATTTTTGGCATCTTTGTCAAAGATCTAGTGTCTATAAGTGTGTGGTTTATTTTGGGGTCTTCGATTCTATTCCACTGATCAATGTGTCTGTCTCTGTACCAATACCATGCAGTTGTTATCACTATTGCTCTGTAGTAAAGATTGAGGTCAGGGATGGTGATTTCCCCAGAAGTTCTTTTATTATTAAGAATTGTTTTTGGCTATTCTGAGTTTTTTGCCTTTCCAGATGAATTTGAGAATTCCTCTTTTCATGTCTTTGAAGAATTGTTTAAGGATTTTAATGGGGATTGTATTGAATCTGTAGATTGCTCTTGGTAGGATGGTCATTTTTGCTACATTAATTTTGCTAATCCATGAGCATGGGAAATCTCTCCATTTTCTGAAATCTTCTTTGATTTATTTCTTGAGAGACTTAAAGTTATTGTTATACAGGTCTTTCACTTGTCTGGTTAGAGTTACCCCAAGATATTTTCTATTATTCCTATTAGGAAGAGAGTTCTTTCTCTAATTTTAGTGGGGTTGCTTCAATTATGTCTCCATTTAATTTGATATTTGCTCTTGCTTTGCTGTATATTGCTTTTACTGTGTTTATGTATGAACTTTGAACTCTTGATCTCTCCAATATAAGGGAGGACGTTGCCATCTTACAGTCAAAACTCTCACTCATAATTGTTCCTGTCTGAAAGAACTACAGGGATGAAAATGGAGTGGAGTTTAAGGAAAAGAAGGTCCAGTGACTACAGGTCTAAAGTGGGGTCCCAAGACCTGACACTTTTGTTGAGGCTATGTAGTGCTCAGAAAAAGGGACCTATCATGACTACCCTCCAGAAGGCCCATCGAGCAGCTGAAAAAGTCAAATGCAGATATTTGCACCCAACCAATGGACAGAAGTAGCTGACCCTTGTTGTTGTTTTAGGGAAAGCTGAAAGAAGCTGAAGAGGAGGGTGACCCTGTAGGGGGACCAGCACTCTCAATTAATCTTGATCCCCTAGATCTCTCAAACACTAGACCACTAAAGAGGTAGCATACATCAACTGATATGAGACCCCCAACACATATACAGCAGAGGACTGCCAGGTCTATGATCAATCAGAGATGATGCACCTAACACTCAAGAGACTGGAGGCCCCAGAGAGTTTAGAGATCAGGTAGGGTGGGGACATCCACATGGACACAGGTGGGTGAGGAGGAGGTATGGGATGTGGAACAGTCAGAGGGTGATGGGGAGGGGGTACAGTGAGGCCAATAAAATCTAGAGTAAATAATTTAATTAATTTAAAAAATGACTTTGGTCAAATTTTTTTCTTAAATAATTTCATTTCCAAGAGGTATAAATAAAATATCCCCTTCTCTTTCCATTTGGATTCTGTTTTCATTTGGAGAATAGGAAAAAATTACATTCTACCATTGATGAAAGGGACTTGAGGTATTCCACACATCTTTAGCTCTTTCTTGTTGTTAATTTTCCATACAACATTTCTTCTTTTGAAATTAGCTTTCCTTGGACCTCAAAAAAAATGTTCAAGTTACCATTCCTACCATTGACCATTTACATAAATTTCACATGCCTGTCTTATGACTTGACAAAGCTATGAATACTGTTAAAGCTGCAAACTTAAAGCAGGACTAGCACAATCAATTTAGTAACGCTTTTTCCTAAGAACAAAGTAAATTATTGTTTTTAACCCAAGTCTGAGCTGGATCTTTCTGTAGTGTGACATTAAAATGTTTTCTAGGTTATCTAGAAGAACTGTTGATTTTTTTTAAATGTTTTATATTATGATTCATTTATTAAGTTATCCTTTCAGTTTATGATAATTGTTTCCTAATAAAATCCATTCAGCCCTTATGACAGCAGCCTTAACAAATGATAACTTAATGTGTTAGATGTTAGAAAAATGCAGTAAACATATACATGTATATAGGTAGCATATTTAAGATTATACATAGTCTCATAATTTATTGTTTATATGGATTGTTTAACATGTTAATTTTTCAATTTCTTTGCTTATAGGTAGTTTGGGCCAAAACGTATAAAATTGGTTGTGCAGTTTCAAATTGTCCTAATCTCAAGGGATATTCAGCTGGGCTATTTGTATGTAATTATGCGCCAGCGTAAGTTCATTTCCTTTTTAGATTTTCCTAAGTTAAAATAACTGCTGTTAACAAATATTTACACAGATGGATGTGGTAGAGCACACCTTTCATTCCAGCATTCAGGAGGCAGAGATATTGGAGCTCTGTGAGTTCCAGGACAGCTGATACTACATAGAGAGACCATGTCTCAAAACAAAACAACAACAACATAGATGCTTACAAAAACATAATCTTCTGTTAGACCCTTAAAGGATCTTTGATGTCGTCTCCCTCTGCAAAATTAACTTTAAAGGTGAAAATGGGATTGGGCTAGAGATCTGTCTAACTGAGAAGCCTCCCTTTCACTGAACTCTTTCAACCTGAGGATAGAAATGATGGAAACTATTTCTTAAGTTTGAAAAGTAGAGGCTAGGAAGATAGCTTGGTGAGAAAAATGTTTGTCTTAAGATACTCCTGATAAGGGTCTAAGGGAGGCTAGTTCTATAGATTGTCAGAGGGGTAAACATAAGAGTCTGGGGGAGCCTAGCTTGGCTATACAGATAGCACAGGGGTCACAAGTGTTAAACATCTCCATTCCCAGACTTCAGGGAGGACAGGTTGTAATGCCCCGCCCCCCACCCCACTCCTCTTAAAGAGACAACACTCTGTTTTTGATATTCCTGGTTTCCTTAATGCTTATCTGGAAGCCCAAGAATCTCTCTGCCTCCTACAATCCACCTGAAGAGACTTGGGAGGGACATATTAAGCCCAAAGTAAACAGAATTAGTTAAATGAGACAAATAAGATAACAACAACAACAACAACAACAAAAAAAATAGAGAAAATTGGCAAAAAGCCAAAGGTTTCCCAAACTGTTCTCAGTGGAAGAAAATGAAAGACATCAACAATGTTCAAAAGTTAGCACTATATGTTCTACATATAACATAATGAAAATAATAGAGTTGTGTCCACAAATTTTGCGGCTTGGGTTAAATGGCAAAGTTCCTTAAAAGATACAAATTATAAAGGCAAAAAAGAGAAAAGAAAAAAGAAAGTGGTAGAATACTATACCTTAGGACAGACATAAAAACTCTAAACAAAATTTATCATCTGAATACAATATAAAAGCATAATTATCTGGGAAGAAGTTTCCCAGTATAAAAGGCTGATTTAAACACTCTGAAATACTGAATTAATTCACTCCACTGATCTCCATGAAAATGTGAATCACAGGACCATCTCAATAGATTCAAAGAAAAACATTCACTCCTGTTTGCTAGAAATAAGTTCTTTCTCAGCCCTAAACAGGAGGTCTCCATCAAATCTCTCCCCTTGGGGCTCAAGGAAGCCCTAGAGCAGAAGGCAAAAAGAGTCTAAGAGCCAGAGGAGGTGGAGGATACCAAGGCAACAAGGCCTTCTCAATCAAGATGGGCAAAGTCAAAGGGCATGCGACCTCACAGAGACTGAGGAGGCATGCTCAGAGCAGGTGCGAGTCTGTGAATAAGAAATGTCCTTGAGAGAAGTGGACACACCCCCATCCCTCACCCAGGACACGTGGGTCTGTTTCTTGCAATTTTGTTGGGCTCTTTGTCCTATCCTGGTGTCTTAGTTTTTGTTTGGTTTCATTATGTTTAATTTTACTAGTATCCCTTAGAAGCCTGTTTGTTGTCTAATGAGAGCAGAAAGGTTGTGGATCCAGGTAAAAGAGGAGATGGGAAGGACCTGGGAATTGTGGAGGGAGGATAATAAGGAAATAAAAGGGGGTCAATAAAATAAAAGGGTGGGCAGTAAAATTTGGGGTGGAGGGTAAGTTCCAGGTCACAAAGAAAGAAATTACCACTCTAAATGAAGCGTCTGGACAAGGCAAGCTTATGCTTAAGTGAGAGGGTGTGTTGAAAGAGGAACAAACAGGGAAGTCCTGCATTTTGTTTTACTTTGAAGTCAGGTGACTGTGTCGTTTTTTTCCCATTGGCTGAGGGCCAACCTCACTGTCTTTTCTGATTGGCTAGTCTTAAAAGAATTGGTGCATAAGAAATGATGGAGGAGCAAGGAGGTTAGTCCTCCCAGAGGAAAAGGATCTTGATACCCTGTCATCAGATCCCTGGAATACAACAGATGCCTTTGTGTAAGAAAGCTTTTACTGCATGTTGGGGAGATTAAAATATTTGCATAAAACTCTTGCAAGGTGGAGGAGATAAAGATTTAAACTTCTTGTTATAAACACAAGTTTTAGACAAAAGATGCATATTTACTGTATCAAATACCTCAATAGGAAAAATGGCTCAGCAGTCAAGGTCTCAGACTGCTCTTGCCAAAGACCTGAGTTTGATTCCCAGAACCAACATCTCCTAGAGCACTGACCCTCAACCTTCCTAGATCTTCAACCCTTTAATATAATTACTCATGTTGTGATGTCCCCCAACCATAAAATTATCTTGTTGCTACCTCATAGCTATAATTTTTGCTACTGCTAAGAATCAAAGTGTGAATATCTGATAGACAGGATATCTGACATGTGAGCCCTATCAAATTGTGGGGTCATGGCCAGAGGTTAGAGAACCTCTGAGATGGGGGGTGGACCTATGTCTCTGGATACCTATACACACATGTGTAACACACACACACTCATTTTTAAAAGACAACTTAGCAAATTCAAAATAGAAGGAAATATATTACCTTATGTTATAAAGGTAAGATATGAAGGGCACCTATAAAAACTAATGGTAATATCACAAATATCTTTTTGCAATGTACTGCATGATGACTATGTTGAGTTTTGCATGCTATAGATACACTGTCACACGTAGATCTTTGTTTTTATGATTTCAGTAACCCCTTAGTTTTAGCTCATGGACTGGAAAAAAGAGACATGAGCCATATTAAACTTGTAGGCCATATTTTGTTGTGTGCTGGGTATAGAAAGACACAAATGTGTTGATTGAGAGCCTGAAAACAAATCCCAGCATGAAGGGGAAATGGAGCCCCACCCTTACACAAGGAACAGCAGGCAACTAAGGACTTCTGGGAGCTGGAGAAACCGTTTTATCCAGGAACGAGTTCCCTAAATGGGTTATCCAATATAAAGTGGTCAGTCCTGAAATCATGAACAGATACATACAAGCAATGCCAAACGGGAGAGCAAAGTTCTCCCCGATCATCCCACCTGTGGAGAGAGAGAGAGTGAGAGACAGAGAGAGAGAGAGAGAGAGACAGAGACAGAGACAGAGACAGAGACAGAGAGAGAGAGGATGTGGGGAATACTGGGACATGTTGGAGAAGAAAAGGGAAGGGGAAAATGATGTCTATTCTTTATGTTTCCATCATCATTATCATTATTTGGTTTGTTTTTTCCTTTGTTTGAAACAAGGTCTCATCATGTATGATGTGGCTGGCACAAAACTCTTTACATACACTGAACTATCCTTTATCTCACAGAGATGCACCTGCCTCTGCCTCTCCCTGCCTCCTAAGTGTTGGGATTACAAGCTTGTACAGTCACCCTATATTCTAACCTTTAAAAATGTTAATAAATAAAAATAAAATTTAAATGGAAAAATTAAAATAAAAGAAATAATATGAAATAAAAATTTTAAAAGTTTTAATGTTACATTAAATGAGCACATGGAAATGAGTCTTGTATTAAACAGCAAGCATTGCTGTTTTCTTTATTTTTAACATTCATAACTTAGTGAAAAACAGAAAAGGTTGCATAGACATTGATAAATTTAGCATAGTGGCATTGGTTAATAAGTGTTTCCTGTTTTGGCAGAGGAAATTTACTAGGCGTCAGACCTTACACGAAAGGAGAACCCTGCTCTAAGTGCAGAAAAAGGATGTGTGAGGATAGTCTCTGCCGTAAGTAAAAGAGAAAAAAATATTATTCAGTAATGAGTCCCTGATTTCATTGTCTTTTTATATGTGGTCCTTCCTGTTCTTAATCTGTAGATGACTTGTTTGCTTCTATTAGAACATAAAGCATTTACCATCAGTTATATTAAATTTGTTTAGTTGAGATAATTCCTTTCCTTCCCTGATATTTCCCCTTTCAAGGAAGAAGACAAAAATTAAACACAACTGTGATCTAGTCTGCTGTTGTGCTCAAGAAAGATGTAGATGGCAATGTTTATTTGCATAGGCGTCTAACCCCTGTCATTGACTTGTTATTACTAGAGCAGTTGCTTCTTCAGAAGTAAATACCAGTCTGTCTCTACCCAAATTAATTGTGATTAAAAAGAAAAAAAGTCCATCATGTCTTCTTTTTTAAAATCAATTTTTATGTTTAACAGCTTCATCCTTCTGTAGTATCCATTCTGATTACACACACACACACACACACACACACACACACACACACACACACATTTCCTTCTCCTCCCTATCAAATTGCCCTATTTTTACCAGTTCCTGTATGGCACACATGACTTATAGTTTTATTTTAGGAGCCATTTGGATTGGAAATGCCCATTGTGTGACCATTGGATTAGAAAGGCCCATTGGAACCTGGAGAGATCAGAAGAGGGTAGATAAGAGAAAGCAAGGATATCTTACACCCTGAACCTATGGGTAGACAATAATGCAGTGATAAGGCTAGGGCCTCTCCATTCTACCTGACTGTTGAAAAGCCCATTCTTTTTCAGACTCACTGTAGGCATACCTAGCTGCTGTGAGCTCAGGATTGCAATGTCTTTGTTCTGTCCAAAGGATGACATCACCCATCTCCTCAGCGTCTTGTCTTCTCGCTCTTGTATTCTTTCCGATCCCCTTTCCACTATGATGTTGGTCCTTGCCGTGTATGACGTAAGTGTCTTCTTAAGGGCTGAATACCCATCTTTTGCTCATGCTCCATGCCTTAGGCAGCCTCAACTTCCTCCATTCTCCCACGTAAGTGGAAGAGCTCCTGAGATTAAAGCTGAGACTATCACTTTCCTGTGGGTTTAAGCATAAAGATGTAGAAGGCAGATTGATACTATACCAATGTAGACAACATCTTCCCCAGCATTTGATATCATTGGATTTCTTTTTTTTAAGGTCTTTTTAAAAGTAGATTTATTTATTTAATTTATTTTATGGGTACACTGTAGCTGTACTGATGGATGTGAACTATCATGTGGTGGCTAGGAATGAAGGTTGCTCAATCTGGTCAGCCCCGCTCACCCCGGCCTAATCTATTATTATATTATTATATCTAAGTACACTATAGCTGTCTTCAGAAGAGAGCGTCAGATTTCATTATGGATGATTGTAAGCCACCACGTGGTTGCTGGGATTTGAACTCAGGACCTTGGGGAGAGCAGTCAGTGCTCTTAACCACTAAGCCATCTCACTAGCCCCATCATTGGATTTCTTGATAGCCTTTTGGAATGGGGTAAGATGAAGAATCAAAGTAGTTTGAATTTGGATTTCTCTGGTGGTTAAGGATGTTGAACATCTATACCAATTTGTTGTTGGGGTTACATTTTTATTGATGATTTTTTTTTCTTTTCTTTTCTTGTTTGTTTGGTTTTTTTTTTTTTTTTTTTTTGGTTTTTTTTTTTTTTTTTTTTTTTTTTATTGGGTTTTCCTTTGTTTGTGGTTTGTTTCTGTTTTTTCAATAGTCTAGATATGTAGCTATTGTGGCTTATTTTAAGCCAGGGTCTCATGTAGCTCAGTCTTGCCTGGAACTTGATCTGTAGCTGAAGATAACTTGTGAAATTACAGGTATGTACCACCACACCTACTGAGCTACATGAGACCCTGGCTTAAAATAAGCCACAATAGCTACATATCTAGACATCTGAAAAAACAGAAACAAACCACAAACAACGGAAAACCCAATACAAAAAAAATCATCAATAATGTTCAGATATTAAAAGTTGGAGATCTTGGAAGCACTTGGTGTGCCTAGTAAATTTTTAATTAAAAATTAAACACTATCGGGACACAAAAATGTTCCACAGTGCTGAGATACATTCATGGTTCTGTAGCTCAATCCAAAGAAAATGTAGTTAAATCTTGGCTAGAATTTATGCAAGGCTTGGTTGGCTTCTGCTTCATGGGCTCCTTTGAGTCTCCAGTCACATGTTGCTTACTGTCCCTCTTCCTTTGGTGGGTTCTGAGTGCTGACAACTCCAACAGTCCAGAATCACTTTGTTCTCTGAGCCCACCCTCCTTTTTTTATTGGTTATTTTATTTATTTACATTTCAAATGTTATCCCCCTTCCCGGTTTCCCCTCCGAAAACACCCTATCCCCCCCCCCCCGCCTCCCCACCTCTATGAGGTTGCTCCCTCACCCACCCACCCACTCCGGCCTCCCTGTCCTTGCATTCCCCTACACTGGGGCATTGAGCCTTCACAGGACCAAGGGCCTCTTCTCCCATTGATGCCAGATAAGGCCATCCTGGCTACATGTGTGGCTGGATCCATGGCTCCCTCTGTGTGTATTTCTCCAGAGCCATTTAGCCCCCCCCCCCCATTTCCTTTTCTCTTACCCCTTCACAATTAAACAAATCACCAGAGAACAATATGCGCATCTCTTGGGATCATATCCCTCCCTCCGCTCTTCCTTTCAACTGGAGCTTGAACCCCCAGTTCTCCAATTTTGTCTAACACTGGAATGTTACCGAAAGCACCCCTGGCTTCTCTCTTGCCAAATATCAACCTCTGGACAACAACAACAATCTAGACTTTTGTCTTTAATCCCTGGTCCAGTAGACCCAGGATTTTAAAAATGGTGCTTACTGTATCTTATTGTATCCTGTATCATATCAGCTCATCTCTCCGTGGGTCTCCTGCTCTGAGATCTACATTTCTCCAGTCTGCTGCTCCAGTAAATTTCCTGTGCTCATCAACCTTGTTTTGTGGTGTGTGATTTAGCTGTCGCAAGGGTGCTTGATCAGAGCGTTTGTCATCAATTACTCCTTCCAGAGATTTCAATAGCCAGTGACAAAGGATATGATATAACACTCAACCATGTAGTGTGTGGGCCGAAAGCACATTAAGGTTTGATAGCTAGCTGGTGGAGGGATGTTTCTCCATCTTTGTCTTTTTTAAAATTATTCAGAAATTCTATTTTTCTTGCCCCTTAGGTCTTACAAATTCATTTTAGAGGAAACTATTCATCTCATATAACTGACTCTTCATTGAATTTTGAGATAAATTGAACTTTCTATGTTTGCTTAAAAATTAATATGAGGTCCTAAGTCGATTGCTGTAGAGGTGGCTTCTTGATTAAAAGTGTGTACTGCCCGTTCAGTGGACCCAGATTCAGTTCTCAGCTCACCTTTGTCTGTGCCTCCAGTTTCAGGGTATCTGATATGCTCTTCTGGCCTCTGAGATTACTGGTGCTCATGTCCACAGACCCACAGTCAGACATAAATATATCTACCTAATTAGAAATAAAATCATTAAAAATGATAAATTTGGAGAGAAATATTATCACACGGATTATTTTCATTGAAAATAGTGATTTGGGTTTTTGAAATGGCTTTGCATTTCAAATTAGAGCCCTGGCTAAAATAGGTATGTTGCTTTTATAAATATTCTAAATTATAAATTTCTTAATTTTTCTGACCTAAAGAAGTATAAACATGTTTACATTTTAGTCTACCACTCTTCTGAGTTAGTGACCAAATTTATCCATTTCTAAGATCTTATAGACTTGAGTGGATTATTTACAACAATCCTGTTACTTGTAGAAATCAATGTAACTTTTGGTCAGGCTTGCAGTCTTTTTATCCATCATTCATTTTGTGGGTAGTAATAGCTTATCTTCCTATAGCGCTGAATTTAGGCTGCAGTGGAGGATAACTTCTCTTGTTCCTGACTTTGAAAACGACAGCATTTCAACATTGCATACATTTGCTTCAGATTGTTTTTTTAAGTTGGCTCTGCTGTAAGATAAAAGAAGATTTTTAACTCAAAAGGATACATAATTTAAAAGGTTTTTTCCCATGAATATTTTAACAGCATTCTGTGTTTTCATTGGTATATGTAAATGGAGAATTTTTATCACAACACAACCACACAGTAAAAAAATCTACAGATGCTAGGAGGTGTGGGGTAAGCTCATAATCTAAGCCTGAATTATTTCCTCTCTATGACAAACTCAGTTTGGTCATAAAGTTTCCTTAATAAATGACTTAGATAAGCATGAGTATATTCTTGGTAGTTTTTGGCGTTTAATTTAAGGACTATAGTTACCATATGGTTTTCCATCTCCATTCTTCTTTAAATGACTTTGGCTTCCAGGTTGTAATAGGTATGAAAAAAAAAAGGTTGGAAATTGGGGTCTTACTTCTTTTGAAATTGTGGTTTCAATGTATATGATGTAGGTATTTATTTATTTATTTATATTTGGGAGACAATCTCTATTAAAAAATACTTTGCTCATATTATGTAAGTGTTATATATGTGTTAGTGAGTTCATTTCTTTAGTGACTATGCGATACTCTGGTTTTTTAACTGTTTTGTTTGTAGTTGTGTTCCATCTAAGCCCTGTGAGTTCTAACATGTGTGCTTTTCCTTTTCTATTTATTGATCAAACTTTAATGCTGAATAATGTTCTTTTTTTTTATAGCTTGACTGATTTGTTTTTTAAAAGACAGGCATATGGGTGTAGCTTCAATTATGTGAGTGTTGGAATCAGACAACTTAACTTGAGAGGCCATTAAGGAGAGTAGATATGATAAGTCACACAAAACAATATGAACACAAAGCAGAGTAAGCCAGCATCAAATTTTAGCTGTCATTATATTCCCTCATTATATTCTGATACTCTGATGTATATTCTTCGTAGTGCTTATCATCCTAAAATGACCAGTTTTGTTCCTTTTATCCATTCCATTTAAAAATTAATGATAGTGGCTGGCTCAGTGGTTAAGAGCACTAGCTGCACTTCCAAAGGTCCCAAGTTTAGTTCCAGCAACCACATGGCAGTTCATAACTGTCTATAACTGTAGTCCAATGGGATCTGATGTCTTCTTCTGATGTGCAGATGCACATACAAACACTCCTATGCATAAATCAAAACATCTTTTAAATATGATAATACTTTCTCCTTTGCCGTTTTCTCTTTTCTGAGAATCACTCTGTCTAAAACCTAAAACTAAGGTACGGGGTAGGAAGTGAATGAAAATATGTCAGTGAATGTGGGTAGGAAGCAAATGAAAAGGATACATTTCTATCACACACAAGGTCCTATTGCAATTCAAAGCTGAGGACAAAATTTAGATGTAGGAATAATGCATTTGGAGTAAGTACCACTACTGCAATGATGATCAAGTTGAAAAGTCCACATTAAAAAAAAATGAATTTTCCTCGCAGACTCAAGCCAGGCATGGCAGTGTCAAAAATAAAACTTTTGTTGTTACTGTAGGCTTTTTTCTTTTTTGGAGTTCTACTTAATTTTAGATATTTATGCCTGTAACACAAGAGGCATTTTAGGAGTATGTATTGGCATGACCGTAGTGATAGGCTACATTATAAAGTTTTCAACCCTGTAAGGTTTGAAAGTTTTTGTTTTCTTAAGTTAAAGAGTCTTTTCTTTTGTTTTGGTTTTTCATTTGATAATTTCTTTATTTGAATTTTAGATGTTATCCCCTTTCCTGGTTTCTGCTCTTATTCTAATTGATTACCTTATTTTAAAGCCAAATGTGTGTGTGTGTGTGTTTGTGTGTATGTGTGTACATTTTATGTAGCCTTTCTTTCATTAACCCCCCCCCATAATTTATACATGACAGTGCTTCTAGAAAATATTTTAGTTATTTTTGGGGGTGTTGTAGTTGTTGTTCAGAGCTGAGGACTGAAACCAGGCCTTTGCGCCTGCTAGACAAGCACTCTAGCACTGAGCTAAATCCCCAACCTCTTTAGTTTTTTTTTTTTTTAATTAAATTGAGCTTTTGACCATTGTGTTTTATTGATAGATCATTGGGTTTCTGATCATTGCCTTTTATTGATAGGTCATTGAGCTTTTGATCATTATGTCTTATGGACAGATCTTTAAGCGTATATCCTTGTGTTTTATTGGCAGGTCCCAAGGATAGCAAAACCCCTCAGCAGAAAGCAGCGGGCCATGTGCTTGTGCTTGGTTTTATTCTGCAGAGACTACTTTAACTGTTATTGCTATTCAGAAGAAAGATTTTAAATGCTAAAATAAAAGACTTATTTTTTTGACTGGTTGGAAGTCAGTATCTGTTTAATTCTCCCTTACACTCTTGACATTCTTGTCGGAAATCTAAATTCAATGTCTATTTTTCAATTCAAAAAGGATATATCGTTGGGAACAAGCCTTAAAAACATATTCTAAATATCACCACCTCATTTTCAGACTCTATGTAATCCTAGAGAAAAGCTAAATTCAAGGTTCCAGGCCCTAAGTGAGCTGAGGACTTTCAAATAGTTGAACAGCTACTATTATAAGCCAACAGTCTGAGTTCAGACATCTCAGGGATAGCTTTTAAGGGGACAGTTTTCTGTGTTCAGACATCTTAAGGATAACTTCTCCATCTTTCTGGCAGGGTCAAACTAAGTTCATGTTCCCAGGCTCAGGAACCCAATCCTAACCTGATTGGTGAAAAATTCATTGCTCAACCCCTTATACCAAGATATGATTAAACACTGCAGCCCACCCTGCGTCCCCCCCCTTATGATCTCACCCTCCATATAAGCTGTGCAATTTCTCTTCAGCTCCCAAGTCTGCTCTGTGGCCCTGATCAATCCGTAGCAGCTTGGTTACAGTAAATTTTTGTCATCTGCATTGACCTGGTGTTTTGGATTTAAGAGGACCTCCCTCCTGATATCAGATAATATATGTGATATATATAATATATACCCTTTTTGAATATATATGTAACATATATACTGTATATATTTATTTATTATATATAAAAATACAAATGTATGTAATAAATATTTATGTATGTATATATATTATTATAGAAATTAGAAAGCAGTGGAATAAAGTCAATTTCATGGTTTTATTTTTATTTTTAAGATTGTTTGCATATATATATATATATATATATGTGTGTGTGTATGTGTGTGTGTGTCTACATGCAAATGAGAAACCAAAACCAAAGTTCAGACCCTCAGTACCCATCAGTGATGGGACAGGTATGACAGTCCACCCAGTCTCATCATTTGGAAAGTAGAGGCAAAAGATTTCTGGAGCAGTCTGGCTAATTAGACTTTAATCAGCAAGCTATGAACTCAATTAAAAGATCCTGTCTCAACAGNCTGGGAGATTGATCTTGAGAAGAAACAAAAAACAAACAAAAAGGTTACTATTGTAACAGTGTTCTGCAATCAGTTGTAGAAGACAAAAAGCAGAAGTGCTTCATAACTCTATTTGACAATGAATTTTTGCACACAACCAGGACATTATCCGTGATAGAGAGCACAGAGATAAACCAGACTCCGGGGAAATTAAAAAGACCCGTAAGTTGCTGAAAAAAGCAGAAAATACTTTTTAAAAACATACCTGATCCATGACTGTTATCCAAAATATGTTAATTATTCTTCAAACTCAAGAATAAATAATAAAGTGATTAGGAAAAAAATAATGTTTCAAAGATTTTAGCATCCATGATAAGGTAAGAAGCATATAAAAAGGTATTTCATCAGGGAAAGGAAGACTCAATGTTATAGCACTATACACTAAAATCCCCTCATCCTTGACAATAGAAAGTATGTGAAGTATCAGGGATTCTCATTCAATCCTAGTGGGATTGCAAAGGGTTCAGACACACTGGAAAGTCATACACCCGTTTCCCTATAAAGCTGAGCGTGGGGGCCTGTGGGATAGCCCATCAGGTAAAAGTACTTCCTTGCTACAAAAGCATCTGAAAGCAAGTCTGGGGACTTGAATTCCAACTCACAAGGGATGCAAATGTCACCTCTAAGTTGGCCTCTGACCTTACATGTGTGCCTGTGCCATGGCACAAGTGTTCAACCACAGACATGAAGACAGTAACTAAATCATCACCACCATCATCATCACCATCACCATTCTATTCATCATATCACCATCCTATAACAAACCTGACCACACACCTCCCATACAATCAATAAGTATGTTCTTTTACATTACCTGCAAGATTTGAAAATAATTTCCATACAAAAATCTTCAAACGTGTTTGTAGTAACTCTATTTATATAAACTGCCCAAGCCTGAAAGTAGCCAATGTCGTCATTCCCTTAATGGATAAAGCAATTTTTTTTGTTATGTTTTGTTTTGTTTTACGTTGAGAAAATGGGCTATTACTGTGTTAAAAAGTAATGACCTATCAAACAAAAGACATGGCATTTAAGTGTGACACTGTGGTCGATGTGAACAGTTTGTGAGCTGCTTACACATTGAACAATTACACATTGCACAAATGCACTGCACAACATTCTCAAATATGCAAATTGTGAAGAAAGAAGAAAAGGCCAAGGTGTTAGAGGGAAGGACGTACAGACGACATGGAGGAGTTCCTGAAACTCTCCTTGTGTAACATGAAAATTAGTAATTTCAGTGGCATGTAATATGTAATGATGGATTGTTAGACATTATGTCCAAATCCACAGAATGTACTGCATCCAAAATGAACCTTAATGTGAACTGTGAAATCCGCACAGTAACGTGTCACCATGGGTTCATTGACTATAACAAATACACTAACTAGTGGGTAGTTTTTGTTTTTCTTTTTGTTTTTTGTTTTATACAGGATTATTAATGGACATGTGGCTGGAGAGGTTGTTTTTTTGTTGTTGTTGTTTTTTTTTCATTTTGTTGCTTTGAAATAGTCTTACTATGTAGCCTGAGATAATCTGAACTTGCTGGGTAGCCCAGGCTGGTCTAAAATTCATAATTTTTCTGCCTCAGACTCCTGAGTCCTGGCCTCAGGAAAATAGCACCATGCTTAGCTCCAGCAAAGGATGCTGATAGTGGAGAAAACTTCATGTTTTTTGAAGAGACATCAGATAAGACATAACTGTACTTCTCAACCTACAAACTTCCTGCTAAAGAGCTCATCTTTTGTTAAAAAGAAAAAAGAAAAAAAAAGAAAAATGAAATAAAATGAAAAATTACCATCGAGATTTAATGGCGAAAGTGCTTTTTTAGACAAATTACTTGACCTCCCCTGGAAATGATTTTCTATCTGCTTCAGGAGATACTGATGGTAAGTGTTTTATAAGGTTAATTTAAATAAATAAAATAATATTCACAACTGCACTGTAATTCACTGTTTAATAAGTTATTGGTGGAGAGATTCATTTCTACTGTTCACAGCTTTTATAGCAACATGGACTCTATAGGAAGTATCATAGAAATATTTTTCAACATAATTGAGATCTCCATTGAGATGTGACCATTGTTGGGTTCGGGATGGAAGCTGAAAAAAACTCATTTTAGAGATGGAAGCTTAAAAATGAAAGCTTTATTTTCTGAGCACTTGGGGAGGTGGCCAGTTCAGGATTGGAAGCACGTCTCCCCCAAAGGGAGATTGTACAACATTTTTCAAGGATTGGAGCACAAAGTGAGATGGGGCAGGATCTGTATTCTTATCCATTTGTATTTTGACATTATAGGTTAAATAAAGGATTATCTAATGGAGACTGTGCTGTATTCAGTCAGGGCTTTTGGCTTCAAGATCCTTAGTTCTCCTAGACATTAGGTCCAGAGCTCAGAGTGGTAAAGGAACAAAGGCCTGTGAACTTGTTTAACCCTGCCAGCAAGTCGGAGAAGTTGTCCCGGAGATGTCAGACCTCAGATAACTCTTTACAACAGAAGCTGTTCAGCTATAGGGAAATTCCCAGCTCCCCCAGGGCCTGGGATCTTGAATTTAGTTTCTCCCTATGACTCAATGGAGTCTGAAAAGGGAACGGTAATACTTGGAATAGAGCAACCATCACTAGTCCATATTACCTTAGAGAATATGTCTGACAAATGGGGTCCATACAAGTATCAAAATATCTCCCAAATATAAAATCGCTTTATTCCCATTTGAAAGGACAGGCTATGTCTTGTCTACTGTTTCCTCTCGACCATTCAGGATGCTGCCTGGTAGTGAGCATTAAAAGAATAAAGGCACAACTGGAATCATCTTCTGTAGGCTCACTGCTTTTTATGATGTAAATCAAAGGTAATTTTCACAACACTTCTTTTTAGCTGTTTCAGGATAAATATTAAAGAGAGTGCTCTGTCCCAAAGAGCGACAACAATAAAAACACTTCACAACTCAATAAATAAGAAAAATAAATAAGTAAAAGTGAGCTGAATGTTTGTCAGTAGCACGGAAGAATGACCGTTTCCCCTTCCAGGGAATCTCAGATTTGTTAATCATTCAACATTTAAGGTACAGACTAATATTTGATCAGTGAACGATCCACACCCTTCGGTGTCACAAGTCAACTCTCCATAGTGCTCAATTAGTCTTGTGAAAAACATGTGCTCATTTCATTTTAGTCTGTCTTTGGTCATTCAGCAGACATTTATCATGCATTTTTCCTTCCCTGCGTCTCTCTTCTCCTTCTCTCCCAATTAAGAGCCCTCCCCCGACCCGTAGATTGGCAGGTCACAGGGGTGGGCTGGCGCCTGCGCACACTGGCTTGTCCTTGGGTGAGCATGAAGGCCCCTCTGCCTCGGTCTGGGGTATGGCCTGCCCAGTCGAGTTCCTTAAGGCTAAGAAGAGTACTGAAGCTGTGTGAACTGTGGCTGCTATTGGTGGGCTCAGGTTTGAATGCCAAACTTCCGCTTGAAGAAGATGTAGACTTTATCAATGAATATGTGGGTCTCCATAATGAGCTCCGAGGCACGGTCTTCCCCCCAGGGGAGAGCCTGCGCTTCATGGTGAGGCTGGAAAGCTGTTTCTCAGGCCACATCTCCAAAGCGTGGGGAAGCTCAGAGAGAATCTCATTGGAGTTTAAAAATACATCTTTTTAAATGTAGCCATTGTTCAGTTGTTTTGCATAGAGCCAATTGTGGGAAAACGTTGGGGTGCTCCCTGGGGGTGCAAATTTTAAGGCAAACCAATTTAGAAATTGTGTGGGTTTTTTTTTTTTCATTTTTACTGGTTATTTTATTTATTTACATTTCAAATGCCATCTGCCTTCCCAGTCTCCCCTTCACAAACTCCCTATCCCCTCCCTCCTCCCTCTGCCTCAGTGAGGGTGCTCCCCCACTCCTGCCTCAGAAATCGAGTTTTCATGCAACTGTTTTTCAAACTTTAAGAGTCAATATAATCTTATCAATGATCCTTGGATGTAAATTAGTAAAAAGTGAGGCTCCTGGGATAATTCAAATATCAGATCCTATTTTATTTTCCTCTGTAAATGTTTTCACACTCATTCTGCCAAAAACAAAAACAAAACAAAAAAATCTCGATTAAGTTTTGTTGTTTGTTTTTTCCTTTTCTTCCAGTTTTCCAGAGTTCTGTTTGGTTTTATGCCTGCATTGAATTTTCCGCTAGTTATGTAGCTAGTTGGGTATTACCAGCATCTGAAGGCATTAAGTCTGGGAGATTTCATATAATCTATAATTTCTAAAGTCAAGAGACCTGAGATATATCTGGCCTTGGGAGGAGATGTGTCTTCAATTAATTAGCTCATTAATTGGCGATTTCATGATTTCCATTAAAAAAATGATTGCAAAAATCTAGCAAGTAAGTAATCCTTTACTTATTTGTCCGGTAAGCAATTCGAATTCACATTATAAATTACATGAGACCTCCATCTCTAGAGATATGTCTTTTCTATCTTGAGGATTAATTCCTTCACAAAAAGTTCTGATGTAAGACTTTAAAGGTATGACGTTAAAACAAAATGAAATACAGCAGTTACCGTTAAAAAAAAATGAAATACAGCAGTTACTGTTGTCAACAACAGTAGCACATTCAGTGAACACCAGCAACACATTAGTGTTGTGTTTTTATGTCTTCACTAGCTTGGATATTTTCAATCATTTGGTAAATTAATTATGGAATGGGATTTTGTTTTAATGTTAATTTTATAAAATTCTATTATATTTAAATTTTTATTTTATTACTGTGTACATGTGCACACATGCACAGGCACATACACATGCACAAGTCCAAGCCATGACAAGCATGTAGATATCAGAGGACAACTCTCAGAGTCAATTCTGACCTGCCCTGTGGACTCTGGAGATGTAACTCAAGTGGACAGGTGCATTCAACAGCAGAGCCATCTCTTAGAACCTGATGCTACTTTTTGAAATGCTGGTTCAGTTGGCAATCTGTTTCTTGTTCACTTTCTCTGTCTTGTATGGTCAGTATTTCCTCACTGTTGACGTTCAGGAATCACCACTCAAACCATACGAACAGTGATCTCATGCAAAAATTATTAAATGAACACCCTAATTCTGGTCAAAACAGGGACATAGCTTAGAATTATCTGAACTATGACAATGGATATCTTTTTCTGTCTGCTTATAAAGCTCATACACAGGTGCAGGCAGTGCTGCCAAGTGGTCAGCCCTGACTCAAGATATTTTAGACATAACAGTTAATATTGACCTTTGATTCAGTGGGTCCTGCATAAAGCTTTGTGGGATTTCTTAAGATTAGAAAACCTCATATAGGACATTGAGAACAGACAGAACAAAATGGGGTGTGTGGCCAGCATTTCCATTCTCTGACCAAGTCACTTCTCTGTGTCAATGACTGGCAGGCCTGTTACAGCAACAATATGAAATAGCAGGCAGGCATGGAACAAAATGGCTACAGCTATTCTTGGGGGATGGGGGTGCTTCAGACCATAATGCTCATACTTCTATTTACCGAAGATATGTTTTTACAGCCAGCGTTTTGTATTTCCTTCTCCTTGTTATTCCTCCACCAAATCTGAATTATCCTTCCTCTTAAAAATGAGTAAACACGGTGGTTTCTAGCACAACCTTTGTAAGCTTTTGTTTGTGATGTCTGAAATGCGTTTCAATAAAAAGAAGAGCTCACATCATATAATTTAAAATTTGAAAATAATACATTTTAGGTTTAACTTAAGGCTCAGCCATGCATTTACTTGTTTTCTTTCTAAATTAAAGTTGGTGTGAGTTTTGTCTCAGTCTTTTCTTTCCTTTTTTTTTTAATCTCTTCCTTTCCCTCTTTCCAGTGCTTTCCTTCCATCCCTCACCAGGAAAGAGGAAAAGAGAGAGTAGGAAGGAGATAGCCGGGATGCTTAGAGCTGTAAGAAGTGCTGGCAGAGCAGGTGGGAGATTGGAGAGGCAGGTATGAAAGAGCAGAGAGTATCTACAGATGCCTTCTCTCATTGGGTGGGTTGTCTGTCTATTGAGAGCAGAAGTCTTAAACTTGAGGTTCAAAAGATGGCTCAATGGATAAGAGCACTTGGTGCTCTTGCAGAGGATCTGGGTTCAGTTCCCAGCCCTGACAAACTTCTGTAACTCAAGTTCCAAGGGGCTGGAACACCCTCTTGTGGCTTCTTTGAGCAGCAGTCCTGCAGATGGTCCATATATGTGCAGACTTACATGCATGTCAAAAATACATTTCTAAAAAAGTTTCCTAAAACTTCAATGAAATTTTCTCCTTTTCCTTCATGCATATGCTTTTGATACTGTATTAGAGAAACAGTCGCCAAATCCAATTTCTGAAGTTCATCTTCTACGTTTTTGGGGGAAAAAAATCATAATTTTAGGTCTTACAATTAGGTCTTTGATCGAGTTATGATTAATTTTTATATGGTATAAGATAAAGGTCTAATTTTATTCTTTTGTGTGTGAATATGCAATTTTCCCAAGGCATGTTAACGTATCAGTGTTTGTCAATTAAATGGTCTTGGCAGGATGTGTAGAAACCACTTTCCTGTGTGTATAAGAATTTATTTCTAAGCTCTTTCAGCCTTCCAAGCCTCTGAATTTGTTTTCTTTCAGGACTTTATTATTATTATTATTCTATTCAATGTCCCTTAATGGTCTCAGTTGCTTTTGGTGGGGATCACACTACTTTACAGAATACTTTGTGTAGTGGGGCATCTTAGCATTAAGTCTCCCAGTCCCTGGCCATTGACAACAGTCTTTTAATTCGTGTCTTCTTTGATTTTCTTCAACAACATTCTGTGGTTTTAAAACCAGTTTGGATAAGCTTATTATCTTTTCACGTTATAATGGTAGAATTATTTGCCTAATTTTTCTGTTTAGATTGTTCATTGTGAATGTACAGAAATGAATGTAATTATGTATGCTAATTTTGAGACCTCCTGTTTTACTCAAATCATTTCTAAGTTTCTCTGCACTTAAAATATGTCCTATGATGGTTTCCTCTGTCAGGGTTTGAATAATAAGTCCCAGATTTCTGTATCCAAGATAATCTTCCTATATTATATGCATGTGTGTACATGTGTGCAGGCATGTAGGTTTGTGTATTTTATTCATGTGTATAGAGAGAGACCAGAGCAGGTCATCCAGTATCTTCCTCTAATGCTCTCAGCGTTATTCCTTTGAGACAGCATCTCTTAGTGAGCTCGGTTTATAATGCTATGCTAGCAGCCAGCAAGCCTCAGAGATTTTTCTGACTTTTCCCTGTCTGGCCCAATACTGGTTCCCTCTATTGATTTTTCCATTTCTTCTATTCATTAACCTAACAGGTTCCTAAAATATAGTCCCTAAACTCACAACATTGGAACTGTCAGTGAACTTGTTAGAAATAAAGGTTTTCAGGCCCTCCCTGATCCTCCCGAATCCCAAATCCAAGTCTGGAGCCCAGTAGTCTAGCCTATATTTTAACATAAAGTCATACAGATGATTCTGAAATGTACTGAAGTTTGAGGCCCCTTGGTTTTCCTGCTTTCTTGTGTTTGCCTCATGAATCTCTCCTTTCTCTATGCTGCAGTGTTGACTGGACTGCTCTTGCGAAGGTCTTGTGCTAGCAACCCTAGTTTCTATAAGTTCATAACTACAAAGATCCTGTCATGTCCAGAAGACATTATTCGCAGCAATCTTTCCCCTCTCTGGCTCTTAGAATCTTTGTGTCCACTCTTTAGTGATATTCCTGAGCCTTGGGAGTGAGTAGGTATGATACTGATGTTGTATATAGTACTGAGCCACAGTGCTTTGGGCTCTGTGCTTTGGCCAGTTATGAGTCTGTGTTAACAGCCAATCACTTCTTATAGGAGTGATGAAGGGTAAGAGTTGCCCAAGTCTCTAGGTATATGACTAACAGTTTAGAAGTCAAATTGATATTGTGTTTTCTAGCAAACTAATAGTAATAGGCTTCTGACCTTTCCACTGGCTCTTGGGTAGCGTGTTGGTTAGTTTTCTCTCAATTTGTCAAAATTTAGAATCATTGAGGAAGGTGAACCTCAGTTAAGAAAATGCCTCTATGAGATTGACCTATAGGCTAATGTCTGGAGCATTTTCTTCATTAGTGATTGATATGGGGTGTGTCACCTCTGTGTAGGTGCTAGCAAGTCATATAAGAAAGCAAACTGAGCAGGCCATGGGTATCAAGCCAGCAAGCAGCAGTCTTCCATGGCCTCACTTCAGTTCTTCCTGCTCTTTCCTGCCTCAAATCTCTCCCTTGACTTCCTTTTATGGTGGCCTTTAAGATGTAAGATGAAATCAGCCCTTTCTTTGCTTAGGTTGGTTTTGGACATGATCTTTGTCACAGTAATGTAAGCAATCTAAAATAGCCAAGTTTACAGAACCAGACATGAGTTGGTTACCCCCATAACGTTCATGCCATTATTATGCCAGTTAGCATATCTTGTCCAACTGGTCACTATAGTAGTTTACAGTGTTCACAACTAGGTTAGGGCATTGATGGCTTCTCTTAACCAGCAACCTACAGTGTGCCTTGAGGCACTATAGAAGCTAGCCATCAAACAGGAGGCCTCTAGGACAGTACTAGTTTTATTCATGTGTGATGAATGAAAGTGTGATGTGTTCAGCAGTAGGATCTTAGCATCAAGGCCTGGTGAGTGACAAAGAGAACTAGCAATAGCCTGTAATGTGTGTGTGTGGTGGCTCCCAGTTGTTGGATCAATGACTCCGTTTGTTGCCCCATATCTGGCATAAGACTCTGTTTGATAATCTATGACTCCAGGGTAGGCCATTACCCTCAAACTTACTCTTTTATAAGCTTCCTAAATTTGCTCTCATGTTTCTGTTTTTGCAAATGTATTATGTATATGTAATACTTTCTTACCTCAGGATGGTATAACCAAATAAATTTATCAAATAATTTGAAAGAAGTCCTGTGTACAATTGGCTAAAAGCTAAATATGCACTTACATAGATTAAATATTCCTAAAACTCTTATAAATACAGAAATTGATCCAGATGGTTTTTTGAGGTTTGGTTAGCTTCTGTGGTTTTTGTTTTTGGCAAATTAATCTAATTTGATAAGGCTTTAATAGAATGCATAATGACCTCCAAGTCATTAGTTTGGGCTTTTCATCACATTAATTAAAGAATTTAAAACGAGAAAGCTTAAAAACAGTTTTATGATTGATTGAAAGGAAAAATGACAGTTACAGGTAAGCGGAAAATCCCTCAGTGGCCAGGAGGGACCATAGAGAAAAGTGTCATGCCTGTCATGCCTGTCATGCCTGTTAACTTATTCATGAAGCTACAAGTAACAGAGAGGGAGGCCAGATTCTCAGGTCTGTAGAGCTATGGGGGAAATATGTACCAGAGATACATGATTAGAAATCGATGACATAAGTGAAGCATATGTATTTTAATTTTTAATGGCATTTTTGTTTTGTTACTGTTTTGATACTTACCATGTATATACTATAATTGTGAGTGGCTGCTAGGAAAATAACTTGAAAGATTTTTTTTTAATGTTTAACATGTTTAACTAGAAATAATTTCCAAAATCTTTTTTGTGAAATTTTATCTTAAAACTATGACAGGTTAAGTTTTAGATATCCATCCAAGATTGTCAACTTGAGCTCTCTGTAAAGTAAGGAACACTTGTAAATAGCCAGACTGTATGAAAGGTATAAAAAACAACAAGGATATATGGTGTGGGAAACTAACTCTCATCTCCATAGGCTCACTGTGCTTTGCACAAAAGGTAAATAATAATTTTGTTCTAATGTAAAAAGACTAATTACAACAGATGAGAAAGGATATTTTAAGATAAGAATGTAATGAATATAGAAAGTTGTCAGAAAGCTTATGTGAAGAAGAATTTCATGTGTGCCATAAGTTAGAGTATACTTGGATATATTTATTGATGTTTTATAAATGAATTTAGATGTCAAAAGGTATGGACAGAAACTAGAGGGTGTGAGTGTCTGATTATGAGTGTATGGATTCATGTGTGAGTGCATGATGCTTGTATGTGTATGTGTGATGGCTGTGTGGATATGTGTGTGTATGTCATGTATGATGCTTATTTGTCTGTATGTGTGCACACATATGTGTAGTGTGTGTGTGTGTGTGTGTGTGTGTGTGTGTGTGTGTGAGCCCAGAAGTGCATGCCCAAACAGAGGGCAGAGGAAAGTGTCCAGTGTCCTCTCCAATTTACTCTTTAGGACCAGGTTGCTCCCTGATCTAGTACCCTGTTTTCTCAGCTGGGGTGGCAGGCAGCAGATTTTCACAATTCTCCTGTCTCTACCTCCTCAGTGCTGAGAATACAGCAACATGAGGACCAATTGTATATTGACTTCTACTTTTATATCTGAAACTAGTATTTTATATATAATGAATGCTCAATAAATAGCTATTAGATGGATATTTTACTTTACTAGGCACAGAAGGCAGAACATGAAAAGTGTGTATTCTGATCAAACTGTATATAAGCTTATTATATAATCCTGAAAATGTAATATGAAAGATATTAGAATAATTAGTTTAACCTTTCACTTGACTATTTAGATTACAGACATACTAATAAACTTCTGTTTTAGGAAGCCGTCATCTTATTTTTGATAATTAGAAAACAGGTTTGTTTGTTTTTTCCTACAAATACTGCTCAGGAAAAAAACACATAAATAATACAAAGTTGCTCTAGTTCTCCCTAAGGGAGTAAATACCAAGAAAATAAATTAGAGCATTAAAGCGACATTATTGTTAATTATTTTGTTTTCTCTGCTTTTATGTGTTTCCTTTCAGACTTGGGACGTAGCATTATCGCGTACTGCCAGAGCATGGGGGAAAGAATGTGTGTTTAGCCGTAATACTCATCTAGATAAACCCCATGAGTCCCATCCGGTATTTACTGAAATTGGTGAAAACATGTGGGTTGGTCCAGTAGAGGAGTTTACTGTAACCAGAGCCATCAGAAGTTGGCATGAGGAAAGGAAGAGCTACAGTTACTTAAATGACACTTGTGTTGTGGACAAGGACTGTTCTCATTATATTCAGGTATCTTATTTTTACATTGTTATTAAATCAGTAAGCTTCTCAACTGGTTCACCTACTTTTTTGTTTCAAATTTACAAGCTCTAGTGATAAAATGATTCCCTCCACACAATAAAAATTTTAATCCTGTCTGTGTCTTTAAAAGCCCACCACTCTATCCATTATGTGAATCATATAAGAAATAGCTATTGTCTGCATACTTCAAGACCAAGGAGGTTGTTCAGAAATTAGTGCACAGTATAAATGGAAGGAAGGCTTTTTTTTATTAGATATTTATTTTATTTACATTTAAATGTTATCCTCTTTCTTCATTTCCCCTCCGAAAACCCCCATCCCATTCCCCTTCCCCCTACTCACTAATCTACCCACTCCCACTTCCCTGTCCTGGCATTGAGCCTGGCATTGCCCTGGCATTGAACCTTCACAGGACCTCTCTTCTCATTGATGTCCCACAAGGCTACATACGCAGCTGGAACCATGAATCCCACCATGTGTACTCTGGTTGGTGGTTTGGTCACTGGGAGCTCTGAGGGGACTGATTGATTCATATTGTTGTTGCTCCTATGGGGCTTCAAGCCCCTTCAGCTCATTGGGTCCTTTCTGTAGCTTCGCCATTGGGGAGACTGTGCTCAGTCCAATGAATGGCTGTGAGCATCCACTTCTGTATTTGTCAGGGACTGGCAGAGCCTCTCTAGAGACAGCTACATCAGGCTTCTGTCAGCAAGCACTTGTTGGCATCCACAATAGTGTCTGGGTTTCATAACTATATATGGGATGGATCCCCAGGTGGGACAGTCTCTGGATGGCCTTTCCTTCAGTTTCTGCTCCACATTTTGACTCTGTAACTCTTTCCATTGGTGTTCCCCCCCCCTTTTTTTTTGGTTTTTCGAGACAGGGTTTCTCTGGATAGCCCTGGCTGTCCTGGAACTCACTTTGTAGACCAGGCTGGCCTCGAACTCAGAAATCCGCCTGCCTCTGCCTCCCGAGTGCTGGGATTAAAGGCGTGTGCCACCACTCCCGGCTTGTTCCCCCTTTTAAGAAAGATCAAAGTATCCACACCTTGGTCTTCCTTCTTCTTGAGCTTCATGTGGTCTGTGAATTGTTTCTTGGGTATTCTGAACATCTGGGCTAATATCCACTTATCAGTGAGTGTACACCATGTGTGTTTTTTGTGACTGGGTTACCTCACTCAGGACGATATATTCTAGTTCCATCCATTTGCCTAAGAATTTCATGAATTCATTGTTTTTAATAGCTGAGTAGTACTTCATTGTGTAAAAGTACCACATTTTTTGTATCTATTCCTCTGTTGAGGGACCTATAGAAGAATGCAAATTGATCCATTGTTATTTCCTTGTACAAAGCTCATGTTCAAGTGGAAAGGACCTTCACATAAAACCAGATACACTGAAACTAATAGAAAAGAAAGTGGGGAAGAGCCTTGAGCACATGGACACAGGGGAAATTTTCCTGAACAGAACATGAATAGCTTAAGCTGTAAGATCAAGAATTGACAAATGGAACCTCATAAAATTGCAAAGCTTCTGTAAGGCAAGGGATACTGTCAATAGGAGAAAACAGCAATCAACAGATTGGGAAAAGATTTTTACCAACCCTACATCAGATAGGGGGCTAATACTCAATATATACAAAGAACCCAAGAAGTTCTTCCAGCGAACCAAATAACCCTATTAAAAATGAGCTATTCTCAACTGAAGCATACTGAATGGCTGAGAAGCACCTAAAGAAATGTTCAACAACCTTAGTCATCAGGGAAATGCAAATCATAACAACCCTGAGATTCCACCTCACACCAGTCAGTGTGGCTAAGATAAAAAGCTCAGGTGACAGCAGATGCTGGCATGATGTGGAGAAAGAGGGACACTCCTCCATTGCTGGTGGAATTGCAAGCTGGTACAACCACTCTGGAAGTCAGTTTGGTGGTTCCTCAGAAAATTGGACATATTACTACCTGAGGACCCAGAAGATGCTCCAATATGTAATAAGGACACATGCTCCACTATGTTCATAGCAGCCTTGTTCATAATAGCCAGGAGCTGGAAATAACCCAGATGTCCCTTGACAGAGGAATGGAAGGAAGACATTTAAAGAAAGTGACTTGCATCCCAACTCCCCACAGATGAGCAGGCAGATGATGGGGCTTACAGACTGGCTTCTAGTGTTTCCACAACTCTAGGGTTCCCCTCAACCACCAGGAATTCCCAGCCACCATTCATTTTCCATACTTGCCTTTACTATTCCACACAGAACAGTAAAGAGCTCAAAATCCACCACAAACAGGGGCCTTGCATTTCTACCCACCCAGTCTCTAAACAACACAAACCTATTAGCTTTCTTCTGTGAACATTTGTCAGAAATCAAAGAGGTCTGGAATGAAGTTGAATTTATTGGAAACAGAACATGATTTTCTCAGTCACCTTATATAGTATTTCATGTAAAACATAATTTTGAAATTTCTTCATAGTTTTTAACTCTACTCTTTGCTTTCTAGCAAATGGATTCTTCAAAGAGGATCAGGTGGTTTTTTTTGTTTTTTGTTTTTTAAAATCAATTTCTCCTTCATTCAGATAGGAAGGAGAGCCCCCTTACTGTACCTTTCTCCCCTCCTGATAGGATGTTGCTTTCTGCCCTGTAATTCTAGTCGCCAAGACATTCTTGTTTCCAATATTGGACCTGCTAGACTTTGCTTCCACTCTTATATTTTATTATTTTATTTGTTATTCTTGCAGTGGTAGGAGTTGGTCCCCAGGCCTTACACAATCCTAGACAAGTGGTCTAGCCTCAGATTTTGTCATTGTTGTTTTGGGGGTATTTTTTGTTTTGTTTGTTTGTTCTTTATTTGTTGTTGCTTTTTTGTTTTTTGTTTGTTTTGTTTTGTTTTGTTTTCTTTGTTTGTTTGAAACAGAGTTTGTTTTTCTGTATATCCCTGGCTGTCCTGGAACTCTGCAAACCAGGCTGGCCTCAAACTCACAGAGATCTGACTGCCTCTGTGCTGGGATTAAAGGTGTGTACCACCACCACCTGGCCAGATTTCTGTCTCTATTCTTTAACGTATTACTATTATTTCTTTAAGAATGGAAATTTTAAAGCAACTAAACTTTGTTAAGAATTGAGTAAGAGACAGAAATGGCTCCCTTCCCCAGAGGTCATGAACTGAAAGAACTTTTTCATTACTTGATATTTTATTAATATTGATATCAAACAGAATTTTTGGAATGCCTCTCATTACTCTGGTACTTTTTTTAACCCCTCTAATTCCAGGTGATTTTGTTTTAATTAATAATTAATTAATTTGGCTATATGTAGCAGATCTCTTCTTCATCATTATTTTATTTTTAAATTTAATTTTTTTTAACTTACTCACTTTACATCCTGTGCATTGCCCCCCTCCCAGTCACCCTTCCTATAGTCCTTCCCCCTCTCCCTTCCCCCCCTTCCCCTCCCTTCTCCCTCCCCTCCTGAGTGTGTGTGCAGCTGGATCTTCTTGGTCTTATCTAATGAAAAGCTCATACTTTACTTCATTTTGTGATCCAGCTTCCTCTACAAAAGGAAAGGGAGCCACTGATGATGGTTATGTTCACATCTTGCTTGGTTCTGTCTGTGGCCCCATTGTTCCATTTTCTACCTTCTACTAGAAACTTCCACGTTTACAAAGCTCTTCCTCATCTTTCTCTCTAGTTTTCCTCCCTCATGCCAAAGACCTAAAGCTTTCCAATCTAATCAGATATCGTCAAATTGCCTTCTCAGATAAGACTTCACTGGTTTATAGCCCTGTCCTGGATCAGTGATCTTCAGAGGTTCCCCATAATATGGTACTATGACAATATTTACATTAATACAGTTCTGGAAATGCACCCTGAATCCAAAACAGTACCCTACCTGTGTCTAAATACAATTTTTGATAGTCTTTGAATTTAAAGTTTCTGTATGAATGGAACATAGTATTTACAGCATAATTACTTCTAAATAAACCTTACATTTCCTTTGACATGTTTATTTCAGCTTATGTGGGACAGTTCCTACAAAGTTGGTTGTGCTGTTACTTCGTGTGCAAGGGCTGGAGCTTTCACGCATGCAGCACTTTTCATATGCAATTATGCACCAGGGTGAGTGGTCTTAAAGGAATAAAAATTAACTGAGATGTGAAAATAAAAAGAGAATATTTCAGCTTTAAGTTTTCCTAACCTGTAATATGTTTTTGAAGTCTTTACTAACCATGAAAGTTTTAAATATATGATGTTAATAAAAGACTTCATAATGAAATGTTTTAAATTTCATATGAAGTAAGTCATACCTTGAGCAAACTGGCTTTACTTACAAACTCTTTAATGGTTACCACTTATAGGAAGGAAGCTTAGCAGTTATAATAACTAAAGGAGCTGTTGTCAGGTTCCTGTTATTTTTCAAAATGGTATGTCCTCATATCACTAATAAAAGTTTTAAAGCTCAAGCTTGTGGAGTAAGAAGTGGTTTAGGCTCCCATCAGCCTTGTAACATGAAGACCCTGAACTGAACACAGGTGGTTGTTTGGGCTAATATGAGTCCTACAAGGATCCATTAACACCAGAGCCAGAGGAGCACTTAGAAATCCTTTGAGTCAACCCACCCACTGGAAGCTTGAGTTCTTCCTCCTTACTCCTCACGTGACCATTTTCTTTCCATGTGAGCACCTGGTGCTTACGGCATGTGACTACTGCCTCCCCCCACCTCCCTGCCCCCAGAAGCCTGTATCTCCGAAATTCTCTCTTTGGAAGTCTTACGTTGTAAAATGCTATTAGTAACAGGGCTATAATTTCCAAGTAGAAAACTCCCTTAACTCTACATCTTAAGTAGAAACAAAGACTTGACTACCTTGGATCAAAGAGTATTCTTTAGAACTAAACCACAAAGGGGAAAGAGAAAAAAAGAAGGAAAGAAAAACAGAAAGGAGGGAAGTATGGTGGAGAGATAAACCTCATTGTTTACTGGTTGTTTTCCCCTAGATAAAGAAAATAAATGATTTTCTTAACTAAATCATCTCTTTAAAATAATTAAACATGGGTGGGGTCCCAGGTGGGAATCCCCCCCCAACAATAAAGTCTGTCAACATTTGAAAATTAAATCTAAAAAAAAATAGTTAAACAAGGAGAGAACATTGTTTAATTAGCATAAACTAATAGCATCATTAATATAAATTTAAATAACATTCTATAACACAAAACTGACTCTTTTCTTACTTCCTACTTTTTTCTAGAGGATCCCTGACAAGGAGGCCTTATCAAGCAGGGCAATTTTGTACTCGGTGTGGCCCTGGAGACAAATGCACAGACTTCCTATGCAGTAAGATAAAATAAATCTCTAAGATATAAGACTGGGAGAAACTGGAGTGGTTGACACTCCTTTTATTGTGCTGTTAATATTGACTCCAACTCGGAAGCTCTCACTATACTATCACTGCAGTGTCACCTGTTCCAAACTGCAGTGCCTTCTCTGCTTTCCTTGGCCCTATTGCTCTCCCGTTAAAAAAGAAAAAAAAAAAAAATCCCAAACTAAGGAAAGAGTTATTCGCTGGAAGAGCTTCACAGGTAACTTTTTAAATAGTTGTCATTTTCACAATCACTTCCTTAAAGAAAAGAATATTTCAAAGTATCCACAAAAAGAAAAAAAATAGTAAAGTAACACATTTAAGAAATCTTTTTTTATTGTTTTCAGTCCCCTGGCATGTCAAAAGCCAAATTTGACACCTCAAGGTTAACTAGGCAGTCAATAAAGGGAGTTAGCAATTGGGGTCATGGAAATAGCAACCAACAGGGGTGGGTTGAGGGGCATGACAGCGCCAGGTGACTTACAGAGTCAGCACTACTGACAGAACAAAACAGAATTATCTGGGGCTGGCAAGAATGCCCAGCAAGACTCTCTGAACTTTTTACATACACATAGACAGAGAGACGTATATACATATATACATTTGGAGGATGGTGAAAAGGCCCAACAGCCACACTTTATTTCTCCTGTCTGCCCTTGTATACCTTCTTAGACAAAAGGTTCTCTCATAAAATTACTTCATAAATAAAACTTTACACAAAGGGGAGTGACAGAAGTTGAAAACAGTGCCATTCTATAAGCTCATTATAAGTTCAAAGCAACTTTTTCACATGGCCTTGCTTTATCATGGCACACACCTGTGGCCTCATTCTTGGACCTGACCTAGAATGAATGTTTTTTTCCCTTGATTATAAATCTGTCTCAAGTCTGTTTCTCTTCTTAGTGCAATTTATGGAAGTTCATTGTATTTCTTATGATGCAGCCTTTACCTACTATCCTGTGAAGAGAGGGCACATTCTATTCTTGATTCTAACTTCTTATATCTTTCTGGCAAAACAACTAAAATCATCCTCTTAAACTTTCTTCCAAAAATTATTTGAATCAAATCAGGAATGCTATAAAGTAATTAATTCATCTAGCATTAATTCATGAAAGTTCATCTTCATGTTGAACAGGAAATTTGCCCAATAGACTGGGCTGATGCCCAGGAATCATTAGGCTATGTAATTGTGTCAGGAAACGCATATCAGCAATGAGAAGGAATCCTGGGATAAAGTCTCTGGGGCTTTGCCTCTCCAGAGTGCACCTATCACAGCCATGAAAAACAGTGGGCCATCTCCAGGAAACTCACTTGCTTGCCTTTCCTAGATGGCTTCTGTCCCTGGGGAGGTAATCCCTAAAATACTCAGAGAAAAAAAATTAGAAAGTATGTCTGATTAATTTTTCTTCTACTTCCTCCAAATATAGAACCCAAAACTATAACTGCAGCTGGAATATAAATAGTAAACATTATGAACAATAAAATCATACTATATTTTACTTTTGTGCAAAACAAAAAAAATATTTAAAAAAAACTAACTTAAAACTGCTAGTGGGCAGTTTCAGTGTAACAACACTTTGTGTTGAATGTGCACTAATGTTGCAGTCCTTCAATTCTCCTGAATTAAGATGCAATATGTCTGCTAACTACGGTATACTCAGACCATATGTAAGGAAAAGGGTGACTCAGAGATTTATGCTTAAGTCTTCTTTTTTTTTCTATTTCCTTTTATATGCTTTTCTTTCGAATTTAAAAAAAAAAAAACTTTTTGCAATCTGTTCAACTCATCTACAATGACTGATACTTCTCTGCATTAAAAGTTTCAGTAGCTCTTTCAGTAATAACTACATGGATAGTTAATCTTTCATTCTATTTAGATTCAGTAGTTGACTCCTTCAGTTAGTGCTACATCCACTCCAGTAGTGACCCGCCAGACAGGCTGGAAAGTCTGGGTGCTTTCCTGAGGCTAAAAGTTCACGGAAACTTAGTCTCCTGGAATCGTGGCATCCTGTATAAAGAATGCTCCAATGTCCTTGCTTTAGTTGGTAAACGGATCTGTGTGCTTTCCTCTTTTTTACCTATATAGCACAATTTCTTTTTGTAAGCGGACAGTCTCACTTTCTGATCATCAGAGGGCTCTGAAGGAGCTTCCTCTGCAAGAAATTCTAAGTCTGTTTTCTCAGTCAGTATATCCCTCATTTGTTGCCACAGAGTAAAGGCATTCCTGGGGACTTGCCTAGATGAATTTTCCTCGTGAAACGTCCTCATATCTTTACCTACTCGCTTCCAATCCACCAATGTCAAGCTTCCCTCCTCTGGAAACCAGGGACTGATTTTTTGCACAAAATCATAAAATTCTTGTAAGGATTTATCTGAGACCTTTAGGCCTCTGCCAGACAACATGTGCTTAATGACTGACAGGAACAAGCGTTTCCTTTTCGATTCTGACTGCCCGATGGTAAAGCTTACTCGTCCTCCTTGAACTGATGATTCTTTGTCAGGGGGCCTGCAGTGCCCTGACGAGGTCCTATCCTTGCCTGAGAAGTAAAGAAGAAAAAGAAAGAGGAAAAAAGAGAGAAAAGACTTACCTGTCCGATGTCCGTGTTCAGGCGCCAGCTGCCGCAGATGAACCTCACTTGGTTTGGTTACAGGTGGGCAAAGAGTCGGCAAAAGTGGGGTGACAAACAGACAAGACACAAAGGAGTGTGGATCTGAGTGTAATTTGTCAAATCGAGCATCAGTCTTTTTATACAGAAGAAAATAGGAAAGTTAGGGGACACACCAGCAAGATACAAAGAGGTTACTAGATTCTTACACAAAACAGAGGAAATGCAAACACAGAAGGACTGGCAGGAACCAACTGGGATAAGATTCAAAGTTAACAACTGGGATCAAAACAGCTCCACCTAAAGTCCACTTAATCTTAGAAGCCATAGTTCCTATTGTAGACTATTGTATAGTCCACCTCCCCCCTAGGCCTTTGTAAATACTTGTATCTGGGTGTAACTCAGCTAGCTATAGTTCTAAGTATCTAGTCTGGTTCCTCCTCAGGTCACAAACTTACATATTCCTAGATAATGGTAAATTCCTGTGTAGGGCAGTGACTTGGCTATCCATGCCCAGGGTCAGATCAAGGACTGCCTAGAATCTAACTTAGCTATATGTCAAAAATTCAATCCTTAGAAGCACTTATAAGGAAGCAATATTAAGGGAAAGCACACAGGTCTGTTTACCAACTAAAACAAGGACATTGGAGCATTCTTTATACAGGATGCCAGGATTCCAGGAGACTAAGTTTCCATGAACTTTTCTCCTTGGGACCGCCCCCAGACTTTCCGGCCTGTCAGGCGGGTCTCTACTGGAATGGATGTAGCAAGTTAGGATATAGAGATAACCTTACTTTCCCTCCCATTCCACAGTTGGCTTACATTATCCACAAATACCTTGAAAATACCATCACTGAAGTGTTTTTAACTATACTTAAAATGACTGAAGAGCTGATAGCCCACGTACAGAGTTCATTGTATCTACACAGCTCATCTATTGTGTCTGCATCTTCTTGGCTCTTCATTCCTCATCTTCTGTCTTTCTTCTGGCATCATTTCTTAAACGAAGAGGTCATCTCAGTAATTCTTTAACAACGGACCCACTAGCAATCAACTCTCTTGGAGTTCCTCCAGTTGGAGATGTCTCTATTTCTTCTTTTTTCATTCCATATATATATATATATATATATATATATATATATATATATATATATATATATATTTCAACTGCTGGATGACACAGGATTCTGAAGGAGTCCATTCATTTTACTGCTTCAAAAATACTGTAATGCCTCCTTCTGGCCTCTATGGTTTTTGATAAGAAATCCAATTAGTTATTTGTGTTTCTTTATAAGATTTTTTTCCTAAGTCCTGGCAGTTTGATTATGATGTTCTGAATGTGGGTTGCTTTTAGTTTATTCTATGAGTCATACAGTCAGCTGCTTTAGCCTATAATTTATGTTTTTCAGACATACGAAATCTTAAGCCATGGTCCTTCCTTTCTGTGATTTTTTTCCACACTGCCTCACTAGGTAGGTCTCCTGGAATTCCGTGTGACACACATGGAGGAGATTTTGTGTGACACACATGGAGGAGATTTTGTGTGACACACATGGAGGAGATGCTGTTATTCCCCAGATGGCTGCTTGATGCTCTCAAGATTTTTTTGCACGTTTGGGTTTTTTCCTCTTCAGGGATCTTGGGTCATTTCTGTTAGTCACCCTCCCAATTCAAAGACTGCTCTGTCGTCTCTAGTCTGTTACTGAGCCCTCTCATGGTACATTGGCATTGTTGTTTTGTACTTCTCAACTCTTAAAATTCCCATATGGTTCCTTTGTAAGATATGTTTTCTATTTATCAGCTGATACATTCTATCTTACTTTTCCTTTCAAGGGTGTTTCCTAATAATTCCAATATCTGTTTAATCTTGTCATTGGTGATTATTATGTACTCTTTTCTCATTTGGGTTGAAATTTTTGTGGATGAATTATAGCCTAGGACTTGAAATATTTCATTATTTGTTCTTTGTTTAAATTTGTGGAGGATATTAATAGTTTATTTTTGAAATTAAAATATAATTACATCATTTTCCTTATCTCCTCAAGTCCCTCCCATGCTGCGCTCACCCTGCCCTTCTCAAATCCAAGGTCTCTGACCTCTTTTTCCTTAATTGTTTTATAAATTTTGTGTGTGTGTGTGTGTGTGTGTGTGTGTTCCTAAATACATAAATATAATCTGCTCAGTCCATGCGTTACTTGTATATATATGATTTTAGGACTGATCACTTGATATTTGATGAGAATATCATTGAAGAGAATCTTCCCTGAAGAACACCATTTCCTCCTTCCCTCGCCGTTCCTCAGTCACCTGCAGTTCTTGGTCTAGTGCCAGAGCCCTGTAATTTTCGCCCCTCCATGTCACATGTTTGGTGTCATCCTTGCCCAGACCTTGTTGAAGATGGCTCTGTTGTTGAGACTTCTAAATGAAATCTCACGGCAGATATCTTTTTTTTTTTGGTCTGGCTTAAGGTATCAATGGCACTGTTGGTTATCAGGGTTATTTTGTCATGCTAGTCATTGTTATAGTTCATGGGTGTCATCTATGGATAAGACTGTTGGTGGCTTCCCTCCCTTGCCATAATGCTGGTGCCTTCTGGTACCTTGAAAGCTAGACCTCGGGAAGGAAGCTTTCATGTTAGATGCAGCTTGGGCTCTCTGGGCCTTGTGTCTGAGGATCATGGTGTCTTTGGCAATAGGAGGTGCCTTCATCTCCTGGGATATAAGCAAAGGCAATAGCAATGGTCTATAATATCTTGGAATTTTCGTGGGCTCCACAGAACAAAGAAGTCATAAGAGAACATCTTAGGCCTGGAATTGGGAGTTTTCTTAGTCCATGGCTCTTGTGAAAGCATACCCTGATTAGGTCCAGGTCAGAATTTCCAAACTGGTTTCTTCTGTGGACTGTTATTCTGAGGCTCAATTTCTGTCTTTAGAATGCTCTTCAGACCTATCACCAAAGTACAGGCCTAGTCAATCAAAGACCCATCAGAAACTCTTTATACATTAGCTCAGTTCTCAACATCTTTAACATTCCATTTGGTATTAGATCCATACCAAATTTATATGCCCCAAAGTCGTAAACAGTTGATGTGTTGGCTTTTTTAATTGCTTTTATTTTGTTTGTATGTTTGTTTATCACAGTCTCTCCCAATATGGCTTAGATGTCCATTTTCCAAGGACTGGTCTATGCCACCACATCCACCAAAATTTATAAACTCTCTTCCTGTCTTCTTCCAAGTACATACCTCTTTGAAGTCTAGCTCGTATCTTCCAGTTATAGAATCCTCATTTATGTTTGAATCATGAAGAGATGGTGGGAATGAGCCACGAATGCATTGGCACAGGGGGAAGATTCCCGAACAAATCACCAATGGCTCGGGCTCTCAGATCAACAATTAACAAATGAAACCTCATGAAACTGAAAAGCTTCTGTTAGGCAAAGGACAGCAACCTACAGATTGGGAAAAGACCTTCACTAGCCCTACCCTAGAAAACCAAACAACTCAATTAAAAAATGGGGTTCTGGGCTAAACAGAGAATTCTCAACTGAGGAATCTTGAATGGCTGAGAAGCACTTAAATGTTCAACATCATCAGGGAAATACAAATCAAAACTACCACAAGATTTCATCTCACAAAAATCAGAATGGCTAAAATCAAAAGCTCAGATGACAGCAGATCCTGGTAAGGATGTGGAGAAAGAGGAACATTCCTCCATTGCTGGTGGGAGTGCTGGTAAAACCACTCTGGAAATCAGTCCGGAGGTTCCTCAGAAATTGGAAGTAGTTCTACCAGAAGACCCAGCTAACAACTCCTAGGCATATACCCAAAAGAAGCTCTATTATACCACAAGGACACATGCTCCACTATGTTCATAGCATCCTTATTTGTAATAGCCAAAAGCTGGAAACAACCCAGATGTCCCTCAAATGAAGAAGAGATACAGAAACTGTGGTTCATTTACTCAATGGAATACTTCTCAGATATTGTACTGGCTAGGTTTGTGTCAACTTGACACAGCTGGAGTTATCACAGCGAAAGGAGCTTCAGTTGGGGAAAATGCCTCCATGAGATCTAGCTGTGAAGCATTTTCTCAATTAGTGATCAAGGGCCCCTTGTGGGTGGGACCATCTCTGGGCTGGCAGTCTTGGGTTCTAAAAGAGAGCAGGCTGAGCAAGCCAAGGGAAGCAAGCCAGTAAAGCACATCCCTCCATGGCCTCTGCGTCAGCTCTTGCTTCCTGACCTACTTGAGTTCCAGTCCTGACTTCCTTGGTGATGAACAGCTGTATGGAAGTGTAAGCCGAATAAACCCTTTCCTCCCCAACTTGCTTCTTGGTCATGATGTTTGTGCAGGAATAGAAACCCTAACGAAGAGAGATATTAAAGATGAGAACATCATGAGTTTTGTAGGCAAATGGATGGAACGAGAAAATACCTGCATGAGGTAACACAAACCCAATACATGCTATGTGCTCACTGATATTAGCCCAAAAGTTCAGAATACCCATGATATAACTCACAGACCATATGAAGCTTAACAAGAAGGAAGACCCAAGTGTGGAGACTTCAATCCCATTTAGAAGGAGGAACAAAATAATCACCAAAGGCAGAGGAAGGGAGGGAACCTGGGTGAGAGAGGGGGAGGGGAAGGGGGAAAGTGAGGCAGGATCAGGTATGGGATGGAGACAGGAGAGAGAAGCCCAGAGGGTCAGAAGGATGAATAGAAAAAGGTATCAGTGGGGGATGGGGGACAGGGGAAACCTCTAGAAATTTCCAGACACTAGAGATGTAAGAGGTTCCCAGGACCCAGTGAGGATGACTTTAGCCAAAATTCCCAATAGTGGGGAGATGGAACATAAAGAGACCATCTCCAGTAAATAGACATGACCCCCAGCTTAGACATGGGGCCACCCACTTATCTTCAAAATTCTTGACCCAGAATTGTTCCTGTTTAAAGGAAATTCAGGGACAAAAATGGAACAGAGACTGAAGAAAAGGCCATCAAGATACTGGCCCAATTTGAGATCCATCCCAGGTGCAGGCACCAAATGCTGACATTATTACTGACACTATGTTGTGCTTGCAGACAAGAGCCTAGCATGGCTGTCTTCTGAGTGGCTCTACCACCAGCTGACTGCGACAGATGCAGATACTTAACAGGCAACCATTGGACAACTAATCCAGATCCCCTCAGAGCTCCCAAAGGCCAAGCCACCAACCAAAGAGCATACCTGGGCTGTCTGTGGCCCCCACTACATAAATAGCAGAGGACATATTGTCTGGTTTCACTGGGGAAGGATGCACTTAATCCTGTAGAGACTTGATGCCCCGGGAAGGGGGGGTGCTAGCAGGTATCAGGGTGAGGTGGGGAGCACCCTCTCAGAAGCAAAGGGGAGGGAGGATAGGGTGAAGAACTCATGGAGAGGGGGATCGGGAAGGGGAACAACATTTGGAATGTAAATAAAATAATAATAAATGACATAATTGATCCAGATATGATGCACACTTTTAATTTCAGCACTCAGGAGGCAGATACAGGTGGATCTCTGTGAATTTGAGTCCAGCCTGGTCTGCAAAGTGAGTTCAAGTACAGCTAGAACTGTTAAACCCTGCTGGAGAGAAGACTCAGTGGTCAGGTAGCTCATGAGATAGAATTCCTTCCAGCCTCCACAGGCATCTGCATGCATGCATACACAAGTATCACATATAAACACACACACACAATAACTAAAATCTTTCCTTCAAAAGCAGATAATATATTTATAAACAAACTAGGTTTTGTTTAAATAGTTAATAAAATACAAATATAAAACAAGAATGTAATAAGCAAAAACTACTGGTAACAAGTGAAGAAATGTGCCAAGAAAGCATGCTTTATGACATTCTTGCTTCTACTTAAGGACCAATAAACACACATGCACCAGGAAGAGAAGCTATACATCACATAGACAAGAATTCTTTTTTGAAACATGTTCTAATATAGGAGTCGCCACACAAAATATAAAGGAGCAGAAACAAAATGTTAAAATACATCAAAGGGACAATAGAGTTCAGTTCATATCCAAGGACCCTCAAAAATAAATCCTACATAACACCTTAGAGATAATATCAATGCCAGACAAAGCCCACATCAACCCTGTGCTGCCTACATGTGTCTACTGATATGTCAAGTGGAAGTCAAAAATGATTGGTTAGGAAGGGGTTCAGGTGGGAGGGACTGGGAGGAGCAGAGGCAGGGAAAACTGGAAACCAGGTGCATTGGGTGAGAAAAGAATTTATTTTCAATAAAAGGAAAATAAGATGATTGACCCTCTCCACCCAATTGAGCAGATGAGAAGGGGTTTGTCTCCTTTCAAATGTAATTATGACATTGGAAATATATAACTAAAAATCAATGAAGCCCAGGTGGTAGACTTAACCTGGCTGTCTCAAAAATGAAAATGGACCACCATGAAGCATAATAATCACATGAGAAATGAATAAGTCCACCTTAATTTTGGGATAGCATGGCAGAGAGAGATGGGAGAGCTGCAATGCTGTACATGGTTAGTGTGGGGAGAACCTCAAGAGCATAGACGTTCCTCAGCTGAGATTGCTCAAAAGCTGAGTACTCTTGAGACACCAACAGCACTAGAGTTCATATCTGCTCAGTTCTGTGTTTCTCTAGCCAACCAGACTGACTTCTATTTAGTGTGTACTTATGTGTGGCTACTAGCTGGAGCAGACATTAAATACCATGATAACCTTAGAGCAGTGATTCTCAGCCTTCCCAATGCTTTGACCCTTTAATATAATTCATCATGTTGTGGTGACACCAAACCATAAAATTATTTCATTGCTACTTCATAACTGTAATTTTGCTGTTGTTATGAATCATAACGTAAGTATCTGATATGCAGGATATCTGATGTGACTTCAAAAGGGTCACAGCCCACGGGTGGAGAACTGCTGTCTTAGATTCTGCAAACATGAAGAAATGGTGGTACTACTTTTGGGAAAATTTTTATAGAAGTAGAAAAAATATGTATTTATAGTCTTTATCTTTCTTTCTAGGTAACATAGTTCGTGACGAAGCTACATGTATGTATTACTATCTTTTATTTCTTAAACAAAATAACAGAGTTACATGAAATCTAGCTTTCTTCATTTGCCTTTTATTTTGCAGACTACCCGTTCTGGTACCCACCTTGGGAAAAGCCCCGTCCACTCGTGTGTAATCCTCTGTGCATATTTATCCTCTTCCTGAGAGTGGCATCTTTGCTGCTATGTATCATCATTGTTCTGATAATACAGTCCAGGTTTCCAGTTATCTTAATAGAAACTCCGATAATTTCAATAGAAGAGGAAGAGAAAACTGTGGAACAAATAGAGAAGGGAGAGGAAGAGGAAGAGAAAGAGGAAGAGAAAGAGGAAGAGAAAGAGGAAGAGAAAGAGAAAGAGGAAGAGGTGCTGGAAGAAGATGAACAATAGGAAGAAGATAACCCCAGAGGAAGGAGAGGAAGAGATGCAGGAAGAAGATAACTCTATAGAAGCCAAAGTCCAACAGGGGAAAAAAAAATCCCAAAACGTTGAAAAATAGAATGCTGAACTTTAAGAACAAAATATGCAAACCTCAATCATCATATTTTTCATTCCTTTTCTATACTTATTTAACAAATTTACATTGGAAAACAAAAACAGTGTGAATGCAAGGCTTGCATTGTACAGGAAATATTAAGCTCTTAAAGACACAGAGAACAGAGAATAGGAGCAGCAACAACAGCAAAAAGATGCTTTAAAATTTTATTATGGTATCTGATAAAAACAAAAAATAATTCATATTTATATCTCTGTGTAGAGTTTTTATATGAGTTTAAAAGTATCTGAATTATTACGTTAAATGAAATTGTCCATATAATACACTAAGGACCACTCTGAGTTTAGAATAGCCATTTGATAAATATTAGCTCATTTTTATTATTACTATTATAGTTGTTGGTAGTGGTTTTATTTTACATGTGGTATCAAAACATCAATTTTTTATATTTGATGTATACTTATAAAATAGTTTACTCAATACTAATCCTTTGTGTCAGAAGATAAATGTATAATTTCTACTCCACGGCCAGTAATTCATCAGACTCTCTTTAATATTTGTCAAGTATGTCCAAGAAATGAAAAAAATCACTCATTGTAAGTAAGCAACATAGCTGCTTCTACATTTATATAATAAAGTAAATTTCAAGTTACTCAGTATGTACAGTGGAAATTGTGGGAAAAATAAGTTGGCATATGAATAGAAATATTGATCAATTCATTGAATAAAAGGTTAGCCTGGCAAAATACAGAAAATGGTCACAAATCTGTTCTTATAAAGTCTAATCATTCTTCTATGACCAGCTTGCTCTACAGTCAGACAAACAGCAATTACCCCCAAAACAACAAACAAACACAAGAACTACCAGCTTTGGCCTAAGCTTCTGGGGTCTGATTGATTGTCTGTTTTGTTTCCTTTGTTTTTCAAGAGATGTAAATATTAGAAACTGATGTGCTTTCTATTATAAAGTCACCTGCTTTCATCCAGCATCCTGAGAAAAACAGCTGAGTAGAGAAATAAAGATGGTTCTCTACAGTGCTTGTATCAATTGTTATTATCCTTGTATTTGTATTCTACTTGATAGCATCCCGAAATAATCCACACAATTATTAGCACTCAGAACCACTCTGCAAAGCCGTTATTGTTTTCTATGAGACATCTGACCTTGGTCTCTGACTTTTCAAACAAGCAGTGAAGGAGCCCCTTGCCACTTGCCTGTGGTACAGGTGAGCAGATGGGGTCAGTTCAAACGCTGTGGAAGCAGAAAAGCAAAGCGATATGAAACGGGACATCCCTTCTTGAGACAAAGCCTTCGAAATCTAAGACAGTCTTGGAGCAATCAGTCCCTGATAGACAGGCTCACGCAAGCCATTAGAGCCTCCCACTTATCATAGCTGAGGGCTTTGTGAAGGTCAAAGACAGGGAACAGTAGAAGGGTGGGTACTATTCAAGGAACTGGGAAGCAGTATATGATGACCAGGTCACAGGCCTGGGCAGTGCTGTATTTGCAGGAAACCCAAGAAAGAAATTGATTAAACCAAGACGCGAGACTGGTAGAGATCACTGGTGGCAGTCGGCTACAGGGATCTGTGTGAAGCAGGCCAATCCAACCAATTTGAGTCAGCGTGTAAAATGCAATGCACCAGGGGCTGGAGCTGGAGAAGCAATGAGAGGAGAGGAAGCCAGGCAAAGTTCCTTTCCACACTTTCCGAATACAGATGTGGCTGAACTTGTGCACCTAGCCAGAGACCCTGAGGGCAAATCTGATGGGCAACTGAACACTTGGTAAGCCTGTGGAGGGCTTTAAGGCCAGACCAGCAGTTCAGTCTAAGAGCAGAACAGGTGACCAATGGGTGAATGTCATCCCCACCTCACCCCCTGCTAAAGAAGGTCTCTCAGGAAGAGAACCCCCCTAGCCCTGCAGAGGTGGCCAAGGCTGTCATTTTCAATTTGGTTGATAAGCTGACGTTTCTAGGGATCAACGGACCTTAAAGTGCTCTGCCAAGGACTATGTCCAGACCCTCACTGTTCATTCTGGGGTAGCACAGGACTTTACATCATGTTAGGCCCAGCCTCTCTATGAACACCTTCTTACATGTGGGTACCATAACACTAAACCCTGAGTGTTTTACTGGAGACTCGGTTAAGAGACAGATGATTGCATGGGAAGAGAGCATGGGGGCGTAAACCACACTTGGTGCAGAAGACCAGGTGTTGCTGTGCGGTTCCCGGTATGGTTCAGGAAGACACAAGTGATAACCATCAGGGATAATGGGGAAAGCTTGCAGTAGACTGTGCCTGCACATGTTCAAGAGTATCCAAAAGGTAACAACAGATGCTCCTAGAAGCCACAAAGGTGATTATTTGGCATACCAGCTGGGTTTTATGGCAACTTGATACAAGCTAGAGCCACCCGAGAAGAGGGAACGTCAATTGAGGACATATTCCCAAAAGATCCGGCTGTAGGGTATTTGCTTAATTAGTGACTGATGGGGGAGGGCCCCGCCCATTGTGGGCAGGGCCCTGACTGCTATAAGAAAGCAGGCTGGGCAAGCCCTGAGGGACCAAGCCAGTAAGCAGCACCTCTCCTTGGCCTCTGCTCCTGCCTCCAGGCTCCTGCCCTGTTTGAGTTCCTGCTCTGACATCCTTCGATGCTGATGAAGAGTTCGGTGTAAGCATAAGCAAAGCAAACCCTTTTCTCCTCAAGTCAGTTTTGGTCATGGTGTTTGTTTAATCGAATCAATGGTCACCCTAACTAAGACAATTGGTAACCTCGGTGTTAGGATACTGGGTACTTTTCTCGTGGGTGTTGGTTAAAGAGGCCTTAAAGATCACTGAAACAACAGTTGTTAGTTGCATTTCAGACCTGAATACTTAAAGACCCTGTTGCTATAGATATTGCATGCTTTGACTGACAGACTTGGAGAAGCACAGCCAGGGCGGACTGGGCCCAAAGTGCCCACTCCCTCCTACCTAGCTCCTGGAATGGCAGAGCTTGGACTGAGAACACTGTAAGGTTGGAAGTCCAGTTCAGCTCTGGGGCCCGGATAGGTCACAATGAACGTGCCAGGCAACATGTGTCAAATATCACGGTAGTGGCATGAATGCTTATGGATAGACCCGGGCTTAAGGGCAACTTCACACCCCATACCTGGTACAGGGAAGTAGAAATTTGTGGTCGGGGAGGTTTCAGAGGTGAAGCGATTACTACAATTGGGTAAACAATGAGTCAGCTAAAAGACTTCTCCACCTTTGGGTTTTTACTTCATTGTTTATCAGTGCAGTCTACGTCCATTTTAGAAACTTCCTGTGTTTTCATCTGATTCCTAGTTTGCTTTGTAGTAAGAGAGACACACATTAACCCCTAACTTGCTAACACAAGGGTTCATTCCTTCATTCCACTTATAAGAGAACAGAGAAACTGCTATGTCACCACCCTGTGGGAACCTCTGGAAAGAGGAGGGCAGGAAGAATGGGAGAGAGTGAGGAAAGGGAGATGTTGGGTATCCGAGCTAAGCTAACGCCATTTTGAAGAGTTAGACTGTGCCTGCTTGCAAATGATCCTCCAAGCTGGGCTTGTCGACTGCTTACTTCACCTCATAGAGGGTGAGGAAGGGAAAGAGACTCACCAGAGTATCCAGTCACCCTCTACCACCTGTTGTATGTAACTTTTCCATAATTGTATGACCAAGGCAGCTCAGTCAATCAACAGGGTCTCCAGGGAGGGAGTGAGGATTGAAAAGACAAAGACAATTAGACAACATTATAACCTGACTCCAGCCAGTGCTGAGGCTGAAGCAGCTTTATTTTTTTTTCCCAGCCTGCTTTTATATCATTCTACGTACATCCAAAACACATGGTAAGTTCTTAGACCAAAGACAAAGTAATCAAGTGAAGTAATAAACAAACAGATCACATAGGATAGTAATCAAGCAAAGTAGAGAGCAAAAGGACCACACAAGGTAATAAAGTAGTAAAGTCCCATGGTCACTGTTTCTAATATTCTTATCTGAGCCTACTTCTTTGTCATCTGAGCCCCATGACAAATGCCAAATTCCTAGAAGCTGCACCAAAAGCTCTCAACAATTGTACAAGGACTCTGGAAGGGGCTAGAATATATGGGGGGGGGGTCCATCTATGCGGCTATAGTGAAGTCATCCCTACTTGATAAAGAGTTCTGGTGTGGCATTTGAGGGGAAGAGTGCCTACACTCTAGTGAGTCACCTCTCACCTATGATGTATTAGGAAGCCAAATAAACTCATTGGAGTGAACTTTGGTGGACTCCTGCTTTGGTCTGTCCCCAAGACATTAGATGTTGGGAAGACATTGCTTATGTTCCCCAAGGGAATTTTAACATCTGCTAAATTCATCCATTCCAAACATTTTATCTAATAATCATCAAGATGCCCATCATCAGGGCATTGATAATAAAGGCCTACTAAGGGAACGAAAGATAGTCTGACACAATCTGGCCTCTGGACCTTCAGCATACTATCTCTCTACAGTCACTGAGTTCTAGTAAGTATGCAGAAGTGTCAACACAGATGTGGCAGGCCTCTTCCAGGAACCTCAGTTCTCCCTGATGAAGAGAGAATGCTGTGTAGCCCTATGATATAGACTCAGCTTTTTTCTCTGCCTGAAATCTCTTTTCTTTTGTTGGTTTGGGTGTTTTGTTTCTTACCATCCTTCGCCCCTTGGCATGATGCATCTTTGCATTCTAGCCTGGACTATATCTTAAGAGCTTTATAATTTTTATAAGTTTTGTTTAATGACAAGAACTGATGTGCTAACATCAAAGTGGCCTTTGCATAACAATTCCTCTCCTATTTTAATACTTAAAAAAAACTGAAAAATTTATATATTTTTAGAGTAGACTATAATTTCATTTTTAATGTGATCTGCTCTGTTAGTTTATGTGACATAAGAGCAAAAAGCTATTCTTGCAGATAAATGAAAACATGTCTCATTGTGAAACCTCAGCCTTGAGCTGGGAATGCTCTCTGTACCATTCTGATTCTGCCATAGAGGTATGGGAACTTCTATTTTTGAAACCTCCCTGAGTGGCACCCAAGAAAATCTCTTCTCTAGGTAGATCCTATGCTGTTATTACCCTCTCTGTTCTGGCACAAGGAAGTCATGCCTTCCCTCTCCAAATAGGGGCTAGACATAGTATTTACTTATTAGAATTCCTGTACCCACAGTACAACAAGCTGGATGACTAACAACACCCTACAAACCAGGTCTTGGACAGACTATGTTCCTTCCAAGGCCGAGGAGCAGATGCTTCGTTGATTCTTGGAGTGTCTGCTGGCTCCAGCATGTACTCACCGTCTAGTAAATGAACTCCTTCTCTGCCTCCATCTGGGTGTGACCTCTTCTTCCTGTGTCTCTTTTCATATGGTGCTCTCTCTGACTCCTTCTAAGGACAGCTGTTATGCTGGACAAAGCAACCTAAATGGCCTCCTGTTTAACTGGATGGCACCTGCAAGGACCTCCTCATTCTGTGTTAGAAGAGATCAGAATTTCAGCTGTCTGGGAGTTGTCCTGATTAGTTTTGTCCAGTTTTGATCCAAATTAGAAGGGTCAGGAAAGAAAGAAGGAGTCTCAACTGAGGAATTGCCTTCATCAGATTGCATGTCTGCGGGGCATTTTCTTGAGTTAATAATTGACGTGGGCGGGCCTAGCCATTGGCAGGTGGTCCTGGTTATACACGAAGGCAGGTGGAGCAAGACTGGAGCAAGCGGCAGTTTTCTTTGGTCTCTGCTTCCCAGGTGGGAGGGGGGCATTCTCCAGGTTTCTTCCTTGTTTTCATGAGTGATGAGCTGTAAGATGAAGTCTTTGTTTTCTTACCCAAGATGGATTTTTGGTCATGGTGTTTGTCAGAAAGCAAACTAGGACCTGTACAGTGGGGTTTGGCTTGGAATGCTGAATTTCTCTGAATAATTTTTCTGGAAATAACTTACTGTTTCACACACTTTACAAAGAAGAGACGGTCTCTGGTTTTCCCTCCCTACTCTGACAAGCACCATTCTTTCCTTCATTTGTATTTCTGCAGTGAATCAGACCCATTCTTCCATCCCTAAGAGGAAGCCAACTGGATCATGTTGGCATTCCTTTTTGATATTTTACTGAATTTGATCTGATAATATGTTGCTTAGACTTTGGGCCTCTACTTTTATCTAAGAGATGGGCCTCTAGCATTGGTTCTCAATCTTCGGGTCTCAACCCCTTGGGGGTTAAACAACCCTTTCCCAAAGGTTGCATATCAGACACTCTCTATATCAGATATTTATATTACAATTTATATCAGTAGCAAAATTCCAGTTATGAAGTAGCAATGAAAATAACTTTATGGTTGGGGACCTCCAGAGCATGAGGAACTGTAATAAAGGGTTGAAGCATTAGGAGAGTGAGAACCACTGATCTATAGCTTTCTCTGGTTGTGAATTTGCCTGATTTTGGTAAGGGGGTGCTTCTAACCTGATAAAACAGGTTTGAGGGGTGTCTTTCTTTCAGTTATTGGAAATAGAGAAATATTGGCCTTAACAGGAGGAATCCTATAGGTGTGTGTGTGTGTGTGTATGTGTGTGTGTGTGTCTACACTATCACTGCCTTCAGACACACCAGAAAAGGGCATCAGATCCCATTACAGATGGTTGTGAGCTGCCATGTAGTTGCTGGGAATTGAACTCAGGACCTCTGGAAGAGCAGTCGGTGCTCTTGACTGCTGAGCCATCTCTCCATCCCAGACAGAAGGAATCTTCATCAGGGAAAGACTAGGACATTTCTATTTCAAAAAAGCAAAATTAATGTAGTCAATGGCACTTCTTCCTTTATCAGGCTTTCCTAGTTACAGAGAGTAATGCACTAGTTTCTATATCAGATATTTATATTACAGTGGTGATATCTAGGCAAGGAATGGAAACTCGAGTGCATATGAATCTCCCAGGAGTCCTTTGTTCTTCTGTCTTCATTTCCTTTTTCTAATTTTGTAATTTTGTTTTATTTTTAATTTAATGTGTATAGCTGTGTGAGCTGCCCTGTGGGTCTGGGAATTCAAGTCAGTTTCTCTAAAACCTCTTAGCCATCTCTCCCCTCCCTCTGAATTGTGTGTGTGTGTGTGTGTGTGTGTGTGTGTGTGTGTGTGTGTATGCTCATGTGTATTTATAGCAGTGGGTTTGCATATGGTGCACACGCACCTGTGTGTAGAGATCCTCATCAAGCAATGAGGAGTTTTATAGACCCTCCTTGTTCCTAGTTCCACTACTAAGAGTAAAAGCTGTGAAGACTCTGGTATGACATGTTTGTAATTATTGCATCCTGGCTCTTGGGCTTGAAAAATGGGGGAAAAAGAAGGTTAGAGTTGGTGATGACAGGCAAAGACATATGAGGAGACTGAAGTCACCATCAATATGACTGCAGGCAGTGCAGAAATTAGCCACCAAGGAAGAGAACATTACAACCTAATGGATGGGAATGGGGAGATGAGGCAACTCTAGCTGGTAAGGCCCGGTCTGTGGCTCCACAACTCATACTATGTTAAAAACCAGAGAATAGTTATCCTAGGAGAGCATTAGATAATTCAAATAGAGATAAAGATTTTAATGGCCAATATCAAAGTCTCCCAGGACTATCAAAGAGATCTTAGGATGATGGCGTTAAGTGTAGAATGTTGTATAAAATGAATCTCACAGATCTGAAATTTGACTAAGGGAGTGCCTGGTGTTGGCAGTCGAAAGCTGGGGTGAAAGATTCAGATGTCAACATTCCAAAATATGAGGAAGGAGGTGACATGATTCCAGCCTAAGCCCTCCTTAAGCAGGGAGAATGTCATCAGGGAAAAAGAAGCATTGTGGTACCAAATATTGTGACTGTCCTACTGGGTCACTGCCCCGAAGCTCTGGGTAAAACAAGGGAAAAATCACCATTTGGTCACTGTGGTGCTACCAAGGTCTGAAAGTCATTGTTACTAGGAAAAGAGGAAAACCCAAGATCACTTCTGTTTTTTTTTTTTCTTTTTCTTTTTCTGTATAAACTTGAGCGAGTTTTCTAACGCTGGATGGTGGACTCTTCATCAGATATGTACCTATCCTGAGGGGTGGTGGTGGTCATCCCAGAAAAGGAGGTAGGGAGATCAGGAGCCCAAAGTCCTACTTGGCTACCTACTTACCAGCTTAAGCTACATGAGACCCTAAGTAAGTAAATAAATAAATAAATAAATAAATGTAATGTACCTATGCAGTACCAGAGTCATAAGGAAGTGGAAATCAACAGAATATGCCAGGCTCTAGTGTCATGAAAAAAATTACAAGGTCCTGGGTCACAATGACCTGCCCCTTGTAAGTGAGTAGAAGTAGGGTCAAATCCAAAGAGCTGAAAGGGCACTAGTTTATAGCTAAACATTATCAAGTGCCAAAGAAGAAGTTATGTTACCATAGTAACCTCATAGTAACCTCACAGCATCTCTCAGTCGTTCCACAGGAGAGCTGCTCTTCCCGCACAGTATTCCACTCATGCAGTGGTCTTCTTGGATACCTAGAATCCAGTAATGTAACATCGAGGCACACAGGTCTCTCCAGTAGATTTTCCTGGGGAAGCCGGACAGAGCGCCCGGGCAGATTCTCTTCAAGCATCATCAAACCTCTGATGTTCACGTGAAAGCAAGTTCCTTATCTTTCAGCTTCAAATGCACCAGCAGGATGTGAACTGTTTTTGAAATGGCTAAAACCTACCAGTGCCATAGGCAAGTATAAAATGTATTTGCAATAATTATCACCGTGTGAGCATCTAGGTGTGCATGGTATTCAGCCTCAGCGTTATTATGATTTGAGAAAAGGAGCTGTCTCCACGGGCTCATGCATTTGGGGGATGATTGCCCGTTGGTAGGCTCTGAGAAACGAATTGGTTCACAAGACATGATTGGGCTTATGAAAAATAGGAGGTGGAGTCTGGTTGGAAGGAGGTCATTACTGACGTGTCCAGGGAAGATACAGTTTGTCTCCTGGCCCTTCCCCTTTGCCTTCTGCTTCTGGGTGCCTTGGCGTGCACAGCATTCTCTCTTCACTGGACTTCTCAACGCTGCCTTACCCCCAGCCTAGGTACCATTATGCACTGAAAACCCAAAGGAAAACCCATCTCTACCTCCTTGAGGTGTCTTCCTGAGAATTTTTGTCACTGCGGTGAAAAACCTGGCTGATACCTGCCTTCAAAGTCTTTTTTTGTTTTGTTTTGTTTTGTTTTTGTTTTTGTTTTTCGAGACAGAGTTTCTCTGTATAGCCCTGGCTGTCCTGGAACTCACTCTGTAGACCAGGCTGGCCTCGAACTCAGAAATTCTCCTGCCTCTGCCTCCCGAGTGCTGGGATTAAAGGTGTGTGCCACGGCCAAAGTCATTTTTTTAAAGCCATTATTGCATGAGCAAAGTTGATCCTGGCACTAGGAACGTTGTGTGAGGAGCTCTTTCTCCATGGTAGATAACATCACAGATCCAGGGGTGAAGGTGGAGATTCTAGTGCAGATCCATCTTTGGGAATACTGTACCCCAAGATTGAGTTAAAGTCAGGAAGCAGTTAAGATCTAGCATGCAAATGGAAGGAAGGGAGAAGTAGTCATGAGTGTTGACTAGACTCTTTGACTACACTAATCTGGATGTTCTAAGCACTCTTCTGTAATAGGCCTTGACCTCTGACCCTTTGCTAGACCTGCATAGACCAGCTTAAGCAAAAAATGCTCTTACAACAGTTCAGAGGGTGTCTCATCTCTCTTATCTCGATATCTCAACTTCCTATCTTAATGAAGCAGAGGACATGAAGGGAACAAAATCTTACTGTTAAGAATGAGTTAATGCTGCTAGTGACAAGTGTAATTCCTCAGGTGTCTTTATTGTATTTGAAAGTGAGCCCAGCTCTAAGGAGATTTCCAAATAAAATCCATCCAGGCCATGAATTATTATCTCACTCCAGTGTTAGCTAACAATATGAAAACAGGCATATCTTTAGTCTCTTAGTGTCTACTATTAAGATAAGAAGTCAGACTGGTAGGCATATTCTAATGATAATATAAATTAGTATAAGTTCTAAAGATAATTGCACAGGATTCTCTTTATATGAAGATTTCCACAGCATTATTTATGAAAAATGTAAAGGAATCTGAATATTCATATGTATATTTATGTAATAGTATGCAAATCATAGTACATGCACTTGTAGAGACACAGCTCATAAAGAATAAAGTTATAATAACAACAGCATTTTTATGAAATTATGGTTATGGAAAAGGAAACAAAATGCATAAAATTTATGGTCTCACTGAAATCTTCAAACATGCAGTTTATTTTATTATTTTTGAAACACATGACATGCTTCTCTGTGGGTTAATGTGCATATGACTCTCCAAAAGAGAGTTTATTTTCTTATTGTAAAAGGTAGTGTCTTAGTCAGGGTTTCTATTCCTGCACAAACATCATGACCAAGAAGCAAGTTGGGGAGGAAAGGGTTTATTTGGCTTACACTTCCATACTGCTGTTCACCACCAAAGGAAGTCAGGACTGGAACTCAAGCAGATCAGAAAGCAGGAGCTGATACAGAAGACATGGAGGGATGTTCTTTANTCTTATTGTAAAAGGTAGTGTCTTAGTCAGGGTTTCTATTCCTGCACAAACATCATGACCAAGAAGCAAGTTGGGGAGGAAAGGGTTTATTTGGCTTACACTTCCATACTGCTGTTCACCACCAAAGGAAGTCAGGACTGGAACTCAAGCAGATCAGAAAGCAGGAGCTGATACAGAAGACATGGAGGGATGTTCTTTATTGGCTTGCTTCTCCTGGCTTGCTCAGCCTGCTCTCTTATAGAACCCAAGACTGCCAGCCCAGAGATGGTCCCACCCACAAGGGGCCCTTGATCACAAATTGAGAAAATGCCTCACAGCTAGATCTCATGAAGGCATTTCCCCCAACTGAAGCTCCTTTCTCTGTGGTAAGTCCAGCTGTGTCAAGTTGACACAAACCTAGCCAGAACAGGTAGTGTAGATCCACTATAAAACAAACAAACAAACAAAAAAACCAGAAATCAAATGCAGAAAAGCAGAAAAAGACTTTGCTAAAATGGCGCTGTGGCCAATCCTGAAGGCAAAGGGTGTAGAAGTTCCTCTAACACTTGTAAACCTGCCGAGAACTGAGCGGAGTTCATTTCTGCTGTTCTGTGGTCAACCACCTACCTCTGCGCTTTGGCTGCGAGAGGGTGGGGGTTGGGTCGGAGGAGTTAGATTGCACGATACACATTTAAAAAAAAAAAAAGCCTCTGATGGCACTTTTCTTTTGGAAGATTAGTTCTAGGAGAGAAAACATCAGCTGATGATTTCAATATTGTGCCAGCTACTTGGCACATTAACTAGACTCACCTGAGGTGCTTCGCTCAGACGGGCCTGATGGTAAGTCTGTGAGAGCATATCCTTGATTCATAATTGACGTGGGAAGGTCCAGCCTGCTGGGGGCAGTGCCACCCCTGGGCAGGAGGTCCTGGGTGCTATAAGAAAGTTAGCTGAGCGCGTTTATCTTTAGCGTCGGCTTCCGTTCCTGCTTCCGGGTTCTTACTTGAGTCCTGCCCTGGCTTCCCTCACTGATTGGGTGTGATGTGAAATTCTAAGCCAAATCAGCCCTTTCCTCACCTACCTTGTTTTGCTCCATGTTTTATCACAGCAACAGAAAGAAAGCTAGGGCACTTTTCAGGACTGTAACGTTCACTCTTGGGAGTTGCATGTGAGCAACCGGGTTGCTCAAGCAACCACAAACGATACTAAATTTGCTCGCTGGTGGAGTTTTGTTTCTTGTTCTGTGTTCAAAATTCAGCTAGCATAGCTAACAGACCCAGGAGAGGGAAAGCCGACTCAGGCCTGCCTATGAGGCAGAATCTCCTCACTGGTGATTATTAATTACAACGTCGATTCTAATGTTGCTTGAGAGTCAGTCAAGAAAGCACTTAGTCTATTGACATGCTAGAAAGCAATGCTACTAGAAACAGCAACCTAGACAGAATTTGAGACCTTGAGCTTCTAGCAAGGTCATTTGCTTAGGTACCGATAGCAAGGCTGCTGTAAGGTTCCTTAATCCTCACCTATTTGAGTTTTGTCTCAGGAAGAAAAAAAAACTTACCTGCTAGATCAGCGGTTCTCAGCTTGTGGGCCACAACCCTTCTGGCAAACCCTTATCTCCAAAAGAATTATTTATATTATGATTCATACCAGAAGCAAAATTACAGTTATGAGCAAAAATAATTTCATGGTTGAGGGGTCACCACAGCATGAGGAACTGTGTTATAGGGACACGGCGTTAGGAAGGTGGGAGACCTCTGTGCTTCCTGTGTGTCCTCTCCTGATGACACCACACCTTTCTGTGCATACCATTCAGGTCAACAGCTGCGAACAGTGTTGTAACCACTCTTAACCCTGACTCACAGCTCTCTTGAGGGTTAGACCCTTGATTGCTTTTAGCTTTATATAAATTATATATAAATAATATATATTAATGCATTATGTATTTTAATATACCTTATCCTAATATATCACATATTAATATATTATAATACATTCTAATATATTATATATTATATTTTATATAAATGTTATGATAATATAATATACATGATGCATTATTTGTTATATATAATAAAATATACAAGAAAGTAAGTATATATTTGTATATGTATTAATGTATATAAGAAAATATATGTATAATATATAATGTATAACATAATAGGGAATTAAATATATTATATATTTATATATATTTAATATATTTTAAGCCTATCACACACGGTTGGAGTTTAATGTATTAAGGTTCGTTTGATCCTCTCAAACCTCTATAATTAAGGAGACAGAAACATCCCCCATTAGCTAATTTAATAGGCGTCTAAGAACTTATGAGTGTATGCTAAGCTGTTCAAGGTCTCACAGCTAGCTGCTAGTCACAAACAGAAATTAAACTAAAACTAAAGGCAGGCCCTCCTCTCTGCTTCTTCCTTCTTACCCCTCCCCCTTGCTCTCTCACCGCCCCTCCTTCACCAGGCGTGTGTGTGTGTGTGTGTGTGTGTGTGTGTGTGTGTGTGTGTGTGTGTTTCACTTCCCCCTTTGAATTCTGCAGAGAGTCATCTCATTCACCACAGAGAACAGCCCCCTCTTACTCATGGCTCTACTTTCTGAAGCTTCAGTTACTTGTGGTCAACCACCATCTGGAAGAATAACATAGAAAATTCTAGAATTGAACACAGCATCAGCTTTAAGCTGTGCATTGTTCTGAAAATCATGAAATCTTGTACCACCACTGTACATTACTCTGCCCTGAACATCACCCCTCTTTTGTCCACTATGTATGTGTGTGTGTGTAAATGCATTAGTCATTGGTCTGTTAATAACTGCTTATTTTCAGATAAACCTTTTATAATGCTGTCCATGTTTTAAAAACCTTTTATTTTACTTAATGCATCTGGTGGCCCCAGTGCATAGAGTGATGATCCTGGCAAGTGTATTAGTAAATACCCTGATAGTTTCTGTATTAGTAAATACCCTGATAGTTTAAGTTGATTATTATTGACGTTATCTCTTAGTGTACATATGTTGTGACTTCAACTTTACCACTGAATCTATATAGGAAAGCAAACTGTATAGGGCTCTCATTCAGACACCCACTGCTAAAGGGGGCATTATTTATTGTACTCCTGTTTGCACACAGGATTCCAACAAACAGACTTTCCAAAAACACTTGCAAGTCTTTTAGTGGAGAGTTGTGATGGTAATGTTGGCTGTCAAGTTGACTACATCTGGAATCCCTTGAGGGATTTTCTTAAACAGGTCATTTCAAGTAGGATGACCCACCCCTAAATCTGAGTCACATCTTCTGGTGGCAGCCACAGCAAAGGTCCTAAAAGAAGATTGCCCCCCCCCCCTTTTTGCCTGCTTGCCCTCACTCTTGCTGGTAAATTCTTATATCCTGATGCAGTGGTTGGTGGCAGACTCAGCTTCTTCAGGATTCCAATGTAAACTGAAGACAGGCAGCTCTTTGGGAATCCTCCAGGGCTCCAGTTGGACAGAACATTGGTTCACTGCTCAGGCTCCTTCTGTGAGCCAGTCTAATAAATCCCCTTTAATACAAATATTCTGTCATGGCTGTTTCTTTCTTTTTTGTATTAGATATTTTCTTTATTTACATTTCAAATACTATCCCAAAAGTTCCCTATACCCCCCCACCCTGCTCTCCTACCCACACACTCCCAATTCTTGGCCCTGGCGTTCCCCTGTATTGGGGCATATAAAGTTTGCAAGACCAAGGTGTCTCTCTTCCCAATGATGACTGACTAGGTCATCTTCTGCTACATATGCAGCTAGAGACATGAGCTCTGGGAGTACAGGTTAGTTCATATTGTTGTTCCACCTATAGGGTTGCAGACCACTACAGCTGCTTGGGTACTTTCTCTAGCTCCTCCATTGGGAGTCCTGTGTTCCATCCTATAGATGACTGTGAGCATCCACTTCTGTATTTGCCAGGCACTGGCATAGCCTCAGTCAAGATATCAGGGTTCTTTCAGCAAAATCTTGCTGGCATATGCAATAGTGTCTGGGTTTGGTGGCTGATTAAGGGATGGATTCCACCAGAGGTTCTTTTATTGTTGAGAATAGTATTTGCTATCCTAGATTTTTTATTATTCCAGATGAATTTGCAAATTGCCCTTTGTAACTCAGTGAAGAGTTGAGTTGGAATTTTTATGGGGATTGCATTGAATCTGTACATTGCTTTTGGCAGGATAGCCATTTTTACTATATTAATCCTGCCAACCTATGAGCATGGGAGATCTTTCCATCTTCTGAGATCTTCAATTTCTTTCTTCAGAGACTTGAAGTTCTTATCATACAGATCTTTCACTTCCTTAGAGTCACACCAAGGTATTTTATATTGTTTGTGGCTATTTTGAAGGGTGTTGTTTCCCTAATTTCTTTCTCAGCCTGTTTATCCTTTGTGTAGAGAAAGGCCATTGATTTGTTTGAGTTAATTTTATATCCAGTTATTGCACTGAAGCTATTTATCGGTTTAGGAGTTCTCTGGTGGAATTTTTAAGGTCACATATATACTATCATATCATCAGCAAATAGTGATATTTTGACTTCTTCCTTTCCAATTTGTATCTTTTTGATCTCCTTTTGTTGTCAAATTGCTCTAGCTAGGACTTCAAATACTATATTGAATAGATAGGGAGAAAGTGGGCAGCCTTGTCTAGTCCCTGTCTAGTGGGATAGCTTCGAGTTTCTCTCCATTTAGTTTGATGTTGGCTACTGGTTTACTGTAGATTGCTTTTATTATGTTTATGTATGGGCCTTGAATTCCTGATCTTTCCAAGACTTTTATCATGAATGGGTGTTAGATTTTGTCAAATGCTTTCTCAGCATCTAAGGAGATGATCATGTGATTTTTGTCTTTGAGTTTGTTTATATAGTGAATTACATTGATGAATTTCCGAATATTAAACCCTCCTTGCATCCCTGGGATGAAGCCTACTTGGTCATGATGGATGATCGTTTTGATGTATTCTTGGATTTGGTTTGTGAGGGTTTTATTGAGTATTTTTGCATCAATATTCATAAGAGAAGTTGGTTTGAAGTTCTCTTTCTTTGTTGGATCTTTGTGTGGTTTATGTATCAGAGTATTTGTGGCTTCATAGAATGAATTGGGTAGAATACCTTCTGTTTCTATTTTGTGGAATTGTTTGAGGAGAGGTGGAATTAGGTCTTCTTTGAAGGTCTGATAGAACTCTGCACTAATCCCATCTGGTCCTGGGCTTTTTTTTTTTTTTTTTTTTTTTTGGTTGGGAGACTATTGATGACTGCTTCTATTTCTTTAGGGAAAATGGGACTGTTTAGATCGTTAATCTGATCCTGATTTAACTCTGGTATGCGGTATCTGTGTAGGAAGTTGTCCATTTCATCCAGGTTTTCCAGTTTTGCTGAGTATAGCCTTTTGAGGTAGGATCTGATGATGTTTTGGATTTCCTCAGGTTCTGTTGTTATGTCTCCTTTTTCATTACTGATTTTGTTAATTAGGATAGTGTCCCTGTGCCCTTTAGTTAGTCTGGCTAAGGGTTTATCTATCTTGTTCATTTTCTCAAAGAACCAGCTCCTGGTGTGGTTCATTCTTTGAATAGTTCTTTTTGTTTCCACTTGGTTGATTTTAGCCCTGAGTTTGATTATTTTCTTCTGTCTACTCCTCTTGGGTGAATTTGCTTCCTTTAATTCTAGAGCTTGTAGGTTTGCTGTCAGGGTGCTAGTGTATGCTGCTAGTATATGTATATTCTCTAGTTTCTTTTTGGAGGCACTCAGGGCTATAAGTTTTCCTCTTAGGACTGCCTTCTTCGTGTCCCATAAGTGTGGGTATGTTGTCGCTTCATTTTCATTAAACTCTAGGAAGTCTTTAATTTCTTTCTTTATTTCTTCCTTGACCAACGTATCCTTGAGTAGAGTGTTATTCAGTTTCCCCGTGAATGCTGGCTTTCTATTATTTATGCTATTATTGAAGATCAGCCTTAGTCCGTGGTGATCTGATAAGATGCATGGGATAATTTCAATATTTTTGTATCTGTTGAGGCCTGTTTATATGGTCAATTTTGGACGAGGTACCACATGGTGCTGAGAAGAAAGTATATCCTTTTTGTTTTAGGATAAAATGCCCTGTAGATATCTATTAAATCCATTTGTTTCATAATTTCTGTTAGTGTCCATGTGTCTCTGTTTAGTTTCTGTTTCCAGAATCTGTCCATTGGTGATAGTGGGGTGTTGAAGTCTCCCACTATTATTGTGTGAGGTGCAATGTGTGCTTTGAGCTTTACTAAAACTTCTTTAATGAATGTGGCTGCCCTTGTTTTTGGAGCATAGAAATTCAGAATTGAGAGTTCATCTTGGTAGATTTTACCTTTGATGATTATGAAGTGCCCCTTCTTGTCTTTTTTGATAACTTTGGGTTGAAAGTCAATTTTATTTTTATTAGAATGGCTACTCCAGCTTGTTTCTTCGGACCATTTGCTTGGAAAATTGTTTTCGAGCCTTTCACTTTGAGGTAGTGTCTGTCTTTTTCCCTGAGGTGGGTTTCCTGTAAGCAGCAAAATGTTGGGTCCTGTTTGTGTAGCCAGTCTATTAGTCTATGTCTTTTTATTGAGAAATTGAGTTCATTGATGTTAAGAGAAATTAAAGAAAAGTAATTGTTGCTTCCTGTTATTTTTGTTGTTAAAGTTGGGATTCTGTTCTTGCGGCTGTCTTTTAGGTTTGTTGAAGGATTACTTTCTTGCTTTTTCTAGAGTGTAGTTTCCATCCTTGTGTTGGTGTTTTCCCATTATTATCCTTTTAAGGGCTGGATTTGTGGAAAGATATTGTGTGAATTCGGTTTTGACATGGAATACTTTGGTTTCTCCATCTATGGTAATTGAGAGTTTTACTGGGTATAGCAACCTGGGCTGGCATTTGTGTTCTCTTAGGGTCTGTATTACATCTGTCCAGGATCTTCTGGCTTTCATAGTCTCTGGTGAGAAGTCTGGTGTAATTCTAATAGGCCTGCCTTTATATTTTACTTGACCTTTTTCCCTTACTGCTTTTAATATTCTGTCTTTATTTAGTGCATTTGTTGTTCTGATTATTATGTGTTGGGAGTAATTTCATTTCTGGTCCAGTCTCTTTGGCATTCTGTAGGCTTCTTGTATGTTCATGGGCATCTCTTTCTTTAGGTTTGGGAAGTTTTCTTCTATAATTTTGTTAAAGATATTTGCTGTCCCTTTAAGTTGAAAATCTTCATTCTTATCTACCTCTATTATCTATAGGTTTGGTCTTCTCATTGTGTCCTGGATTTCCTGGATGTTTTGAGTTAGGATCTTTTTGCATTTTGCATTTTCTTTGATTGTTGTGCCCATGTTCTCTATGGAATATTCTGCACCTGAGATCTCTTTCATTTCTTGTATTCTGTTGCTGATGCTCACATCTATGGTTCCTGATTTCTTTCCTAAGGTTTCTATCTCCAGAGTTGTCTCACTTTGGGTTTTCTTTATTGTTTCTACTTCCCTTTTTAGGTCTTGGATGGTTTTGTTCAATTCCATCACCTGTTTGGTTGTGTTTTCCTATAATTCTTTAAGTGATTTTTGTGTTTCTTCTTTAAGGACTTCTACCTGTTTAGCACTATTTTCCTATAATTCTTTAAGGGACGTTTGTGTTTCCTCTTTAAGAACTTCTACCTGTTTAGCAGTGTTTTCCTGTGATTTTTTAAGGACTTCTACCTGTTTAGCAGTGTTCTCCTATATTTCTTTAAGTGAGTTATTAATGCCCTTCTTAAGGTCCTCTACCAGCATCATGAGATATGATTTTGAATCCGAATCTTGCTTTTCAGGTGTCTTGGGGTATCTAGGACTGGCTGAGGTGGGAATGCTGGGTTCTGATGATGGGGAGCATCTTGGTTTCTGTTGGTAAGATTCTTACGTTTGCCTTTTGCCATCTGGTAATCTCTGGTGTTAGTTGTTATAGTTGTCTCTGGCTGCAGCCTGTTCCTCTGTGATTCTGTTAGCCTCTGTCAGCTGTTCTGGGAGTCCAGCTCTCTTCTGAGTCTCAGTGGTCAGAGTACTTTCTTCAGGCAAGCTCTCCTCTTGCAGGGAAGGTGCACAGAGGTCTGGTGTTCAGACCTGCCTCCTGGTGGAAGATGAAGGCCTGAAACAGGGCCTGTCCCAGAAGATGGGTTGCTTCTGCAGTCTGTACGATCACCTGCACAGACTGGTCTCCAAAGGACCTAAGACACAAGATGGTTCCCTCACCTCCTCTGGAGGTCAGAGCCCTCCCAGGTGGTCACCTCTCCTCTGATGGGGAAGGTGTCCAGATATCTGGAGCCTGAAACTGGGTCTGTCCCAGAAGCTGTGTCACTTCTGCCTGTCCCAGAAACTGTGTTGCTTCTGCAGTCTGCTTGCTCACTCTCCACAGTTTCGAGCTGATCTGTGCAGAGTGGTCTCAGAGGGACCTGGGAGACAACATGGCTCCCTTACCTGTTCTGGGGGGTCAGAGGCCTCCCGGGCGGCCACCTCTCCTCAGGAAGGGAAGGTGCCCAGATGTCTGGAGCCCCAAATGGGGGTCTGTCTCAGAAGCTGTGTCACTTCTACAGTCTTCTCGCTCTCCCTCTGCACGTAGTCTGTGAGCTGATCTGTGCAGACTGGTCTCAGAGGGGTCATTTCTGTTTCTTAAGATAACCCTTGCTAATGTAGGACTTATTTCTAAAGACTGCAGAAATTCCTTTGGGAATACCTCCCAACTCAAAGCCTGATGTCACCAAACAAGAATCTGTGTTTTATACATGCCCTGTCACGGAGAGGCACTGATGAGACCTCGTTAAAAACAAAATGAGCCTCTTCAGGATCCATGTCCTCTCTGTTAGACATCTCAGGTAAGGTCACCAGCACTGACTTCAGTGAACCTGCCCCATCTCAAGTCTCTGGGACTTCCTAAAGATTCTCCCCACCCCTACCCTGGGCAGCCACAAATTTCTATTCATTCCCCTGGCCATCTAGGTCTCTCTACTGTCTCTCCCCACACCTGTCCCCATTCCCTTCCCCCTCTGGTTTCTCACCTATTTCCTTCCCTCCTTCTGCTTCCTGTGACTGTTTCATTTCTCCTCCTAAGTGTGATTCAAGCATCCTCCCTTGGGCCTTCCTTCTTTAACTTCTTTGGGTCTGTGGATATATTACAGGTATTTTGTGCTTAATGGCTAATGTCCACTTATCAGTGAGTATATACCATTCATGTCCTTTTAGGTCTAGGTTATCTCACTCAGGATGATATTTTCTAGTTCCACCCATCTGCCTGCAAAATTCATGGTGTCTGTGTTTTTAATAGCTGAATAATATTTCTCTGTATCCATTCTTTAGTTTAGGGATATTTGGGTTGTTTACAGTTTCTGGCTATTAAGAAGAAATCTGCTTTGAATATAGTGGAGCACGTGTCCTTGTGGGGTGGTGGAGCAACTGTTGGGTATATGCCCAGGAGCAGTGTATAGCTGGGTCTTCAGGTAGAACTATTTCCAATTTTCTGAGAAATCAAAAAATGATTTCCAGAATGGTTATATAAATTTGCGCTCCCACCATCCGTGGAGGAATGTTCCCCTTGCTCCAGTCCTTGCCAGCATGTGCTGTTGCTTGGGTTTTTTTTATTTTAGCCATTCTGGTTTGTGTAAGGTGGGAATCTCAGGGTTGTTTTGATTTACATTTCTCTCCTAGCTGAGGACATTGAGGCATTTCTTTAAGAGCTTTTTTGGCCATTTGAGTTTCCTGTGTTGAGGATTCTCTGTTTAGTTCTGTACCCCATTTTTAATTGGGTTATTTGGTTTGCTGGAGTCTAACTTCTTGAGTTCTTTATATATTTTGCATATTAGCCCTCAAAACCCTTGATAGAGGGTACCCACAAAACTTGTGGCCCAAAATTTGTTCTGCCTAAAGAAATGCAGGAACAAAGATAGAGCAGAGACTGAAAGAATGACCAACCATAATCAACTCAACTTGAAACCCAGCCCATTGGCAAGAACCAATCCCTAACATTATTAATGATACTCTGTTATGGTTGTAGAAAGGAGCCTAGCATAACTGTCCTGTGAGAGGCTCCACCCAGCAGCTGACTAAAACAGACACAGATATCTACAGCCAAACATTGGACAGAGGTAGGGGTCTTTTTTTGGAAAAGTTGAGGGAAGATTGAAGGGGATGGGATCCCCACAGGAGGGCCAACAAAGTCAACTTGGACCTCTGGGAGCTCTCAGAGACTGAACCACCAACCAAAGAATATATGCTGCCTAGACCGAGGCCCCTGGCACAATTTTGCTCTCCCTCTTAAGCAGACAGGCACAGTCTCTATGTAGGTCCCCTAACAACTGGAGCGGAGGCTCTAGCTAAAGCTGTAGCCTAACTGTGGAATCCATTCCCCAATAGGACTGATTGGTCTGGCCACAGTGGGAGAGGATGTGCCTAGTCTGGCAAAGACTTAATGCCAGGATGTGAGAATACCCAAGGGGCCCCACCCTCTCAGAAAGTGGGTGGGGGAGGGTCTCAGTGAGAGGGGGACTTGGGAGCAGGGGGCATGCTTGGTATGTAAACAAACAAACAAACAAACAAAGAAATTGTAAGGGTCTGAAAACTGCTGAAGGAAAACCAGAGACTCAGAATGCAAAGACAAAGAATGTTTATTCTTCAGAAACAACCAGCATGTGGGGGTCAGCCATTTTTTGAAATGGTGACCTCAGACAAAGGTACACAGGCCTTCTTACAGGGAGCCAGGAGAACTCTCTAGAAGGATTAGGTCATCTGAATTTTCATTGCTGGGTGCTAGGGAGTCCCATGTGGTCAGCAGTCTGCATTCCTATGGCATGAATGTTTAACTATAGAATGAGATAGGGCTGCCCAGCCCAGACGGTCCATTCTGAGATAAGATATTTCCCCATTTTTGTGATTACCCCAGGCTGTTCTTTGGGAGGGGGTTTTATGACCTTGTTTCTCTATTTTATGGTCTGTTCCTGGAGCTGGTGCCTTATGGCTTTCTTTTCAAAATCAGTCCTGGCCCTTAAATGGACATAAGTGGGGTTTAGGTTGTCCTTTCAAAGTAGAAAAAAAAAAGAAAGAAAAGAAAAAAATTCTCCTCAGTGCAATTACAGTGAAGAGTCTCATTTTCTCTGAAACTATAAAATACAGACCATGTTGCTTTCCACACCTTGTTTGGTTTTATAAATCTGGACAAGAAAAACAATTCTCTACTCAACTCTCAATAAAGTATCCTTTCTTATTTGTTTGCCAAAGAAAGAGAGAGAAAAAAAGAGAGAGAAAGAAAAGAAAAGAGAAAAAAAAAAAAAAAAAAAACCATGAGCTGCAAGCCATATATGGAGAAGTCCGGTGTAAGTTTCGTGACGTCATGTTCTGCTCTTAGGCTCCTCAAGCTGAAGTAGGCTGTACTTTGTAAAGCTGGTTAAAAAAAAAAAAACAAAAAACCAGCATGCTGAAGATGGAGCTGAGAGGCAGCGCACTTGTCTAGCATAAACAACCCTGGGTTCATCTGAGCTCCAACAGGGAAACAGTCTGCAGACTGAGAGAACCGAGCATTCTATCAGAGCCCCACGGCTCTGGATTCTAGGTCCAGCAGCAACCAGAGAGACCATGCAGGTCATCCTTGCTGTGATGGTCTGGATGGCTTCCTCTGTGTCTAGTTCTTCATTTACAGCAAGTACTTTGCCAGATATAACAAATGAGGATTTCATCAAAGAATGCGTTCAAGTTCACAACCAGCTTCGGTCAAAAGTGAGTCCACCAGCCCGGAATATGCTGTACATGGTGAGTTCACTAGCAGGGCTTGTCGCCCGTGTCAATCAGAAGCAGCTCGCCTGAGTTAAGTTGGGTGTGATTTCTGGGTAACCCTGAATGGTTTTCTTTCTTTCCTTTTTTTCCTTGTAATGAATGTGTGCAGTAAACTCAGCTTGTGATCAGAGTCCACCGTAACCTTTCCCCGACTGTCTTGAGCAATACCACTGGCATGATTCAGTTCTTTCTGCACACTTCCTTTCCGCAGTCATGAGCAGCAGACTTCTTTGTTGTCGTGGTTTTTCCTGTTAATATTTGTGAGGTTTCTTTTTTGTGTCTTAAGGGTTTTTTCTTTCATCATATGCTGTGTAAAATAATAGTGCTTCATTATGATAATTCAATGTGCTTAGGTTACACTCATTCCATTGTCCTCTTGGACCTCTTCCTCTGATCCCTTCCCCCTTCTACGTTTCTGTGGTCTTTGGTTGTTTTCCTCTACGCTTCACATATAAGAGGTCATGATACTTTCCCTACTGCATCTGCTTTGTGCTACTTAATGTGATGATCTCCCATCCCATCTGTTTTCCTGCAAGTGTCATAATTTTGTTCTTGGCGACTCAACAATACTCCTCAGTGTGTTTATAGACATATCTGTACACAAGCTATTTTCCTTACCCTTTCATCTATTTGGGAACCACTGGATGTAATCGATAGCTTGGAGGTTGTGAGTAGTGCCACAAAACAAACAAACAAACAAACAAAACCAAAAAAAAACCACTGATATGCAGATATCTTCAAAATGTGCCAACTTCCATCCCTGTAGATTCAACCCCAAACATGTTGTAGCTGAATGACATGCTAGTCTTACGTTTAGAGTTTTTGACGGTACTGATTTCCATAGTGGCTGAGTTAATTTATATACCTATCAGCAGCATATAAGGGCTTTTTCTCCACCCACATATCAGTGGACTTAACAGCCAGATTTCCCTAATGGCTAAGGATGTTGAGCTATGCTTCTCTGAAGAACTGTGTTCAGCCCATCTGTTGGTTGTTGGATTTCGCACCCTTTTAGGGTTTAATGCTTTTAGCTCTTCATACATTTTAGGTATTTATCTTCTGATGCATGAGTAGCTGCTATATATTTCCTATTTTCTTCCTTTTTTCTTTTTTTCTTTCCTTCTTTTTTTTCCTTTCCTTCTTATTTTTTCTTTTTTCTTTTTTCTTTTTTTTTGAACTTGATAATGTAAATGAGACTGGCCTAGAACTCAGAGATCTGCCTGACTCTCTGACCCCTTCATGATGATACATGTGTTTAAAGGCATGTATCATCATGACCACTTTTTCTTCCGTTCTTCAGGCTATGCCCTCAGGTAATGTTTGACTTCACTGTGCCCATGGCTTCTAATCAGTGCAGTCTCACTTGTCAGTACTTATGTATTTCCTGAGCCATTGTAGCCCTGTTCAAAAAATTGCCTGTGCTTCATACATTGAAATGTTAGCCAAAGTAATTGGGTAAAACAGAAAAAATAAATAAATAAAAGCCACAAATTTTAAAAAAAGATGTAAAATTGAGACATTTGGTTGTGGCAGTTTCAGGTCTCATATTATGCTTTGTAATATGTTCTGGTTTGTTTGTTCTACACTGTAAGAACCTGGTTTTGTGCTTCTGTGCATACATATTCAGTTTGTCCAGCACCACTGGTCTAGTATCCGCTTGCATTAATCTCCTTGTCTGTTTCAATGCCAATACAGTTCTGTCGCTTTTGACCAGCACTCTGGTTCTGAAGTCCAGATTGACAAGCCCTTTAGCACTTCAATTTCTGATCAGAAATCCTTTGGCAGATGAAGTCAAACTTTGTGCTTCTGTGTAAATTTTCAGATTTTTTTCCCTAGCTTTAAGAAGATTTATTAAATTTTGTGCTTCTGTGTAAATTTTCAGATTTTTTTCCCTAGCTTTAAGGCTTTAAGGCTTAGGAGCAGAATGAGATCTGTAAGCATCTTTCAGTGATCCTCTCATTTGAAAATGCCTCCCCAAACCCATGAGCATAAACAGCCTTCCCATCCTTTATAGCAGCGGTTCTCAACCCAGTGCTGTGACCCTTGAACACAGTTCCTCATGTTGCTTGACCCTCAACCATAAGGCATTTTTGTTGCTACTGCTGAGTTGTAATATAAGGATGTTTTTGAAGAGAGAGGAGTTGCAACCCACAGGTTGAGAGCCGCTGATCTAGCGTGATCTCCAGCATGTCGTCAGTGTTTCCTGGTTTTCACTGTAGAGGTCTTTTATTCCCTTAGTAAGATGGTTTTCTACATATTTTACTGTTGGAGAACTGTCAGAATGGAATCATTCTGGAGATTTCTCTTTTGGACAGTTCACTATTTCTTCATACAAAAGCTACCGTGTATTATGTGCTGGTTTTTCACTTCCCCTGCTACATCATGGGACTT
>LR752528.1:0-57338 GCA_902729485.2 Mus minutoides
ATATATATATATCACATATGTATTTTTATTTTATCACATATGTATATTTATTTTATCACATATACAATAAAGAGTGTTGAAGTACTTCATCCATCCAGTAAAACTGAAATAACAGTTTTGCCTTTCTGTATTTGTCAGTGTAGAGAGGACTCTGAGATGGACATTGAACTCAGAGCGATAGTTCAGTTGTAAAGTACTTTGCTTGAAATGAAAACTGGCTTCCATGGGCACACACATTTGAACACCAGGGAAGGTTATTAGAACCTTTAGGAGTTGGAGTCTTGCTGGAGAAATGTGACACTGAGGGAGTGCTTTGAGAGTTGTAGCTTTACCTCATTTCCTGTACTCTCACTGTCTCCTGTGTGTGGATGAAAATGTCATCAGCCTCCCCGATGGAGCACTTGAAGAAGGGACTTAAGGAGCTGTCAATGAGCCAGACCCCCCCCCCCGCAAAGCTCCCCGGGACTACACCACCAGACAAAGAGTACATATGAAGCGACTCATGGCTCCAGCCGCATATGTGGCAGAGGATGGCCTTGTTGGACATCAGTGTGAGAAGCGGCCCTTGGTCCTGTGTGGGTTCCATGCCCCAGTGTAGGTGAATGCCTGGGGAGGATGGTGGGTGGATGGGTGGGGGAACAACCTCATAGAAGCAGAGGGAGAGGGATGAGATAGGGGGGTTCTGGAGGGGAGACCTGGAAAGGTGCTAACATTTGAAATGTAAATAAAGAAAATATCCAATAAAAGAAAAAAGAAAGAAAGAAAATGTCATCAGCCAGCTTTCTGCCTGTGGCTCCACACGATGGCTACTTGACGGACTGTTCTGAACCATAAGAGAAAATAAACCTTTTTAATTTTTATGGTGGTTTGAATGAAACACACATCTCCATAGACTCCTAGAGAATTGTGTTATTGGAGGTGTGGCCTTGTTGAAGTGGGTGTGGCCTTGTTAGAGGACGCTCTGGCGGGTTTTGAAGCTTCAGAAGCTCAAGTCAGGTCCAGTCTCTCTCTCTCTCTCTCTCTCTCTCTCTCTCTCTCTCTCTCTCTCTCTCTCTCTCTCTCTCTCTCTCTCTTACCCTGCTGCCTATGGGTACAGATTTGGAACTCTCAACTATTTCTCCAGCACCATGTCTGCCTGTGTGTCACCATGCTTTCCAGTATAATGATAACGGACTGAACCTCTGAACTTCTAAGCCATTCCTTTATAAGAGTTTCCATGGTTATGGTGTCTCTTCATAGTAATAAAACACTAAGACAACCTCGTTATATTACGTTTTGTCATGGTATTTTATCACAGCAACAAAACGGTAGCTAATACATCCAGAAAAGCCACATGAAAGGTGATCACTGACAAGTGTTGGTCCTGAGGCAGATCTGGTAAGTGATTAAAGTTGTTAAGGAAAATGTCAAGGGATGCCTTGACTGGTTTCTGAGCAGAACCATTCTCAACCTGAAGTTAGCTTACCATCTTTCCTCTACTTTATTTTTCATGGGGTCTAGTTTTGGAAATCCAACAAAGAATAAAAAAAAAAAATCAACATGAGTATTAAGATATGTGATTGGGGCCAGACTTAAAGCCTCTCTTCTTAATGCTGTCTAAATGCTGCTATGGATAGCTGGATCATGTCAATTCTCCTAGTCAGAGGTGTAGCAGGACATTCTTTCTGATAGATTTATTGCCCTGTTGGCCAGGTTCCCAACTTCAGAATCTGTAGGCTTTATAAAACATACTGTATTTTTCTAATGACCTCTTGTGGGGGGTTTTTATGTCATTGTAGAGCAAAGATACAAGTAGAAGTTAGCCACAGCTAGGGGTCAAAGCAATCCTTGTAGCATCTCAGAAGGCTTAAAGCTTCTGGTCTTCACACGATGAGTCAACTTTCCAAATTCCCCACCAGCAGCGCCACTGTCACGTTTCTTCCCGTAAGATCTCCACACAGCATCTTGCTTGTCTCTAGACCCCACAGTTATAAACGTATAGGTTTTTCAAACCTTTCCCACTGGGATACATGTTATAGAGACGTCTATATCATAATCATGTCATTAGTCTCCAACAACTATCTAGCAGTATGAATGTATTTGGAGGGTGTAATATAGTTGCTGTGTTCAGAATAAAATTATAGATTGAGAAAGGATTTTAGAAGTGTTTAGAGGACTGACTGGTTCTCTTTAATTCCTTCTCCCTGCTCCTTGACTTCAGTGAGCCTCATCTAAATGGCACTTAGCAGATGCTCCGTCAGTGTCTACAGAGAGAGGATGCATAAACGTGTGTGTGTGGGTGTTCATGAATCTTTAAATTTGAGTACATGTCTCTTCAAGCAGAGACTTATTTCTCAAGTAAATTACCTTTTACCTGCTAAGAAGAGATTAGTCTCCTAGAAACTGTCATCAGGAAATGTTTTATTTTGTCATTTTAGGGGGGAAAGCCTTGCTAAAGAAACAAAATTAATTTATGTGGAATTTCATATCCAAAACGTAAAAACATTACTATACTTTGAATTTTTTCACATAGATTCTGTTGCAATTTAGCAGCATAGGTGGTGTCAGTTCTCTCCGATATATTGTGAATGAGGAAAGGTATCGTTTCCATCCGTGGAGCACATGCTGATGGTGTAACTAGTATTCACAAATGAAATGTAAGCAGTTCATTGCTAAAACTTGCCCTGCTATGCAAAGAAATTGGCATGTGGTATGAACTCATTACACAGAAAAGAACCTTTGTTAATGTGTGTGAAATGTGTTCATTGAAAAAATAATAAGTTCTATTTTTTATGGCATTGAAATTTTGATGCTGTCTGTTGCCAGAGTATAACCTAGTCCATATGCTTCTGCGTACATCTGGCTAGATGCTATTTATAAAAATCTATAAGACTGCACTGACATTCACTAACAATGGGAAAAGGAACAGCTAGGTGCAGGCTCACAATGTGGTTCATCTGTGTAGCATTTAAGTAGAACAATTCATTGATACATGCTTGAAAGCATACCAAATCATACTTTGCTTTCTCTTTGCTTTTTTGAGGCTTACTAGGTCCATTTGGAACTTCAGAAGCCCTAGGGATAGAGACAGGATTCCCATTGACTGGAAGCGAGCTCATCTCTATAAAGAAAGCAGTAGGATTTCCTTAAATGTGGTAAGAGCTTGGCTTGCTCTAAAGAAGCTGAGTTTAGAACCAAGGGCTAATATGATCTCTCCACAGTATCTTCACAAGTCTCTCTTTTCTTCTGTCCTTCCTTCCATAGTCCATTACTTTATCTTTAGAATCACCATGTTGGTCGAAATAGCTTCTGTCAGTTCAGCCATTCTTTATTAGCACCCAGGCCCGTAGTACAAGAAAGAAAAAACCCCAAGGGAGAATTAAGCAAACACTGTACTTCTTCCTGGAAAATCCCTTCAATATTTCATTGCTAGAACTTGAGCTCACATGTCTGCAAATGTGTCTTAGAAGTGTTGTCTTTCGGAAGCTAGAGTTAAGGGAGATGACCATAGATGCAAAGATGGTCTTTCCCACACTCCTATCCTATGCTGTTTGCTAACTATCAGCGTAAGTGTCCTTTAAACTCATTTGAAAATTGAAGTCCATCTCTTCTCATTCCCTGAATACATACGGCCATCATTTTCTTAAAACGTACACATTTCTCTTAATTCAGTCATGTTTATGATTCTTTTCTGTTCTAAATCATTTTAGTAACAGTAACTTTAGATTTATCCACAAGGAAATGATACTACCCACCTGCCTCTTCTCTTCCTTTCTGCTTCGTGCTTTAAATTAATATCGTTCTGTCTTCCCTGGGAACCTCCAAAGCTTAATACTTGATCTTTGGTGTAATCGCATACATAACACACTCAACTGAGTTTTAATTATCATGGAAAAAGAGAGTTTATATTTCATAGAGTAATGGTTTGAATACGTTTGACCCAAGGAGTGACACTATTTGTCGGTGTGGCCTTGTTGGAGGAAGTGGGTCACAGTAGACGCTGAGACCTTCCTCCTAGCTTCCTGGAAGTCATTCTTCTCCTTTCTACCTTTGAATAAAAATGTAGAACTCTCAAGACCTCCAGTTCTGTGTCTGTCTGGATTCTGCCCTGCTCCCACCTTGATGATAATGAACTAAACCTCCGAACCTGTAAGCCAGCCCCAATTAAATGTTGCCCTTTGTAAGCACTGCCTTGGTCATGGTGTCTGTTCACAGCAGTAAAACCCGAAGTAAGACCCATAGTTTTAAAAAGATATATAAATAGATGTCTATTCATGGGAAAAGAACAAGAATGATTAAAGTCCATTATATATCATATATTAACATTTGATTTATTGTATTATATACTAGTTGCTTTTCCATTGTTATGGTAAAACACATGATCAAGGCAATTTATAGCAGAAAAGTTTTGTTTGGGCTTATGGTACTAGAGAGATAAGAGTCCATCACTGTGTACAAGTATCAGTAGTTTGAATAATCTTCATTAGCTTTTAATTGAAAAGCACATATATGTTTTTTATCAGCATGCTGAAATTTGTGAATTGGAGATGCTCTGTTGGGTGACTCCAGCTACCCTAAGGTAATAATACAAATGGATTCAGATCACTTGTTCACCTATTGTTTGACAATTTTTTTATCTCATGACTAAAATTTTTATCTTCACTCCCAAAATGACTATTGTCACTTGAAATGATATAGAGTCACTTCATGAAATGATACAGAGTCAGAAACAAAGGCAGAGATTTGCCACTCCATCTTTTCCACCGCAGCTTCTGGTGCCCACAGCTTCCGTGCNTCCCGTGCCCACAGCTTCCCGTGCCCACAGCCTCCCGTGCCCACAGCCCCCCATGCCCACAGCCCCTCGTGCCCACAGCCTCCCGTGCCCACAGCCTCCAGTGCCCACAGCCTCCCTTGCCCACAGTCTCCCGTGCCCACAGCCTCCCGTGCCCACAGCTTCCCATGCCCACAGCTTCCCATGCCCATAGCTTCCCACAGCTTCCCACAGCTTCCCAGGCCCACAGCTTCCCAGGCCCACAGCTTCTGACCCTTTTCTCTTGATTAATAATTTATTTTTCAATATTTCATTCTTCTCTTTGCCATTTTATCTTTTATCTTCTATTTTCTCCTATAAGACAATAACTAAGTCAAATTAAAAATTTATACATACAAAGCCAGATGAAAAGGTAGCCAGATTTAAAGGCAAGCAGGAAGTAAGAGCAGCGATAAAGTTATCCTCAGCTACATAGGAAGTTGGAATTTTTGGACATCCTTGGCTATCTAAGTAAGATACTATCTCAAAAAAAAAAAAAAACTTGAATTACAGAATAATCTAGAAACAAACAAGTTGGCTTTTCGTTTATTTTCTATGATTTTTTAAAAATATGATCAAAACAGAGGGAGAAAACTTTTTAAAAACCTTATGCTCATACTTAATTTATAGACTCTATGTGAAACATTTTGGATAAAGAAATTGCTGTCTTTGAGCAAATTGTGTTTTATTAGATTTCCCGTGTTCCTTTTTGCACTGGCAGAAACCACTATTACAATCTCTAAGTAATTAATGAATATTTGGACGAGTTTTGCACATGTAAAACCATTTTAAAATAAGTTGCAGATGTAACATGCCACATCTACGTTTACTGTCTTATAGCTTTTAATATAAAAATGTAATGAAGTACAAATAAATTAATAGGCCATCTCAAGGTTACATAGTAACACATTAACTCAAACAGCAACAATAATACGCAAATAACAAAAAATACACTGAATTTTGGAGCTTCTCTTCATTTACAAAAATCATATATTCTGTAATGTGACCATAAAGCACAACAGGATTTATTTTTAAATAATTTTTTTATTATCTTTTTTTTCTATTAAAAAAAGAAGTAGGATTCTAATCACAAACTGGATTTAGAATCTGTAATGGTTAATGAGGTTCTCTCTAATGCTGCAACAAGATGTCCCAAAGTTACAAAGCCCTGTGTAAACCAAAGAAGACCCAGGGGAAATCTCAGAGCAGAGTAAACACATAGGTGGACCACTTATATTCAGGTACTACAGAGGTAAAGAGTTGAACTAACCTCCATTCACCTGAGCACACAGCTCATCTGCCCAACTGAAATATGTCATGCAACAAAAGGTGGTGTTGGTTATGTAGTTGTATTTCTTCTACTGGACCTCCAGGTTCCATATTCTTGCAATAAGTATCTTTTGCTCCAAAATATAAAATATGACTTTAAAGGGTCTTATTGCATCTTTATTAATATTTAGGGCAATACTGGCCATATATTAATACATATAAATTATAAAGATATTGACACTTTGATAAAAGTTGACTATATATGGAAAATGAAACTTATAATTAGCCTTAGGGCTTTATCATCAGTTCAAAATAATAAATAATCTGTTCTACTATTCTCTTTAGAATTTTGAAGTGCCTCTGGCTATTACTATAAACATGTTATTTACTGAGATGACCATATTTCACTTGCCTAATGTTTTTTGTTGTTCTTAAATTCCAAGGAAAATAATTAAATATTCCAGAAGTACAAGCAAATAAAGAGCTTATAACCCCGTCACCCAATGACTATAACAGAGAAATAATCAAAAGGAGTTGATTATTGTCCCATAAAAATAAACATAAGTCTGTCTCATTTTCCTAAGACTGGGTATTAAAACTCACTGTGGAGTAAAAGTTGAATGTGCCTTGACTTTGTCACTGTTGTACCACTGAGGAGAGGCACATGGCCAAGGCAACTATTATAAAAAGAAGGCATTAAATCAGGAGCTTGCTTACAATTCCAGAAGCTTACTCTACTATCCTCACGGTGGGCCATATGGCATGGGAGCTGTAGAGGAGAGGCACACCCTAATCTTCAGGGAGGAGATAGGGGTCAGGCACAGACTTTTGAAACCTCAAAGCCCACCCCAAGTAACACACACTTCCTCCAACAAGGCCCTACCTCTTCCAACAAGGACACACCTCCTCATCTTTTTTCAAATAGTGCCACTCCTTGACCTAAGCATATATTTAAATATATGAGCCTACGGAGTCATTCTTATTGAAACTACATGACACCTGCTCTATGAAAAGAGAAGATAGAATTTACATATACACATATACATGCAAGCATACTCACACACACACACACACACACACAAATATTCATGTGCAAGGAGAGTAAAAGAAACAAATAATTATATCCCTAAATACTATTATAACTTGATTACTTTATTGACTAAAGTAGCTATATTGAAAATTATTGTGTTTTTTTTGTGCCGACGAGCATGTTTTGTCTGTTTGAAAACATTTCTCTAAGTACTTTTTAATAGTTTTTTTTAAACAAATCAGTGTTTTTAAATTGGCAGTTTATATTACACAACACAGATAATTCCAACATTTTAAGGTGACTGTTTGGGATTGGTTGCTGCTGTTGCTTTACTTTACAATGGTAACAACAGGATACACAGTCAGTAGGAAGCCTATGCCAAATTTAGGATTCTGATCTCTGCACATCTACATACAATACTCTCTTCTGACACTAGGCGGCAGAAGTGAGCTACCATTGAAAATATACTGCATAGTCATAGGTTAAACAGCCAATCAGTGCTTGACCACAGAAACATTCAAAAAGTGTTCAATAGCATTTTTGTAGTATTTTCAACTTGGTAATGAGTTTATTGGCATATATTTCCACTGGATATCAAGTGTCAGATATATATATATATATATATATATATATATATATATATATATATATATATATATATATATATGTTTATCTGAAGATAGATATAGATAGATTATATCTATATCTATATCTATATCTATATCTATATCTATATCTATATCTATATCTAATCTTTACCTGACTTGGACGAGCTAGCCTAAGACAGAGTGCAGCTCCACCCTGCACAGTTACCTCTGCATTTACATGATGCAAATGTCATCATATTGTCTCCATATCATTCATTGAGATTAATCTGAAATTTTAGTTGCAGGAAGGACCATTATAAATGAAGATATTTTACTCTAAAATTGTCTTTAAAATAATGGGGGTGGGGGAGGATAGTTTAAGTGCATAATCTGAGATAACACAATAGTAAGCAAATTTTTCAGATGCTATTGTATGAAATAATTTTTAGAACAAGAAATATTGGTGTTAGCATAACCATACTGTGAAAAGAATAAACATTATTTTTTAAAAAGACTTTAGAGCATAGCATTTAAAAACTGAATTTAAGTGGCTAGAGAAATAACTCACTGGTTACGAGCACTGGCTGCTCTTCCCAGAGAACTCAGGTTCAATTTCCATCACCCACAAGGTAACTCACAACTGTCTATAACTCGAATCCCAGACAGTTCGATGCCCTCTTCTGGCCTGAGTATATCAGGCACACACATGGAACACAGATATACATGCAGAGAAAAAAATTGTATATCATCACTCATGTACATGAGTGTATACATAAGATAATTTTAAATTGTTTACCTTAACTTTGGTGTTGATAGAATAGCCCCTTGGACCAGGAGACTTTCCACCAAGCCTGACAACTTGAATTTGATCTCCAGAAAAGACATGGTAGAAAAAGAGAAGCAGCTTCCAAAAGTTATCCTGTATCTCTACCCCATTGGGCACTGTGGTGCTCTAATGCCCATGCATATGCAAAATAAATTAACAAGTATAATTTTGTTTGATTTATTGATTAAATGTTGAAGCTAGGAAAGCGGACACTTGCTCTTCCTACTGAAAGATGTTCATGTTTGTCTAACACAAGCAAATATCATCTACCCACTATGTTACTTTCTCTTTGCTGGGAGAAAACTAGAGTAAAAGCAGCTTAATGAAAGAAGGGCTTGTTTGACACGTGCTGTGAAGAGATGGACCCATCCTGGCAGGCAGGCAGGCATGGCAGGCAGGCAGGCAGGCATTGCAGCAGGAGTGTGAGCCAGTGTCCTATTGCATCTTCAGGCAGAAAGCCAAAGATGTAAATGCTGGCACGCAACTTACTCTCTCCTTTGTTCCTTTGTTCAGTTCAGGCCCAACCCGTGGGATGGTGATGTTCACATCAAGGGTGAGTCTACCTTCCTTAATTAAATCTCTCTGGGAATGTCCCCACAGACAAGCCCAGAAGTACATCTCCACTGAGCTTCCAAATCCAGTTGACAATGAAGATTAATCATCATACTATGACCTAGAATTTTGAAAAGGATTGATTAAGCAAATGTACATGAAAATTAAACCCTGGCATCGTGTAACTGTTCAAAAACATCTCACGTAAATTTGTATTAGCATCATTATCATGTTATCAATAAGTATAGGTACTATTGCACTTGGTTAATAAGATGTTAATGCCTGCCTCCAATAAATTCGTACATAATAAAACTGATGTAGAACAAATAACAAATGAAATTTGGCTTAGAGGTTTGAGAATGTCAAAATGAAATGTGGCAGTTTGACAAAGTTATATTTGTTTACTTATTTGTGTGTGTGTGTGTGTGTGTGTGTGTGTGTGTGTGTGTGAACATGCATGCTATCTGTGTGGATGCGCATACCACAGAGGGCAACACAGCAGTCAGGTGACAGCACTATGCAGTTGGTTCTCTCCTTTTGTATCTGAGTCCCAGAAGGTACACTCAGATCACTAGGCCTGGACAGCCAATGTCTTCTTTTGCTGAGCCATCTTGGAAGCTTTTGTAAACAGCCATCTCTCCTATTCGTAAATTTTTACTAAGTCATGCAGATGTAAGGTTCTGTCAAAGTGAAGATTTCTACCCAATATCATGATTATTTGTCGATCTTTATTTCCCTGGAACAATCACACTCTGCAGAGCTGAGGACAGAGACTAGCTGTTAGGGGCCCTTGTTAGGGGCCCCACGCCATGGCTCACAACCATATTTGACTCTAGTTCCAGGAAATCCAAAACGCTCTTCTGACCTCCGTGGTCACTGGACACACATGTGGTGTGCCACGTGCGTGCAGGCAGAGTACTTCCACATCTGATAAAATAAGGGGAAATTCAAATTTTGAAATAAGGGGAAATTTCAAATTAAAATAAATAAATAAAACATTGAAGTTTATCTAATCATCCTAGAATAATGAGAGGGAGTAAATCTAGGTCCTACTCTGGTTTTGTTTTGTTTTGTTTTTTAACTATTTCATATACTTACTTCCTTTTATTTTATATGTATTGGTATTATGCCTGCATGTATGCCTGTGTACCAACCACATACTTAGTGCCTTCAGAGGCCAAAGGAGGACGTTGGTCCCTGGGAACTGAAGTTACGGATGGTTGTTAGCTGCCTTGTGAATGCTGGGAATCAAATCCAGGTCATTTGGAAGGGAGGCAAGCACTCTTGGCCACTGAACCATCTCTCCAGCTCAGACCTTCCGTTTTAAAGGTTCCAACTTCTAAGGTTAAGTTTTTGTGGGACCAGTTTCACTAGTTCACTCATTTTTAGCATCTCTGCCTCCCTGATTTTCAGAGTTGTATGGTTGGTGGTTATAAGACTTGCTGTAATCCAAGTGAAATTGAATAGCCCAAAAGTAGTGTGACCCTTCCTTAGTAAGGAAGATCACTAAAATAAAGATGATCCGGGATACTGCATTGTAACCTAGAGTTTATGTCTTTGTCCAAATTACTTATTCATTACATGTATTTATGCATAAATTGGAATACCCAAGAAAGGTGTGAATTTAAGGAAGTTGTATTTCATTCCCTTGGAAGCCAGTATTTTTTAATATATTATTCTTTTCATATTACTATTTGAGTACTATTACAGAGATACTTTAATTTTTAATGTTGTGTGTGCCTGTCAGTAGCAATACCAATAGTCAGGCTTCAGACTTTATTTGAATAATTACTAATTCAACTACAATATCAACCCTTTCGGTGCTGTTAAACTCTCAAACTTGACACTGAGTAAATTTACTAAGATCTGTAAAAGAAAACATTTTTTTTTTAGGCTTCAAGACTTTCTATCTCCACACATCTTAGGTTTGGAAAACAGCAATTTTCAAAGAGAATTTTCAAGTCAGATTTGCAGCTTAATAGAATGTGGGTGAATATATTTGTCCTTCGGAGACAAAAACAAAAAAACAAAAATGAAAAATTCTTTTGAGGATACACACACACAAACACAAACAACACGTGCACACACAATTGATCACACCACATGAAAACTAAATATCCTTTATAGGGCCATTATTAACACTGCCCTACAAATGATTCCATTCTAATTACTTACAGGATGATTCATCACTTAAGTGCCTCTACCTCTGACAGCTCAGTCACTTTCTAAAAGCAGCTTCGAACGATGAGTCTCTGTCTTGAGACAAGAAGGTCATTTGGGGATCTAATTCCAGGCTTCAGGAAAGGACTCCTTCAGGAAGATCTGCTCTCTGAAGGACTGCCAGGTTCCTTCAAGGCCATTACAGATTCTTAGGGAACAAACTGAAACTGGGAAGTTGAAAGAGTCTCAAGACAGGTTATAGAGGCTGGTGAAAGCTATGGGCATCTGTCTTCTGTGACTCATGCAGCCTGGAACACCAGAGAACATTCTCCTTGTTTCCTATGTCCACATCAAGACTTTATTTTCACACTGTGACTTCAAAACCCCTTCCTTCAAACCCATACTACCTGATTCACCTTTCCTGAAGATCACAGTATTGCAATTTGTGATTGTACCGGATGGTTTTTGTGTCAACTTGACACAAGCTGGAGTTATCACAGAGAAAGGAACCTCCCTTCAGGAAATGCCTCCATGAGATCCAGCTGTAAGGCATGTTCTCAATTAGTGATCAAGGGTTGGAGGGCCCATTGTGGGTGGTGCTATCCCTGGGCAGGTAGTCCTGCTTTCTATAAGAAAGCAAGCTGAAGACTTTATATGCCCCAATACAGGGGAACGCCGGGCCAGGGGTTGGGAGCGGATGGGTGAGGGAGCAGGGCCGGGAGAGGGGAGGGTATAGGGAACTTTCTGGATAACACTTGAAATGTAAATGAAGAAAATATCTAATAAAAGTTGAAAAAAATAAATAAATAAAAATTAGGAAGTTGGACTGAAAAAAAAAAAAAAAGAAAGAAAGCTGAGCAAGCCAGGGGAAGCAAGACTGTAACATCCCTCCATGGCCTCTGCATCAGCTCCTGCTTCCTGGCCTGCTTAAGTTCCAGCCCTGACTTCTTGTGGTGAAAAAACAACAAATATGTAAGTGTAAGCTGAATAAACCCTTTCCCTCCAACTTGCTTCTTGGTCATGATGTTTTGAGCAGGAATAGAAACCCTAACAGATGTTTGGTAGTCATAATTTTTTTTCCTTATCTCTTAGAATTTCATATACATACACAATGAAATATAACCCCTTTCTCAACTCCAACTTTCCCTATAACCCTCCAACATGCCTCTCGATGATGAAAAACACATGCCCCAACATGAAACATTTATGCCTTTTTTAAAAATAATTCAGTAAGTCCATTTAATACTGTCCAAATATGGTTGAGTATAGGGCCAACCTATACAGGGGCTTGGGAAACCTACTAGTGGTCAAATTCTCAAAAAAATAATGATTCTTTTTCTCACTGCAGCTATGAACTGCCAATAACTTCTAATCTATTGTGGACTTGTGACTGGCTTCAGCTTGTGCAGGTCTTGTGTAGGAAACTACAGTTACTATAACTTCATGTCTGTGGAAGTCATGTCACATCCAGCAGACAGTATTACATAGCATTCCTTACCATTTCTCAACTCTTACAATCTTTCCTTTTATTCTCCCACAAGACACCCCCAGCTTCGTGGGGAAGGGGACAGTATCAATGTAGATGTTGTTTATGGCTAAGCACTCACTCTTGTCCTCAGCCCTGGGAGCAGATATCCATCTTTTCATTGGCTGCTACACACTGCGAAGGAACTTTCTTCAACCAAGACTGAGAGTAGCTTAAAATTGCAGTTATAAGGATAAACATTTAGAAGGCAATTTAATATCATGACCATTGAGCAAAATAACAGTAGCGGGTTCTACCCTAGTGAAGGGTCACAGACTTTTTAAGGTGGATGTTTTTCTCTTTTATGGTCAAATTTCTATATATTTCCAAACATAAAGCATTCCAACATCATAGTACCCAATAGGGACAATGCTTGTTTGATTTCTTGAGATCAACCCTCACAAATCCCACCACATATTTCACATCTCATATTGATCCAATCCATACCACTGGAAATCCTAATTCCAACAACTGGTCCTCTGACCATATTTCCCTCCCTCTCTTCATCTCTTCATTCATAAATAATCTACTCTCGATTGTCATTTCATCAAAAAGCCTCAATTTCACTTTCTTCCAGAGTGACCTAAGAATCACTCAGGTAAGTTTTACCTTCAAACACCTCCATTGTTTTCAGTTCCCCCTGACCAGGGAAGCCCTGATCTGGAAAAATCTATATTCTATATATTGTCTATATTCCTACTCTACTACTATTGAAGGCAAGAGAAATTAACTCACGCAATGATCTCCTGATTTTAGACTACAAACATCACAAATAACTTTTATCTAAGACAGACAGCCTAGTGCCTATCATATATGATTTATAACATCAAGAAAAACAAAATTTTGAAACTGTGCTTGGCTACAGCACTCTGCAATAAAGATGTATCGCTTTAGCTAATCCTCCAACATTCATCTATGACAGAGTTAGAGTCATCCTTTTCAATGGGTTGGGCAGAAGAAGCATGAGCTTATGTTCTAAAATGACTGTTTTCTGGAGACTCAGACTCATACTTTGTAGCTGCTATTACTAATAGTACTTTCTTTGGTATTTATTTATTTATTTGTTTGTTTGTTTATTTATTTATGTGTGTGCATATCATACTTTGTAGCTGCTATTACTAATAGTACTTTCTTTGGTATTGATTGATTGATTGATTGGTTGATTGATTGATTGATGTGTGTGTGCACGTGTTCATATGTGGGGCTACATACACGTATGTACATGAATGTGAAGGAGCATATACAAGGGAACTCACATGAATAGCAGAATAGGACATTGGATGTCTTCCTCTATTGCTCTCTGCTTTCTTAACTTGAGACAGAGACTTTCTAAAGCAGAAGCTCATCATTTAAGTTAGGTAGCATGATCACAAAGCTCTCAGGATTAACCTGCCTTCAACCCCAATCCTGGGGTTATACACACTCACCCATGTCCAGATTGTTAATGGGTGCTGCAGATTTTAATTTGGGTCTATGTGTTTGCAGACTGCAAGCTCTTACTCACTGAGCCATCTCTCTAGCTCCACTAATAATTCCAAAGGAAATTTTCTTTTCAATTTTTTTGCATTTTTATGCACTCTCTGATGAACTGCTTTTACAAAAAGCATGACACAGAAAAGAGCCGGTTACCAAGAATTGCTTTTGAAACTTATAATCAACATAAAACAAACAGAAGGAGAGTGAAAACGGATGATGATCACATCTCTTTTCAATCCCAATGACTTTCTTCTGAGTCAAGCACCATCTGATAGCTTTAATTGTCAAGATGTCACACAACCTAGAATCAATACCCAGGAAGAGAGTCTCAGCAAAGGATTGTCTACGGTTTAGCCTGTGGGTGCACCTCTTCAAGACTGCCTTAATTAGGTTAATTGGTGTGGGAAGACTCAGCTCACTGTGAGTGTCACCATTCCTAGGCACAGAGTCCTAAACTGTATAAGAGTGGAAAAATCAAGCAGAGAACAAACAGACAGGCTGCATTCAGTTTCCTTCTGTGCTTAACTGTGGGTGTGACCAGTTCCCTCAAATTTCTGCTGCCTTGTTGTCTCCATAGAGCCTGGAATTGTCAACTAAAATAAACCCTTTCTACCCTAAGTTACTTCTGGTCAGGATGTTTTATCACACAGACAGGAATCAAACTAGGACCCACCACTCCTCTGTGTGTGTGTGTGTGTGTGTGTGTGTGTGTGTGTGTGTGTGTTTGCACTGTAGAATTGGACATCATACATCCCATACCCAAGGAATCAATCAGCCACATAGAAAAAGATCATCAAATCTATACCATCCATATATAGGCTTTTCTTTTTATCTTTATTACCTAAACGATGCAATGTAATAACCATTCCATAGTATTATACTGTACTATGTACATAAGGAATATATCAATGTTTTCAAGTTGATGGAAGAATAAGCTTGGGTTATTGGCAAGCACTTATTTGAAGTACATGCCTGGGCATCTTCAAAATTTGCTAACCATCAGAAGATATTTCTAGTTATACCTAAAAATTACCTCTCACATGTATTTCCTTATTACTTGCGTATACTTCCCACCAAAATCGGCAGTTACTTATATGAAAATACAGGTTCTCATAAATCATATAACCAAGCCTTAGAAGCAGTTACTGGAAGGCCCATAATAACAATTTACAGCAACCTTAAAGAGCAAATATTCCCAACTGGAGCTAGTGGATGAGTAATTCATAGGTTTTTTTTTTTTTTTTTCAGATGGCAATGAAAAAAAAATATTTTCACAGGTGCAATTGTTGGTTTGGTTTACAGCTTTTAAAATCAACCTACTCTTGCCTAGCATGATATGTATGTCTTTAATGCCAACACACTGGAGTCAGAGGCAGGGAGATATCTGAGTTCGAGGGCAGCTGTTCTACAGAGCTAGTTCCAGGACAGCTAGGGCTACACAGGGAAAGAATCCAGATAGATAGATAGATAGATAGATAGATAGATAGATAGATAGATAGATAGGAATAGGATAGATAAATAGATAATTAAATAAAAATGAAATCACCTTAGTCTAGTGAAATTAATAATTTGAAACTGAGTTAAAATGTTATCAAGCTCAGTAATATGAAAGCAGAAATTCAGAAGCACAGGGCAAGAGAAATCTAAGTGCTCAGGAGCTGAAAATGTTCTTCGTTCCCACAGTACGGTGTCAACAACATTTGTTTAGTTTTAATCAAATAGTCTATTATAAAAATAACCAATGGGATGTATTCAAAGAACATTTTAAATGCTGATATAGATACATAGAGAAGCTTGAACTCAGATACTGAGAAAATAGATTGTACAACCCTACGTCATCTATCATTAACAGAAGAGTCAAATTTTTGAAGCAGTTGCATAGAACATGGCCTGTGAGCAGTAAGGCCCTGGGCAATTAGGATGCCCATAAGATTTGTCTATCAAAAAAGCTCAGTTTATCACGCAAACAGTCCTTATAATGCTATGCTAATATAAAAATTAAACAGAAAGATCACCAAGCAGAAAACAGTTGTTTGGGCACAAACACTGCTAAAGGGTGAAGGATGAAGATGCTTCAGAAACTCCCATGCTTCATCCATGTCCACCGTGAAGTCCTTCAGCTGTGACAGGCTTGAAGGTACACTGATGAAGGTACAGAAAGCGCTTGACAGCAGTGGCCATCAGCTAGTGCAGAGAAACGGGACAGTGAAACCAACAACAGTGCTTCAAGTCCAACAGTCACTGAAGCCAGGGCCATGAAGTCTCAAGTCCTTGGGCTGATGATGGGTATCAACACAGATGCAAGAGAAGACTGAGCATGACTGAGAGTCTGGAGCCCATTCCCAAAGTTCCAATTTCTGAATAGTTTCATTGGGATGAGCTGCACATTATCGGTGCTCACAGCTCCGGGCTGGTTTACTAGCCTCATGAATACCACCTTGGGATTAGTCTACCAGCATAGCAAAGGTTTGTCCTGGGGTAGGTTCCTATCGGAGCTGCTGGATGTCTTACTGGGAGCTTGCTTCTGAGGCCTGTTATCAAAGCTATCTGGTGGCAAACTCAGGTATCACCTTTTCTCCAACTTACACAAACTTTTTTTTTTAATTATACAAGGATTATGTTCCCAAGAGCAATGAAAGTTTGTTTTTAGACTCCATTGCATACTACATCTAGTGGTTTTACATCTTCAATCTCTCAAGATTTTCTGAAACTAGTTCTTGCTTATTCTTTGTTCTTCTGGATGATCCTACTGGGTCGTGGTTCCTCTACTTTGTCTCAGCTAATAACTTATGCCTTTGTGTGTGTTAAGGGAGGATTTGCTTCATCTATTTTATTAAGGAATAAATTGAATAGGGCAGGGTGATTGAAAAATGCAAAGATCTTTGGTTTTGATGGCTGTGTCCCCTGTTGAAACCACAATTGGCATCAAAAGACACATGAATTCAAAAGATTTTTCACATCTCTTTACAGTCTTTTTTCCCCTTGTCCCCTTGTCAGAAGCTAATCTGCTTTCTGACACCTAAATGAGTAGGCATTTTGTATTAAAATTATAAGACAAAATACCTACATTGTGCCTATAGTCTTTTTTATGATTATTTTTTCCTTTGATTTAAGTTTTATTGCATTATGATGAGGAAAGATACATAATTTCAATTTATCTGACTTTGTTAACATTTTAAAAGATATTTTTAATAAGTAGACTTACATCACATTCTTCTTTCCCTTTTGTACCCAAACTCCTCTGGAGAGTCCCCTCTCCCCACTCAAAACCTGCAATACCTTTCATTTTTTATTATATTCTTTAAAATTTATAAAATATTATAACAATAAAAATGAGTATTATAAAATAGGAGTCAATTGAAGTCTTATGTAGATGTTTTTCTACAGCAATACTGAAAATACATACGTTTTTCTCAATATAAATTTTAAATAACTCCAAATATATTAACTGTATATTTTAAAATCACCATTAGTTTTTTTAATAAACATAAATAGATGAAGTCTTTTTGTTTGTTTGCTTGCTTTGTTTTTAGTAGAGCTTAAAATCTTGGCTTTTACTGTGGTATAAACACAAAATAAGAACAGTTTTTGGACACTGGAGTTCATTGTAATCAGGCTGTACTTCAATGTCCCTCACATCACCAAAGGATTTTACCTCCATAGTAGATAAGCTAAGAGTTTACAGTTCTGGCTGCACCACGGAATGAATTGTAGGCACGATTTTTGGATACAGATTTCCTGCTACGGTCAAAGCTATTTGATTTGAGTGATTGTGGTCATTCTCAGCCCTCAGGGAACAGGTTAGATCCATTTAAGAAATGGTGTATGAATTAAGATTATCTATCCATGAAGTCTTTCATCAACTGTTTCAATGAACAATGGCTCTGCTTGGAGGGTGGCACAGACATTAGGTAAGGGTAAGATTCTGGTTCATTTACTGTGATGATTTTGAAAAGCATTCATCTCAAAATAAGAGTAACTTATAAAGTCCTCTTCTTCAAAATTGAAACAATAATTATAAATATCAAGCAAAGACTTCAGTCTCACTCTTTGCTGTTCTCTTATAAGCCACCTCTTAAATTAATTATCTATGTTTCTGTTGGCTGTATAAATAATTTTGAAATATGCACACTGTTCTGAAAACTATAGTATAGTGTAAAAACACCAAAAACAATCCTACTAATAGAGAGGCTGAGATAATAGAAGCATGATTTTGAGACCATTATGTGGCACACAGCAAGACCCTCTCATGTACAAACAAACAAAAAGTGTATTGGATTGTACAATATTGGACCTATTTCTCCCATTACCAAATTAAAGAGACCATGGGATGACAGCCGACAAATTTCTGATTCCTCATATTTTTTTTTAATTTCAATCAATTAGGATATGTTGGTAATATTAATTTTCATATTAAGAGATATTAAGGAAAAGTGATGTTACTTCCTGTTCACTTTCTTGATAGAGGTGGAATTATGTTTGTGTGGCTATCTTCTTTTGGGTTTGTTGAAAGATTACTTTCTTACTTCTTCTAGGCTGTAGTTTCACTCCTTGTGTTGGTATTTTCCATATATTATCCTTTGTAGGGCAAGATGTATGGAAAGATATTATGTAAATTTGGTTTTGTCATGGAATGTCTTGTTTTCTCTATATATGGTGATTGAGAGTTTTGCTGGGTATAGTAGCCTGGGCTGGCATTTGTGTTCTCTTAGGGTCTGTATGACATCTGCCCAGGATCTTCTAGCTTTCACAGTCTCTGGTGAGAAGTCTGGTGTAATTCTGATAGGTCTGCCTTTATATGTTACTTGACCTTTTTCCCTTACTGCTTTGGAAATTCTTTCTTTGTTTAGTGAATTTGGTGTTTTGATTATTATGTGATGGGAGGAATTTCTTTTCTTGTCGAGTCTATTTGGAGTTCTGTAGGCTTCTTGTATGTTCATGGTCATCTCTTTCTTTAGGTTAGGGAAGTTGTCTTCTATAATTTTGTTGAAGATATTTACTGGCTCTTTAAGTTGGGAATCTTCACTCTTGTCTATACCTATTATCTTTAGGTTTGGTCTTCTCATTCAGTCCTGAATTTCCTGGTTGTTTTGGGTTAAGAGCTTTTGGAGTTTTTGTGTTTTCTTTCACTGTTGTGTCAATGTTTTCTATTATATCTTCTGCACCTGAGATTCTCACTTTCATCTCTTGTATTCTGTTGGTGACACTTGCATCTATGACTCCTGATCTCTTTCTTAGGTTTTCTAACTCCACCGTTGTCTCCCTTTGTGATTTCTTTATTGTTTCTAGTTCCATTTTTAGATCCTGGATGGTTTTGTTCCTTTCCTTCACCTGTTTGATTGTGTTTTCCTGTAATTCTATAAGGGATTTTTGTGTTTCTTCTTTAAGGGCTTCTAGCTGTTTACCTATGTTCTCCTGTATTTCTTTAAGGAAGTTATTTATGTCCTTCTTAATGTCCTCTATCATCACCATGAGAAGTGATTTTAGATCTGAATCTTGCTTTTCCAGTGTGTTGGGGTATCCAGGACTTGCTATGGTGAGAGAATTGGGTTCTGATGATGCCAAGTAACCTTGGTTTCTGTTGCTTATGTTCTTATGCTTGCCTCCTGCCATCTGGTTATCTCTAGTGCTACCTGCCCTGGTTATGTCTGACTGGAGCCTGTCCTTCCTGGTGGTCCTGGTTGTGTTGGAACTCCTACTCAAACTGTCTCTGTGATCCTGTAATTCTGGGATCCTGGGATCCTGGGATCCTGGGATCCTGGGATCCTGGGATCCTCAGGTCCAGGGTGTGTCTGAGCTCCTGGGAGTCAAGCTGCCTTTGGGACTTTAAGATCCTGGTGTGACCAAGCTTCTGGGATCCTGGGATCCTCTCATCCTGAGTGTGTAAGAGCACATGGGAATGGAGCTGGCTCTGGATGTTGTGAGGCTGGCTGCAGAGTTTGCACCCAAGGTCTGCTCAGGGTGCCGGCCCAGACAGACTGGAAGGAACCCATGCCATTGGTCTGGTGGAGTTCCTGCATGCCTGAGTCCTGCCGGTCCCAGTTACTGCCAGTCTTGCAGACAGATGTTGTGTCCTACTCACCTCTGATCCTCTGATCCTGGGAGTGTTCACCTGTAGTCTTTTATTCGATAACAATTTTTGAGATTCATCCATGTTGCTGGTATCTGTTTGCTGTTTGTATATTGATGAGCGGCATTCAACTCTATGAGTGACAGACCAGGATTATCCGTTTGTCTAAGGGCACATATCTTGGCTATCTGTAACCTGAGATTATTATGAGTCAAATGGATTTGGCATACATGTGTATGGCTCTGTGTCAGCATGCATTTCTATTTCTCATTAGAAAAGGCCTAGAAATTGAAAGGTCAGCTCTACCAAGGGTCTCGAGTATGCCACACAAATGCTCAAAGCCACATCCACAACCTTAATCATTTACTTCTCACTGCTGAATCATTTTCCAATATAATTAACATTTTATATCTCCAGTAATGGCATATGAGAATTACAATTGTTCTATATTCTCACTAAAACCCAGTAATTTTATATTTTTAATATTAACCATTTTAATATATTAATGGCCTTTTTACCATTTTATGTTAGATTTTCATGGTAACCTTAATGGTAAACAGACTCTCTGAGATTTTGCTGGTCAAGCATTTTCTTCTGTAAAATATCAGTTTGAATTCTACATTTTAAAAACGTTGTTCAACTCCTTATCTTTGAATTGTGTAAGACCTGTGCCTACTCTAGCTAAAAATACTCTACCACTAATATACTTTAAGGAATGCCTCCCATTCTGTAGTTTGGCCTCTTCTATTTTTTTAATAGATTTTTTTTATTAGAAATTTTCTTTATTTACATTTCAAGTGCTCTTCCCTTTCCTTGTTTCCTCGCCAAAATCCCATCCCCCCTTCCCCTGCTCCCCAACCCACCTACTCCCAATTCCCTGCCCTGGCATTCCCCTACACTGTGGCATCGAGCCTTCATAGGACCAATGGCCTCTCCTCCCATTGATGTCCAACAAGGCCATCCTCTGTTACATATGCAGCTGTAGTCATGAATCCCACCATGTGTACTCTTTGATTGGTAGTTTAGTCCCTTGGAGCTCTGGGGATACCAGTTGGTTCATATTGTTGTTCCTCCTATGGGGCTGCAAACCCCTTCAACTCCTTGGGTCTGTTCTCTAACTCCTTCATTTGGAACCCTGTGATGTGTCTATTGGTTGACTGAGAGCATCCACCTCTGTATTTGTCGGCCTCTTCTATCATAATAGTAATTTTCTTCTGAAATCAAAGGATGAAATCTTTGGTGAAATTAAATTCAGTTTCCTCATTTTTCCCTTCTGTGGTTTATAATTTTTAGCCTGAGAAAGCTCTGCTTTGCCTGAAGTGACTAGCACTTTCTTCTCTGTTTTATGTAAGATGTGTTGTAGTTTGGACTTAGTTTCCCACCCATCGGTCATATGGCACATGTGTCCATGTACCTGAAGGGCCAACTCTCATGCTTTAACATGATATCCAGGCACTTGAACGACTTTCTAGTCCCTTACAGATTTCTTTAATATCTTCAAAAAGTAAATTAAAACAATCATGGCTCTATTTCTATACTCTTTAAAATAACTATGTATATATCTCTATAAAATACATAAAATATAGTTCACATATTTATGTTCTCACCAATGCCAAGCTGCCTTCATTGCAATAACTCTAGGGCAAGTCTTAGGATCAAACTATATATTCTGAAGCTATGCTCTTTTAAAATTAGGTTTGTCTCTTCATTTCAGCTTCAGAGCCAACTTGCCAATTTCTTTTTTTTTTTTTTTTTTTGGAGAGTTAATAATATACATTTTAATTAGATGCATTTAATCATGTCACATAATATACATATGAAAAATAGCACATATTTCCTCATAATTTTGTAAAATGATTTATCAATGAATATAATATTAAAAAGAATAAAATAAATTAAAACAGGAAATATCAAGACAGTAGTGACACAGCCATCTAAATACCATTTTTTATATAATTGAACCTGAAAATATCTTTTGTAAGTCAGTATAAGGAATTTCATTCTATAAATATTTAAATATATTTGCTTTGATAAACTGTTCTTACATAAATTAATTAAAGAACATAGTTGAAACAGATATTTTAAAAATAGATTTAAACTGTGTTAGATAAATTGTGGCATATATACTTAAAACACGATGACATTGCTTCCTCTTAGGTCAGTAACAAACATTGAAGAGTGATTTCAGGAATCTTAGCTGTTCACTTACAAGAAAACAAAACAAAATGTGTCCTCAGAGACTTTCAGGGCAAGGTTAGATATTAAACCCAAGTGAGAATTATCTGTGATAACAGAGGTAGGCTAAGATAGGTACCTAACAATCAATTGAGCAAACAAAGAAATTGTAATGAATACAGACTGTACAGTCTGTAGGCCTTCATTCCTATAGGAAGAAGCAGATGATATCTGACACATCGCCTATACTTTTGGTTACCTTGGATACCTATGTGGTCAAAACGTAGCCTTCATTAGGTTTAAGGTAAAGATATATTTTACATTCCAGGTAAATGTAAAACTATATAAATAAGTGTTTTATAAATATGAACTGATGAAAGCTAAGGTTTTTAACCTTGTACTATTTAATATAATCCATATCCAATATTCCACAGGTGTAACCATAATTTTCATTTGAATATCTTCATTTATCTATTGACATCTAGAAAAGAGGCCATAGTAATAATCAAAGCATTTAATACAATTTACAATACTCATGAAATTTTACATGGTCATGACTGTAAAATTGCAAAAGAATGTTTTCTATAACTCTTACCGTGTTACTATAAAATAAATTAGAATTATAGAATCAATACTCAAATAATACTATGATCTAATTTGAAGAAAATTAAAAAATTATTTTTTTTTCAACAGATTCAAAAATATTGAAATTGTCCCATGCATCCTATCAGATCACGATGGACTAAGGCCAATTTCTAAAAATAATCTCTCTTATATCTTGCCTGGGACTATATTGACACTAGAAATAAATTTTGGAATAACTGACATCATAATCTTTCACTCAGTCTTCAAAAACATATCTCTCCATTTTTATGTCTTCTTTAAATTCTTCTCTAGCATGTTCTATAATTTTCAAAGCAGATAGTCTTCATATGTTTTCTCGAATTAATTTCCAACTAGTTTATATTGTTAGTGCCCTCAGATAAGACTTTTTTCAATTGTGTTTTATCATTAGTTATTAGACTAGTAAAGGTTATTAGATGCTAGTACAGGACAGTAAATTTGATCTTTTTAACCATTGATCCTAACGTGTGATAAAATTCACCAACTCTAAGTCACTTTTCTGACTCTTATAGAGTTCCTGTATAAATGCATATGTCATCCGGGAATACAGATAGTTTTATCTTTGTCTATTCATTGTGTTTCCCCAACATCTACAGCATGCAGTAGGGACAAGCATCTCTTCTTGTTCCCAATCTCAGGAAAATAGCACTGAGACTTTCCCAGAGACATTACTTAATTTGTTCACTTCTCTTCCTAATATTCTTCTGTCATCCTGTTGGTGTACGTATGATGTGTATGGAGACGCATTCATTGATGATTCTGCTAATTTACTCTCATCCTTTATTTTCTTAATTGATCTTGTGAGAATTTTATCCTTTCTTTTGATCTCTTTAAAGAAACATCTCTGTCAGTTTTGTTTATTTTTGTCTAGTTGTGCTATCATTCGCCAAAACAAATGTAAAGCTTTTACTGTCTTGTAGGCGCTCTCATTTCCTTTTTGTCTGTGGACCCTTGAGAACACTGAGTCCCTGGGTAGAATTGTTGTCATTTTAAAATATAGTGAATGTCCCATAGGAAGCATTTCAAAAACAATACCTCCTCTAAACACTTTTCTTTTCATATGAGCTCACACAGACTTTATCTCAGCCCAAAGTTGATGTTAAAGTCATTCCTAAGAAGACTGTTAATTACTTCCTAGTAGCCAAGCCCACCATCTCTCACAAATACCATAGTTTATTGCATCTCTGATATAGTTGATACTGCTGATCTAGACTCAACATGTTTCCTTCCATGGGTTTCAGTGACATACTCTTTGTTGTATTACTTCCTCTCTGTGTAATCAGCTTGTGTAATATCTGCTTCACAGATAGATAGGTGCACACATAGTACACAGTGTTCAAACTTCTTGCTTTTCCTTTCCTCCTTCATTTTAGCTATCAAGACTTTATACCACCTCCATGGATTTGATACCCAAATCTTACCAGTTCTGAACTTTCTACAGAATCTCAAGTTCATGTTCTGCTTAACAAATATTTCCTCCAGCTAATCATAATTCACCAAATGAGCCATCTAAGCGCAAATTTATCAACTTGATACCTCACCCTAAGTATTCACTTGAGATATGTGGGATGTGTGTATCTATGTGTGGATATGTATTCTTACATAACCATTATGTTAGTAACTCAAGCTGAAAACATTACCATTATAAAGAAAGCAATGGCATATCGTGGCTACTACTGGAGTTCTGCATTCTGATTTGGTCTAATCTGTAATGCTTGAGATCTGCTAATTCTTCCATCTATATGGGTAGAGTAGGAAAGGTGATAGTACCTAAACTCTAGTATGGAGAGACCTCAACAAGACCACCACTGTCATACTACATGTATATTGTTAAGTTTTGCAAGCTCCTCCACATGTAAGTGCATTTTGGTTTCCTGTATCCTTTTGATGCCAATGCCTGACATCTTAGTATTGTTTATAGTCTATAGCCCATTGACACTCTCTCCTTTGTCACTTTAATGTTTTCTTTTAAAGCAAGATTATAATATATTGTTTCTAGAACAAATCTAGCAAAGACTTCTTTTTTTTTCTTCTACTTTTCATACTTCAAAAAGTTAATTTCCAAAATTAAGTAGTATTGCCGCAGCACTGAAAGAATGCTGAGATTCACTTTGTGAGACTTCAACAGGGTTAGAGACAGGAGACGCAAATATAAGAACTTTTTTTTAAGTATTCATAAAGTTATTTCAGATGCTGATTTGAGGATATTTCATGCCGTTTTGATAATGTGGTTTCCTAGTAGAATAATTAAATCTGTTCAGGAATGTGATGTGAGACCACCACAGTTTCTACAAGGATTATGAGTTTTACATAATAAATAAGAAAGACTCAGTAACCTAACTAATGAAATAAGTACATGTTTACAGCACAATACCCTGAATGACTGCAAACATCCTTTAAATAGGAGACATGAGCAAGTTTTAACTTGCTCAGGTTCCATCTGAAAAAAAAAAAATCTTAATCCAGCAGCTATTTTCACAAAGTAAATTCACCAAAAATAAATAATTGGCATCGATTCATCTGTGTTACTTCTCTATGCAAGTATTTATGTGTCTGTTTTACGTGTTCCCGGCATGGCTTCACATTAAAAACTCACTTAAGGTAGAACCAAAAACCTGTCACTGTCCTTGCCATGCCCCAAATGAGTTACATCAGAATTTCCAGAATTGGGAAGCAGACACCAACATTTTAAAAGTCCCCCAGGGAGTGCTAGTGTCAGGCAGCCATCTGAGAACAGCTGCTGTCCACCCATCCTGAGACTCCCCTACCCCTGTCGGTGGTAACCAATTGATAGTTTGGAAAACATCCTAGATACGTGACAGAAAGTAGTCATTCAAGTATCTAGAAATAGTAGGCATCCCTGTGGGAAATAAAGAAAAGAACCATTAGTGGTTCTGAGAGGTAAAGAAACTGATTTAAATGGCTTTTTCTGAATAAAGAATACGGATTGGGTCAGAAGCCTGCACAGCCTACCAGTATTGAATCTCAGTTGTGCTACTTTAACTGGGTATGAAACAATAAATGGATCACAAGACCCTCTCTTTTCTCAACTGTAAAAGGATATAATAACATTTATTATGGGGATTATGAAAAAGGCATATGAATAATTTCTATAAAGCCTCTGTGTGATTTCTCTCACCATTCTAGTGCACCACAGGACAGGTTAGTTCCAGTGTTTCCTTCTCTGCTTGTTCCTGAGTTTTATTAAATTTAATTAACATAAGCATAAAGAGAATGGACCATCTGAAATCTGTGTTCCTGCTGTGGCATGACTGATACTGGGGTAGGCAGTTCCAAACTATTACCAGGAGAATGCGTATACTAAACATGAAGTACCTGGAACCTTTGTAGCATCCCCAAAAGTTATTTTTCAGAACTCTGTGTCTCACAAAAGCAACTGGTACTACAATCATGTGTGGTCTCATCAATTAGGAAAAGGCAGTAGGCTGTGACCCCTCTGAAAGAAAAACAGAGAAAAATAATTTGTCTTAGCTGTTACCATGGAAACTGGGGACCACTCTTGGAGTCTATAGCCTCATTGGTAAATGAGTTTAAGAATGGATTCAAATGGAAACTCAAATGTTAAGTCTGATCTATTCTTCCCCTGGAACTGGTTGGAGGGAGAGACTGAGATGGAACTCCTCCAGACCTGTGAAGGTATCCTACCATAGGCGAAATTTTCTGAAGACCTGAAAAATGCATAGAAATTACAAGTCCAAACACAGCTTCTGGAATCTGTCCCATGGGGTTCTCTGGGCCCTCACATCAAGCATATAATCAAGGCTCACTCAAAGTAAAGAGTCTTCACACTTCACCAAAATCATGCTTATGTCTCTATAAGCTTAGGACCAATGGATGCTTCAGTCCACAGCTGAAAGTACTATTGGAGTCAGCAGAGAGGAATGTTCATACTTGAGGAAGGTATGAAGGCCCTGGAACTACCCAGGAGGATGGAGTGAAGCCTCTTTCTAGTCAGTGTGTCTGCCACATAAACACAGGGATTAGCTCTTGCCAATGTTGAAATAGTTCTGGCTTGATTTAATTGCTATGTTAATGTAACATGGTAAACTCCCCAGAGACAACCATATAGATACTCTTAAAACTGGATAGAAAGTCTTCATTGAGGCAGGAGAGATGGCTCAGTGGTTAAGAGCACTAGCTGATCTCCCAGAGGTCCTGAGTTCAGTTCCCATCAACCACATGGTGGCTCACAACCATCTGTAATGGGGTCTGATGCCCTTTTCTGATGGTGTACTCATATCCAATAAATAAATAAACAAATAAATAAACAAATAAACAAATAGAAAGTCTTCCTTTGCTGGCTCATAGCTGCATGAGGAACTAGCTCAAATCCTCAGCCCAAAGCCTTACAGCTCTTGGCTTTTTATACACAGAAACCACATCCTTGTTGACACACTTTGACTAGAAAGAATAGTTAGCAGGAAGTAGAACTACAGAAGCAAAAAAGGAAGGTTAATACATTTAGGGACTTTTTATTCCAGGACTTTCCCAGTCATATCCTGGAATCTTTGGCTTGGCTTTTATCCCCATTTTGGCATTTTGCCTACCTACTGGATTCCAAGGCCCTCTATCATGGCATCAGTTGTGCTAAGATCTAGATGCCTATTAAGGTCTAGAAGCTTGTTATAATATATCCTTTATAGTTTAAGAAATTAAACAAAAACTAAACATTTCGAGATCCACACATTACAGTGAGATTTGATATATGTCTATCCAATGTTGCTAACTAAAGGATAAATTTTTAAAGTTTTTTTTTAATTTTTTTAAAGGAAGCTCAAGAACGATTTTATTAAGAGTTTAAAATAAAAATTGCAAACCAGACAAGCTGTAGTAAATCTAAGCAGCTGTCCAGAAGAGGGAGTCAAGGTGGGGTCAAAGAAGAGAGAAAGCCATGCCCTTTGAGTTAGCTTGCAAAGGGGTTAGCGGCACAGAGAACAAAGCAGTTACATGGCAAGGAAGTAAACAGTAAATGGTAAGGAAGATCAAAGTGTTACAAAAAGCATTCTTAAAAGATAGATTTTAAAATTAACAGATAAATAAATAACAAAAGGAAAAGCTACATTTTTTTGAGTAATTCCCAAAAAAGAGGCAGCTGCTAGGCTGAGACCCTTTAAACTAATTGTGCTGGGGGCAGGAATTCTGGGAAGGAAAAGTATATTGTCTCACTAAAGGGAAAATCATTCTTCCTATCTCATTAGCACAGTTCAAGATAGTCTTGCCTTCCTGAGGCAAGAGTTTTGCCCTACTGGCCCTTCCATGCCTCTGTAATAGGAGTTCTGCAACTAAGGGACAGCTTCAGCTCAGCCTTTCATCGTTGTGTTTGAATAACACTAACCTACAAAGGTCCCAACTAATAGTTCAAATAGCCCAAATCTGAGAAGCAGAGAAATTCTGATAAATTACATCATTAGTAACTCTCATGTCAGTAAGAAAGATAACTTTGGGGAGCACCGGTTTCAGAAGATTTCAGTCCACCACTCCAGAGAAGCTGTGGAGGGCAGCTTCATTCATGATGCCAAGTCTAGAGAGAAGGGGTTTGGTATCCAAGCAAGCAGATGGAACCAGACTAGACACAGCTAAGGATGTGCACCATGACCTATCTATAAAGGTCCCATCTGAAAATCCCACAGCCTCCCAAATCCACCAGGTGGAGAACAACCCCACAAAATATAAATCTGCAGGGGATACTTCAGATTCAGACCCTAACAATAATGTTCTCAGTAACTACCTAAAATTATCTGGGTAGTGGCAGCACGTGCCTTTAATCCTCAGCAGCACTTGGGAGGCAAAGATAGGCAGATCTGTGTGAGTTTGAGACCAGCCTGGTCAACAGAGTGAGTTCCAGCATAGACATAGCTATACAGAAAAACCCTGTCTCGAGAAAAAAAAAATAGCCAAAATGTATTGAGAAGATGAAACTAATCCAAATTCGACTTGCTCTTCCTATCTCCACAGGCTCAAGGCCAGCTTCAGTTACATTATAAGTTCTAGTGCAGCTTGAGCTACAGAGTTAAACCTTGACTCAACAAAATACAATACAGTAAATAAGGAACAACAAAATACTTGTTTGTTTGTTTGTTTGTTTTGTTTTGTTTTGTTTTTTAGTGGAAGAAAGCCTGTTGCCAAACTCTTGTCAATAAAGAGAACCTAAAAGCCATCACAGATTTTAAAGACATTCTGGGATGAAATGTTATTATTGAAAATGCCAACATAATTGTAGCTGCTTGTGCTTAGAAATCCTTTTGTTATATAATTTAATGTAAGTATATTCTCTAGAATGTTGTAAGACCAAAAAAAAAAAAAAAAAAAAAAAAGGATGGGGGATTCTCTGCAGTTCATAGACTTATATAAATCAATACACTATTGCTCGGGTTTTACTTTTAAAAATGGGGAATAAAGGAAATCGCATAAAAGGAGATAAAGCCAGAGAAAGAATGTAAAATTTATCCAAATCTTACCAATTGTGGACGGGATAGGCACAGCCTATGTAATCGTGTTCGTACTACATCATTGTTCATTCCTTACTTAAAATTCAGTTTTAACTTAACATTCTGAAGGATTTTAGCTTGTTAAACATGGCAGACTTGATATGCTAAATATACAAATTGCATTGTAAAAAGACATACATTGAATAGAAGTATGAATGGTGATATTCTTTTCCCTTTCGGGTATTAACATGCATGGAGACAAAAAGGAAAGGGGATCCCGGTGGTGGTGGTGGTGCACTTGGGAGGCAGAGGCAGGAAGATTTCTGAGTTCAAGGCCAGTATGGTCTACAGAGTGAATTCCAGGACAGCCAAGGCTATACAGAGAAACCCTATCTTGAAAGAGTAGAAGAAGAAGAAGAAGAAGAAGAAGAAGAAGAAGAAGAAGAAGAAGAAGAAGAAGAAGAAGAAGAAGAAGAAGAAGAAGAAGAAAAGGGGAAGTAACAGGTGGCGTTTCCTCTCATTTGTTCACAAATATTTCCTGTTATTTTTTTAACCTGTTGGAGTTTTTGTAAACAGATATAAATGAGAGCCTATCTGGAAACTCATAATATTTGGTAGCTCCTTCAGATCGTGACATTCAACATTCAGCATGAACATGCTAATCCAATAAGGATGCAAATCTAGTGTCGGGCATGGTGGCGCATGCCTTTAATCCCAGCACGCAGGAGGCAGAGGAAGGCGGATTTCTAAATTCGAGGCCAGCCTGGTCTACAAAGTGAGTTCCAGGACAGCCAGGGCTACACAGAGAAACCCTGTCTCGAAAAAAAAAGAAAAAGATGCAAATCTAACAAGGAGGTCTCATTTCATTATACATCGCATTAACTACTTAGGGAAATGAAAATGGCTAGAACTCAGGCAGCCTCCACAGTATTTTAAACTACAATTTACTTTTAAGCCACAAACTCATCAACAGGCTTGTTTCAAACAAATGTGAACTTTCTTTGCCATAAAACTAATGATGACCCGAGATTAAAATTCATGAGCTAAAAGAAAATATGAATGGCCCTGTATTTAATCAATACATCAAAACTGTAGTCAGGGGGACTATTTCCAGAAACAGAAAGGAAACTGAAAACACATGTGTACTGTGAGTTCATTCATTATCAGCATAGTTTTATTGTTTATTTTTTTAAATCAGAATCAACAGAAATACTCCTGAAACTAAGCTTTTTCAGTAGCATAGCTTGGCAATTTATTTCAGCATTTGTCTGTCAGTTTTATATACACAGAATTTCTAAAGTATCTAATAAAATTACATGCATGCATACACACACACACACACACACACACACACACACACACACACACACACACCAGGCCAGTGAGATCGGTCACTGAGTAAAGGATCTACCATTCAACCCTGATAATCTAATCCCAGAAGCCCACATTAAAACAAAAGCAGCCGGATGCAGAGGAATGTAATCCCCAGACTCCTAATAGTGACCTGGTGAGACAGACATCAACCCTTCTGCTAGCCTGGAGTACACAGCACATACTCAGAAACAAGAGAGATGCTGCCTCAACAAAGAAAAACAAAGAAAAGGAGCTATGAAAATTGTCCTCTAATGTCCATACACTCTATACACCTACACCCTCATACACATGTGCATTCATACACCACACATACTTACACCCAACTACAATAACAATAAAATGAGAACACAGACACAAATGAAAATTTTCTTGACTTAGAAAGGTCATTTTAAAGATAACCAAACTTCATTTATCACCAAATAACTCTTAAATAAATTCAGACAGCCATCTTCTTAAATTATGTCTCTGGATCTATAATTTAACCTAGTTGTCCTAACATATAATAGTTATGTATACTTTAGCTATTAAATTATGTAAACTTTATTACATATAATATACATTTAGCTATTAAACTATGTAAACTTTATTACATATAATATACATTTCTAAAGATAGATAGACATATAGCTCTATACATATATGTGCAGGTGCCATCAGAGTCTAGAACAAGGTATTATAGCAGCTGGAGCTGGAATTACAGGCAGGCATGAGCCACCTGATGTTGGTGCTAGGATCCAGACTCCTACTCTCTGAAGCAGTAAGTGTTCCAGCTCTCTAAATCACTTTCTTAACTTTATATTTTATTTTTGTACTCTCTTGGCAAATTCCTAATATTCCATATAACTCTATGTAATTTAAACTTCTGTCATTTGCCTGAGGTTGAAAACATTTATTTTATACTCCAATAATGATAGTTAGTTAAATTATCAATAAAGAGAAGATTGCTCTCTTAGGCAAGGGTTAGCAACACATCTACCCTGATATCCAGATGAGTCCCCATGCGTGAGTCACTGCCCATGCTCACTAAAGCGTCCTTGTTTTCCAGATCCTTGTTTCTCACAGCTGATGATTAACATTTCCATTTGAGTTATCCCTTTGGGACTTACCTATAGAGGCTGCCCAATGGCAATAGCCTTTGGTAGACAGAAACTCTTACACTGTTCCTTTACTCATCCCCCTGCAGACCACACGGCACCTTTTGGAACATGAAAAGTTGTCTGTGGGAATGAAGATTCCCGGTCAGTACCAGTTTGATTCCCCCACATGCTATATCTGAAGTATGTGGTGTCCTCAGCGTTTGGGTCTTATTAAGTTCTGGTGGATAATCAAGAGTAATTGCAATCACCTCAATTGCTTTGGGAGGATCTCCAGTATAGTCACAACCAGCAACTCAAATATCACACACCGAGCACTGGGGTCCTCAATTGCTTTGGGAGGATCTCCAGTATAGTCACAACCAGCAACTCAAGAAGTATCACACACCGGGCACTGGGGTTTTATTTGGCAATTTCTGGGAAGAACATTATCCCCCATGTCAGAAAACTCCAATTAAATAGAGCTTGTGCGTGCAATGTGTGTGTGTGCGTGTGTGTGTGTGTGTGTGTGTGTGTGTGTGTGTGTGTGTGTGCGCGCGTGCGTGTGTTTGTGAAGCTTATAAAACAATAGTATATGACTTTTTAAAGCATCTCCTGACAATTATGCCTTAGCAAACAATACGCACATAAACATAAAGAAAAGAAAATGTTTCAACATTTTAAAAATAATTAATGGGGATTAATCAATACTATTGATTCTAAATTTTTATATTCATTAAACATAATTGGAAGTAATTGCTCCTTCTCTGAAATTTATATTACCTACTCTCTACCTCTCTACCTAATTCCTTCACACATAATTCTCTCCCTATAGTTCTGATTCCACATTCCTGAGGATGTTTGAAAATACCTTACTCAAAGCCCATACAAATTCTTCTCTCAGGCTGGAGACGGGCATCTGTGGTAGAATACTTCTCTAGCACATATGAAGCCATAATTTAGTCACCAGCACAAAAACAAAAGGCAAAAACAAACAAAAAACTCAGAATTGTGCAGCTTTGTGGCCAGCACTTCAAATTAATTGGCATGCAAACAGAGATAATTAGTAAAGAGAAAAGATCAAAGTGAAGTGAGCTTGGCAGAGGCCACTGAGATCTGGAAACTATCATAGGATGCCCAGTCTTTCCAGTCTCCTCCCCAGCATCTTGATGACCCCCCTGGATGCCCCTGACTTTTTGCAATGGAGTCACTTGATTTTGTCCTCCTTGTCTCAAACTGGATTGATTGGATTTTGATTTTGATAAGCAGCCATGCCCTTTATAAGCTCACTTCAATCCAGTTAATAACTTGAACTTACAGAAAGACTGGCTAGTACATTTCAATGCAAATATGTTCCATTATGTGATCTTTAAAAAGATGTTCTGACATCTGTTTGGTAGTCATTTCTTGTGCCCCCTTTACCTATGTGTATATATATGCACACATATATGTATGCATACATACAAATATATATACAAATGTGCATATATGTGTGTATACATATATATATATATGTATGTACGTGTATAAAGTTAACTTCTACCAAAAAGAAAAATACCAAATTATAAATAAAACAATGGAAAGTATAAGACCAAAGCAGGTCAGATAAGACCGTAGTAAATTTGGGAGAATATGTGCTATTTTATATTAGACCTTGCATAGATACAAAAAGCATTTTGATAATATATGGCAGCCCTTAAAATAAAATCAATTGGTATATGCCAGGATCACAAGATAATAATGATATTTTAGAACAAACCTATGAGTAGTCACTTTTGCAAGATAGGTTGAAGACATGGGACCAGCAAAGATTTAGTACAAAATGCCAAAAATTAAACACATTAAGTACATTTCTGTTACCTATTACCCTGCTTTGAGATAATGCGGTAGAGCTTCTTGCTCTTATCTAACTGTAACATAGTAACTAGTTGCCAATGTTCTCTTACCCTCTCAGCCCTATCTACTCTCACTGGCCTCTGATGTTCACCATTCTACACTCAACTTCTACAAAATGGACTTTTTGGGGGAGCCAGGGGTGAGGTAGGATTTCTGTATGTAACAGACCTGGCTGTTCTAAAACTCTCTTTGAAGACCATGCTAACAGAACTCACAGAGATCTGCCTGCCTCTGCCTCCAGAGTGTTGGAATTAAAGGCATGTGCCACCACACCCACCTCCAAGATGGACTTCTTTAAAGCTTCCTGTATGGGAGAGCTCATGCCGTCTTGCCATACCCTGCTTGCTTCCCTTGTCATAACCATAATAGATCTTTCTTTTGTTAAATTCTCTTTCATAAGCGAAGGAAACTTCATTCACATGCTAAGCTTGTGATTTTTTACAAAATAATTTGCCATGATTTTTATGTAAAACACAAGAAACTTTATACTCACATAAAAAGAATAGAAGTCCACCCTCTCTACTGAGTAGGTCAAGATATATCTGTGTTTGTTTCCAGAGCAAATATCTGAACAATAAGGAGTAAGCCCCTTACCGCATGAAGTATACTAAGAGTGGTAGCTAAACATTTATAATAAACCCTTAGCAACACTTCTTGCTGTGTGACTTTTATTATCTCTGCATTATAATAATGATACTTTATCTTTGAAAGCTGATGTAGCTTTCCTGAGCTCATACTAATAAATGAGAAAGTGGGATGTTTAAGAAAATTCTTTTGGGGGGCTGGTGAGATGGCTCAGTGGGTAAGAACAACCGACTGCTCTTTCGAAGGTGATGAGTTTAAATCCCAGCAACCATATGGTGGCTTACAACCACCTGTAATGAGATCTGACGCCCTCCTCTGGTGCGTCTGAAGTCAGCTATAGTGTACTTATGAATAATAATAAATGAATCTTTGGACCGGAGACAGCAGGGACTGAGTGAGCAGGGACTGAGTGAGCAGGACCGACCTGAGTGAGCGGGGACGACCGGAGCAGGGTTGACCGGAACAAGGGAAAAAAGAAATTCTTTTGGATCCTGGGTTCCTCTCCCAGTGTAGTACTTCATATTGCTATGGTTTGAAATAATGTCACAAAGTTTCTATTGTAGAAACTTAATTCCCAGTGTAACAATGCTGGGAGATGGGGCCTGTTAGCTGTCATTTCTCTACTTTCATGAATTAATGCCCCTGTTGCAGGTGTATATTATAATAGAAGTGAATTTTACACCCTTACTCTTTTTTGTCTTTCTATCTTCCGCCATGTGTGTGTGATGCAGTAAAAGGCTCTTGGAAGGTAACAGTCCCTTGCTTTTAGACATCCCAGACGATAGATAAATAGATAGATAGATAGATAGATAGATAGATAGATAGATAGATAGATAGACAGACAGATAGATGATAGATACATAGAGAAATAATAGATGATAGATAGATAGATAGATAGATAGATAGATAGATAGATAGATAGATAGACAGATAGATGATAGATACATAGAGAAATAATAGATGATGATGATGATAGATAGATAGATAGATAGATAGATAGATAGATAGATAGATAGATAGATAATAGGTCGATTGATACATAAAGAGATGATAGACAGATGGATATGAGAGAGAGAGAAAGAGAGAGAGAGAAAGAGAGAGAGAGAGAGAGAGAGAGACCAGTTACACAGACGGATGGAGATAGATGATAGATACATAGACAGATGATTGTTATATAGATAATAGAAAGACAGAGGGAGAGAGGGGGGTGTAGATATAGACATAGACAAAGAGCCATTTAAAATAACCTAGTCTGCAGCATTCTGTTAAAAAAGCACAAAACAGACTAAAACAACTGCCATGAAGTCCCAGTCTTAGATATAAACATCGGCTCTTATTGTCTTCACACCCCTACTTCTGCCATAACTTTCTTCTCCTCCTCCTCCACCCTCCCACATGCTTGGCATCCTCCCTGTCTGAGTCTCAGCAAGAGTCAAAGAAACAGTACACCCTGTACTGTACAGAAATATTCCTATTTGCTTCCTTTCCAGCAGCAAATGCTTCCCATATCTAAGAATCACACTGAAGTTTTCCCTAACATAGTTGCAATTCAATTCCCCCCTCCCTGTCAAGCAGGCTACTGAGCAGGTGTCCCCTGAAAGTAAGAATCAGAACATTTGAGCAATGTAATGTGCATATATGTAAATACCTCTTAAGATCACAATTAGCATCTTCAATTTAAATATTTTTAAAATTAAGGGATGGTGATATGGCTCAGTGGTTCAAAGCACCTGCCCTGAAGCCTGGTCACCTGAGTTCACAACCTGAGACCCATGAAGTAGACATAGAGAACCTACTTCCACAAGTTGTCTACCTAGTACCCACATACACGATCTACCACATGTGCTCCCATACATACACATACATATACAAGCACATATATATACATACACACAAATAAATAATTAAAGAAATGTTTTGAAAATTTGGCTAAATCTGTCTGATGAATCAACAAATTAGTGTCAATGACCAGCAGAGCATAGCAGTGTTCTCAAAGCACAGTCTTATGTGCTAGCATATTTATTAGGTAGAGAGTCATTGTTAAATGACTAACCATGACTCATTTGCCTCTTGACAGGTAGAGAAAACTTTTCCATATGGAACAAAGCCATTGCTACAGTTGATTACCTAAATCCTCCTCAAACATCACCATCTTTTCTCTAATAATAAGGCACAAAGAGAAAAGAAGGATGAAGAATTAATTTCAAATAAGCACTCCAAGCATGATCACTTGAATACAGACCAGTTAGAAGATGAATCACTGAGAATACCATTGGATTAAAGCAGTTTAATTAAGATGTTAGAGTTAACATCAATTTCTAAGCTTCAAGTTCTTTCTTACCTAAAGAACAGGTAAGTTAAAACCTATCCTCAATTTGCCACCTAAAGTCAAGGAAGCACCCTCAGAAGACCTTTTCCCCAGATCCTCAAATGATCCTCTAGGTCCTCCCCAGAGGCTGGCCTGGAAAGATGCAATGGTTCTCACTTCCAGAAACTTAGAATACCCAAGATACAATTTGCAAAACACAAGAAAATCAAGAAAAAGACCAACATGTGGATACTTCAGTCCTCCTTAGAATAGGGAACAAAATACCTATGGAAGGAGTTACAGAGAAAAAGTTTGGAGCTAAGATGAAAAGATGGACCATCCAGAGACTACCCCACCCGGGGATCGATCCCATAATCAGTCACCAAACCCAGACACTATTGAATATGCCAGCAAGACTTTGCTGAAAGTACCCTGATATAGCTGTCTCACGTGAGGCTATGCCAGTGCCTGGCAAATACAGAAGTGGATACTCACATTTATCTATTGGATGGAACACAGGACCCCCAATGTAGGAGCTAGAGAAAGTATCCAAGGAGCTGAAGGGGTCTGCAACCCTATAGGTGGAACAACAATATGAACTAACCAGAACCCCCAGAGTTTGTGTCTCTAGCTGCATATGTAGCAGAAGATGGCCTAGTCAGCCATCACTGGGAAGAGAGTCCCCTTGGTATTGCAAACTTTATATGCCCCAGTACAGGAAAATGCCAGGGCCAAGAATTGGGAGTGGGTGGGTAGGGGAGCAGGGCGGGGGTAGGGTACAGGGAACTTTCGGGTTAGCATTTGAAATGTAAATAAAGAAATTATCTAATAAAAAAAGTAATCTACTACTTTATAAATGTCCTAAATGTGTGAATGTCTGTAAATAGATATTTTATATATATATATATATATATATATATATATATATATATATATATATATATATNATATTTAAGTGTGTATATATATGCATATATATGTATATATACATACATACATACGTTTGAAGTGTTTAATTGGGATTTTTACAGCTAATCACCACGTAAAAAAGAACCCATCAAATGGTTCCTAAAGGAATAAATAGGAACAGAAAAATAAACACACAGATGTAAGGGCTCAGAGTTGTACTGCCAGTAAAAGATTTTAGAAAGCAGTGGAGTAATCACTGCTATTTCATGTGGCAGCGTGTAGTACTCATGGAAATCTGGCCACACCCACATTTTAAACATTCATCCTATGGAATATTTGCTTCCACTTGAAATCACATCTGATACACAACAAAATCTTTATTTTATAGAAAAGTACTTTAGAAAGCCCATGAGTGGCATGGAGCTGTGAAGGAATGCATCTCTCGTGGAGATAATAGTAGTTAAGAACATGTGTTTCCTCCCCCTCTTTAAAGATCACTATCTCCTCCTCAAAACCAATGATTCTAGATTCCTGAATTCTACAGACATTCCAAATCAAATGTACGTATCAAAGCTTAGCTGTGTTTTCAATTTAGGGATATTTATGACGTTTCTGTGCCTTTGTTTTCCAATCTATGAGGAAACATAATGACTGCTTTCATCTCATGTAGCAACTTTAAGGAAATAAATGCCTTGAGATGTGTAAAATAATATAGCACAATATTGTTATTATTAACCTAATTTAAATATCCAATATGTAGGTTTTCATAAGGTCTTGATAGACTTGAACATACAGTCTTACCTATTTATAATGCTATTATGAAAACTATTGTGTATGACCTCATTAATTATTCACAGAAGAAAATAAATTAAACCATTTCCCTAAGAGCTGATAGTTTTGCCTGAGGACAGTAAAATTGGAAACCAAGCAAACTCTAGAATGTAAATAACCATTAAATTGAAAATATTATGTGTAATTAGGAGGTTTTTAATGCATCATATGACTAGATCATCAAGCTGTCAATTTCTTATGCTGGCTGAAGTGTGAGAAACTTTAATGTTTTGACTAATAAGATTGCAGGTCTTCATAGACTAATTTTCCCCAGTAAAGACATTTGAAATTCAGAAAGAAGCCTGTGTTGTGGGTCAGAAGTGACACCCGTGGTGCGCTCTATGTCCAGTTAATGTCCCTAACAATACAAGGACATAGAGCAAAACCTGAATAAGAGTTTGGGTGAAGAGTCTAGTGAAAGGCTGTGTTTAAATTGGACAAAGAAAAATGATTTGTTGTACTTCTGTGTATAGGTGGCAGGAAAAAGAAGAATAAAGGAAATTAAAAACCCAACTGTGACTAGCTCCACTCATTTTCTTGTCTTCTTTATTGTCTATGAATATCACTCTAGAAGATTTATTAGTTTCCTGGATTTAATATTAGAAAAGGTTCTGGTAAACTGCAATATAATTTGCTTGACATATTTGTAATTCATATTTATATGTCACATAATTATAAAATATGACCAAGGTTTAAGAGGAGTTTCTGGCATTGAGCGCCATTTTGTTAAGGGTCATGTAAATGCTACAGAGTGACACGGAGAGAAATCAGTTGACTTATCCAACAACTCTCCCAGTTTTTAGCTGGTCCTCTTTCCTATGGCATTTGTTTATGAAAGCCTATTTCCAGACAGCTTGTCTCATTTAATTTTCTTCTCAAAATAGAATGGCAGAGTAATTTCTTATGGCAAAATTGTGTATCAGGCAAACTAAAATGGGAAGTTATATTTGCTTATAATACAGTAAATGTTGGTACCTTTAATTCTAGTCTCATAATATTAAGTAAACAGCACTGCAAAGAAATTAATTTACAAACTATTCAGAGGCCTGGAGAGATGGTGAGTAGGTAAGATCACTTGCTGCATAAGCATGAAGACCTCGAGTGTCAGCACTTATGTAAAAAGCCTGATATGTCTGAACATACATATAACTCCAACACTGTGGGAGGCAGAAACAGAAGATACTTGGGGGTTTCTGGCCACTAGCCAAGCAAGAAGATCCAGGTTCAATTAGAGACCCTGTCTTAAAGGAATAAGGCGGAAAGTGATATACTAGGATACCTCGTCTGAGCACACTGTAAGAAACCATACAGTGCAGACAGACAGAGATGAGAGAGAGAGAGAGAGAGAGAGAGAGAGAGAGGGAGAGAGAGAGAGAAAGAGATGAATATATAATATAAAACATGTGATGAGAGAATGGTGTAAATTGGAGAAAAAAAACAGAAATTAATTAATTTGTCATATTTCCCAAATGTTCCACTGGATTTGAAGTAAGCTTTTCATAAAAGAACAATGACCTTTCAAAAATTTGCAGGGAGAATACATAAGAATGACAGGGAGGGCCCACAAGACAGCTGGGCAAGTAAAGGCTCCTACCAAGAAGCCTGTGAACAAGAGTTTGATCTCTGAAACTCTTGTGGTGGGAGGAGCGAAAACTGACCCCTCAAAGTTGACCTCCATATGTGTGTCATAATATGCATGATCACACACAGAGAGAAACACACACACCAACAAATGTGAAAAATAAAAGTTTTGAACAGTTTTTAAAAATGGCATTTGCCAAAAAAGAAAGCAAGAAAGAGAGAGAACAAGAAAGAGGAGGGGAGAGAGGGGAGGGGTGAGAGGAGGGAAGGAAGGAGGGAGGGAGGGAGGAAGGAAGGAAGGAAGGAAGGAAGGAAGGAAGGAAGGAAGGAAGGAAGGAAGGAAGGAAGGAAGGAAGGAAGGGAAGAAGGGAAGAAGGGAGGAAGGGAGGGTAGGTAGGAGTAGAAGTCATGTGTTACTAAAAAAACATGTACACGGCCTTCGTGCCTGTTCTGGTAATGCCTGTGAGTTCTCTATATCTCAGACCATCTGACCCAAAATTCTCTCAGAAAAGAATGTAAAACTCTGGGATATATGGGAGGGGAGAAGACTTATAGCCTTAAACAGGAAGAAACACACTGAACCACCAATGAAAATAGAGACATATACAATGAAAAAAAAATTAGTGAGAGGTCATTTATTTAAGAGTCTCCAATAAATAAGAATGCCATAAAGGAACATTTTGAAGAAATTTTGAAATTCTATAGATGCTATCTTTTGAGAGAAGGTTACAGATGCTATAGCACTGGGGAAAATCAGAGATTTATTGGAAGCATCCAGGATGAACAAAACTAGAGGGCAGACTCTCTGATACGCTCACATCAGGATCACCTGGAAATGTGTCAGAAATGTGTGTTTTAGAGCCTCACACCCGACTTACTGAATCATAAACTCTGAGCTTTGGACCCTGGAATATGGCTTAACAAGCCTTCAGCATGATTCTGAGAGCCATTGAGTTTAATAACTTCTAGTTTAGAATTTCTAGAGGCAGAGGGATTTATATTCCACTGTTTTCCTTGATGTGTCTTAGTTGACCTCTACAGGTGTTATGTAGATATGGGACATATTAGTGGTTCTTTATAGATGGGCATTGTGTAGATATGAAACAATTTCTCAACTATACAATGGACGATCACTTATGTAAATGGTGGGTATTCATGTATTTTCTGGCATTCAATTTGCTTAGCAGCAGTTGGCTTCATGAAAACCTGCAAGTCAAAATTACATTTTGTCCTGGTACCCAAACACAGGCATATAGAAAACTGCATGGTAAATATATGATTATTTGCATCCTTATAAAATACTGAACATATAAATATTAAAATTTTTAGCCGGACGGTGGTGGTACACACCATTAATCCCAGCACTTGCGAGGCAGAGGAAGGTGGATTTCTGAGTTCAAGGCCAGCCTGTTCTACAGAGTGAGTTCCAGGACAGCCAGAGCTAGACAGAGAAACCTTATTATTTTTTCAATGAACACATTTAAATATTATGTTAGCAGTCCAGAAATATTGCTCCCTTGAAGTAAATATAATGCTAAAATATGCTTGTAAAGTAGCAATTACAACTACGAATAGATATATCGGATTCTAATTCCTGTCCATCCATCATTGAGATACAAGTAGTCACTAAAAATTATGAAAGCAAAAAAAGAGTAATAAGAAATAAAGAAACGGCTTGTAAAACAATATTACTCATATTTGAGATGAGTACACTCCAACTACTGTTCTTTGACTCGTTCTGTACAGGGACTCAAACCCAGGGCCTTAATGCTAGGCAAGGGTTCTACCACTGAGCTACATCTATTCCCAGACCTTATTTGACTTCCAATTAACTTAAATAACAGACTAAAGCAACAATGATTAACCATGGATATAGGGTCCTCCTTAAGCAGCAATGTAATGCCATCAGTGCAGCAGCAGTTTACAAAGAAAACAACATGACTGTCAGGGAACCAGCCTCTACGAGCTCCCCTAACTGGCAGTTCACTTGGTAAGAGGGCTATTTGGTCATGTATGCTATTGTTATAATGGATAATGTCCCTACATATTAGAGTTATATGACTCCAACTAATCTTATTTTGTCTTTTCAAACCAAATTAACTACCACGTTCTCAAAGACTACTACCATTTTTCTAATTTTATAAAATGCCACATAGAGTATTTTTTTTCTTCTTTCTCTCTATGTAACCTCTACATTATGGCGGCAAATACATTACAAATGTCCATTATAATGTTATCATGAAACTTTGAATTAAATACAAATATATTTACCATTTTTAAATGCTGTCTTTAATGTTCTTGTGCTATATTATAAAATGCACAAGTATAAAATATTAACATGTACTTGTCAGCATAGATTCTGCTATAGACAAAAGGAAAAACAGAGCTAATATACGTTTGAAAACAATTTCATAGCCATGGGGAAATTATTGTATAATTGGTTAGTTTACTCACAGAAATTGCTTTATGTGAGAAAATTTTAATAAATGTTTTGAAAGTTACAATGTGTTACTTTTCGAATTGGATTTCTTAAGTTAGAAAAATACGATCTCGAATTTTTTAGTCCATAGAATACTCTAAGAAAACAGGCACATTTTTTTTTCTCTTCTAAAAAGAAGAGAAGAATACTTGGAACTTTCTCTGAACTATGTTTCCCCCTCCTTTGTTACAGGTATTCATTTCTTCAACTATATTAACCTTTTAACCAAAAAAAATGGATTTTTTAAACGCATCAGACCAAAACTTGACCTCCGAGGAACTATTAAACCGAATGCCATCCAAAATTCTGGTATCCCTCACTCTGTCTGGGCTGGCATTGATGACCACCACCATCAACTCCCTCGTGATCGCTGCAATCATTGTGACTCGCAAGCTGCACCACCCAGCCAACTACTTAATTTGTTCCTTGGCAGTTACAGATTTTCTTGTAGCTGTCCTGGTGATGCCTTTCAGTATTGTGTATATTGTGAGAGAGAGCTGGATTATGGGACAAGTACTCTGTGACATTTGGCTGAGTGTCGACATCATCTGCTGTACGTGTTCCATCTTGCATCTGTCGGCTATAGCCTTGGATAGGTACCGCGCCATCACAGATGCAGTTGAGTATGCCAGGAAGAGGACTCCCAGGCATGCCGGCATCATGATTACAATAGTGTGGGTTATATCTGTGTTCATCTCTATGCCTCCTCTCTTTTGGAGGCACCAAAGACCTAGCCGTGATGATGAGTGTGTCATCAAACACGATCACATTGTTTCTACAATTTACTCCACTTTTGGAGCTTTCTACATCCCGCTTGTATTGATATTGATCCTCTACTACAAAATATACAGAGCAGCAAGGACACTGTACCACAAGAGACAAGCAAGTCGAATGATAAAGGAGGAGCTGAATGGTCAAGTCCTCTTGGAGAGCGGTGAGAAGAGCATTAAACTGGTCTCCACATCCTACATGCTAGAAAAATCCTTGTCCGACCCATCAACTGACTTTGATAGAATTCACAGCACAGTGAGAAGTCCCAGATCACAGCTGAAGCATGAGAAATCTTGGAGGAGACAGAAAATCTCAGGCACCAGAGAGCGCAAAGCAGCCACTACACTGGGATTGATCTTGGGTGCATTTGTAATATGTTGGCTGCCCTTTTTTGTAAAAGAACTGGTTGTTAATGTCTGTGAAAAATGCAAAATTTCTGAAGAAATGTCAAATTTTTTGGCATGGCTTGGTTACCTGAATTCCCTTATAAATCCACTGATTTATACCATCTTTAATGAAGACTTCAAGAAAGCCTTCCAAAAGCTTGTACGATGCCGATATTAGGATAAAAGAAGCCTAATTTTAAAGTGTGGAGGATTTATTTGTTGGGGGAGGCGGAGCAGGGATTATTAAATGAATGTAAAGTAATAAAACATTTAAATTTTTAGAGAAAATATATTAAGACTGCTAAAATTATAAGAGGATTAAATTTATTTTTAATAGCACCAAAAAAATAAGATGTATTAATTTGGCCATAATTTTAATGTTCTCAAGATTAGGAAATAATTTATGCAGCTCAGCTCATAATATTTTGTCTATGCAATATACCTAAGAAGCTAACTAGAAATACATATATAAATGATTGCTAGTGAATATATATATATATATATATATATATATATATATATATATATATAATCAATTACAATGCTTTCCAGGTTTATATGTTACAACAACTAGAGACGTTTTTAACTAGCATCTTTCCACTGGTAATTTTTATGTCACCTCATTGCTTAACCACTAATTTATAGAAAACTATTCACTGCAATGCCAGGTATTGCCCCTTCTCCGTCTTCTCCACTACAAAGGTGAAGACACAGAAACAGCAGCTCTTATTTAGCCTTAGTAGAGAAGATATAAGGCTCAGCGGCTTTGATAGTGTCCTCATATTTGGACAGTAAAAATAAATCATCCAATGAGCTAAATATGGAAAATATTTTAATATCCTGAATTTTCTGTGCATTTGCAATCTTTACTTTGTTTAATGTCAAGTTCTAGAATAATATTACCTTAGCCATATGTCAGTATTTAAAATCAAAGCCCCAAGGTTAGGGGAAGGGTTTATTATGCAATTACTGTATAATTGTTATATACATTGCCCCCTGTCTAGGAATCAAGCTCTAAACACTAAGGACCTTAACTAACTCACCATAACTAACATACTTCTAGTGTAAAATTTATTTTTTCTCCACCAATGTTATTAAGTCCGGTTTTCATAACTCATCTCCATATCTTAAGATCTGAACATCATTTTCTTTTTTATTGCAAAAAATATAATAAAAACTTAAAACTTTGCTTTAACTTTACAAAAACTATGTTTTTCCTATTATAATTAGGACACCGTTCACAAATCAAGACCATTTGAAAAACAACGTATTTGAAAGACAACACACACATTTGAAATGTAAATTAAAAAATATATAATTTTAAAAAAAGGAAAACAACACATCTCTTTAAGTTGCAACATTGTGTGCATTATAAAATATTCTTTCCTTGTGGAAAGAGTTCATTACATCACATTTTTTCTATCTAGAAGAGATTATTTTTGGTTTAACAGATATCTAGAGATGTGACACATGTGCTAGATAGAAAATACAGGAAACAATAAAATAAAAATTCTTCCATCAAGGTATTTATAATCTAAAAGAAGAAAGAATGCAAAACTCTACTAGAAGAAAATAAACAAGGATCTAGCAAGTGAGTTATGTACATGGTTGTGATGGTATAGAGACAAACTGATCACATCTGGTTGAAGAACATTGGGACATATTCATAAGCAATATATCTAAAATGTGTGTTAAGTAAAGTAGAATTTGAGCATGTGCAAATGAAAGTTCAAGTGGTGACAGCTTAGAGAGTTCCGATGTCATCGTGCAAGGATTATAGGATATGCCAAAAGTCACTAGCCATTTAAGGCTACAGAGGAAGTCAAATTCAAGGTAATCTTGCACATTGTGACTGGCTTTAACGTTGAGAAGAGAATGGTACTGTCAATCTTGCTACTACCCTCAAGTTATCAATGATGATTATCAAAAATATTACGAGCTTAGGGCAAATCTGAAATACAGAGGGTAGGGAGGAAAAGTTTCTCTGAGTAGATCTGAGAATTAGAGAGAATACTGGAGATAAGTGACTTCTTGCTAGAAACCAAACCAATAGTCGAGGTGATGAAGTGCTAAGCCTGATTCTGGCAGTGGAAATAAAAGGAAAGAAACAGGAAGAGGTGGTGTAAGGGAGGATCCATATGTTACAGCCAGTAGGTCAGTAAGACAGGCTGAGCTCCTATAATCTGTGCCTGAAACAAGGAGACTTAACTACAAGATCTCTTAGTAGAAGATGACTTTTTCAGAAGTATAGAAAGCCAAGATGTGCCCAAGCCTACAGGCACTACTGATCACTTCCAGATTAAGCAAAACCTGTTAGAGTTCTGACCTTAGAACTGATAAAGGAATGAAATCCCCAGCCACATGCTTTGTCCCCAGGGCACTCTGCCTCCTCTCTCATGCCTGCGTCTTCCCTCTTGTTCTCTTTCTTCTCTTTTACCCTCTCACTTGCCAACATTTGACTCTGTCTGTGACCTACTCAACCAAAGACCTTTCCACTGCCTGCCACCGCCTCCACTGCACGGCTGGGGAAACTTAAGAGAGACAAATCACTAACCATTTCAAGCAAAACAAGCCCAAGTGCAAATACTGCCGTAAAATCTAAGTTGGAGCAAATCTCAGGTCTAGAGAGATAATGTCATAAGATAATCTCTTAAGTTGCATTTATCTCCCTTAAGAGCTCAGGAGAAAATCCAGTTCACTTTCTACATTGTAGAGTCATCATTTGATTCAAAGATGTTGCAACACATAGTAGTGTCAGTACATCTGCGTTCACCCTATAAGCTGAGGTTGCAGGCTAATGGATAAGTATGCACTAATGAGTGAATATCAGTGATATCTCTCAATATCTTTAAATGTTGCAAATGTAGGGGGCTTGAAATCTCCAATTTGCACTTTCTTTGAAATATGTGCAGTTGACAAGTCCAGTTAACGAGATGGACTTCTCAGAATATAAACACTTTTATCCTTTGAATAAGAATTTTCTAAGCAATCAATTTCCTTTCTAAAAGTTATCAAAAGAAAAAATAATGCAATATAATAGCTCCTTTCTTAATAAATAAGACAAAGGATGAAAACATAAATATCATCAAAGGTACCATAAATTCCATCAAAGACTTTATTTTATTAAATGATTGTCTAAATCTCTTCAAATGAAAGATATATTAAAAGCAAAAAAAAAAAAGCATGACACCAAAGAAATAAGAAAGTTAAATGTAAAAAAAAAAAAAAAAGTAAAATCAGTCCAATATGTCAGTATACATAGCTGCATATAGACTGTGTTTAAATGTCACATGCTTAGAAAACATGCATTTTGTTTTGAGTTTAATTTAAAAATATGAACTGTCTGGTCGATATGTTTTGGGGAGTTGTTTTGTTTTGTTCTGTAAGTTTTGTTTACAAGACCTATCACAAATAGCCAGTTAGTGGAAATTGATGAGCCCATCTTTAAGAACAAACTACCTTACAAATTTAGAAAAACGTTCCTGCTGGGCAGTGGTGGGACATGCCTTTAATCCCAGCTCTTGGGAGGCAGAGGCAGGCAGATTTCTGAGTTTGAAGCCAGCCTGGTCTACAGAGTGAGTTCCAGGACAGCCAGGGCTACACAGAGAAACTCCGTCTTGAAAAAAGAAAAGAAAACCATTCCTATCTTTGTCTCAATGATGAGTCTGGTTCCCCAGCTGTCTGTACCTGACCCAACTAGGGTATCCCTCTTCTTTGCTACATCACTGTGCCAGTACCAAGTTCATCTCCTTGCCATAGCCTAAGCCCTATAGCCACACCCTCCGTTTTAATCTTGTGCCTTTTACCTAAATTTTCTAATAGAAATAAGTAGGAAAGCAGTTTAAATCCAACTGCTGTGAAATGTGTTTATTTGTATATTTGTATATACTCCTCTAAGTATCATGAAGGCAGAGAGTGTCATGAACTCATCGCCGATAGGCTTGTCTCCGCTTCAAGAGTAAAACTGTTTTCTCATGAATTTATAGACTATTTATGATTTCTAGGTCAGAGAATCAGGTTTCTTAAGGTGTGCAGTAAAAATATGAAAGATATTTTTCTTTTTTCTTTTTTTCTTTTTTTTCTTTTTTTTTTTTTTTTTTTTTTTTTTTTTTTTTTTTTTTTTTTTTTTTTTTTTTTTTTGGTTTTTCGAGACAGGGTTTCTCACTTTGTAGACCAGGCTGGCCTCGAACTCAGAAATCCGCCTGTCTCTGCCTCCCGAGTGCTGAGATTAAAGGCATGCGCCACCACCACGCCCGGCAAGATATTTTTCTTAATAATTCCCAAAGTCCTTCAAAAGTAATTCTGCTTACTTTAAAGTGCAGTACATTAAAGTAACTTGTTCCAGATATGTGGTTCTCATCGCTTCCTAATAACAGAATTCATCATGCTTAGACCTTTAACATGCCACAAAATAGCTCTAAAACCAAACTAATATTTTTGTCATGAATAAAGTAAATATTTTATAATGACTTGTCTTGGTCCTTTGAATCAGTTGACTTTCTTCAATTATTTAAAATAAGGAACTTATTACTGAGAGAAACATCAGCTAGCATGATAATAATGTCAGCTATTGATATGGAAGACCTTCTCCAAAGCATAAAGGTATTTAAAATCCACCTAGGGTGGCATTAAAATAATAATAATAGTAATAGAACCTTTGACCAGGATAGAAATCATAAAAAATCCTCCTTAAGAAAAATATACAGAGGCTGGAGAGATGGCTCAGCAGTTAAGAGCACTGACTGCTCTTCCAGAGGTCCCGAGTTCAATTCCCAGCAACCATATGGTGACTCACCAACCATCTGAATTTGAGCCTCTCTTCTGATATTCATGAAAACAGAGCACTCATATACATAAAATAAAGTGCATAAAAAATATATCATCATCATCATCATCATCGGGAACAATATATCATATCCAAGTAGTTTTCTAATAAAGTTTGTGTTTAATGTCAGTCCTAGCTCTTCCCATGGACATTCCTACTGCTGAAAGAACATTAAGATCATCCTTCTGGGTTATTTGTCTCCAATATCTTCATGTTGGATTAAAATTCCTAAAATATGCACATTCAATATGTATGCCAAAAATCAAACTTACAATTGATGTGGTATATCATTATTATGTAGTTATGCTCTATGGCTGAGGCTGCTACCTTGAGGTCTCCCACTTTAACACAATTAATAAAAGAAAACTGCAGTCATACCCCTCCCTCTACATGCACACATAGTATCCATCGCCTCTGTCCCTCCCTCTACATACTGACATAATAACTATAACATTGTTATATAATAGCTATTTACATATACCTGTTATAGTGATAACTATTGGGCTTGACTATGAGTCAACTGTAACCCTAGAAGAGAGGACAGTAATGTACTAATATGTATCAGTTTATCTTTTTGCAAAGTAAGGTGATACGAAGAATACCTGAGCTAGGGAAAAGAATTATCTTAACTAAGTACACCACTGAGTTTGAAGATGAAGTAGGAAGAGAACTTCTTTCAAGCAGATGATGATTTCAGGTGTTTTAAACCTGTGTGAATAAAAATTACTTTTGATGCTTGCTACAAATATGGGCACATCAGTCTGTGAATTCAGGCCGGATCCCATACATCAGGACTTATCTTAGATGACTCCGATAAAGGTTGAGCCTGGGGCTTCAGTTCTGAACAGCAGAGCTTTAAAAGACCCCACCTAGTTAAAGGTGGGACTGTGGCTACAGGAACCAAAAGGAAATTAGCTCACCATTTTAGTAAAAGACTGAGTCAGAATGCAGAAAGTGACCTTACCACTATCACAGATGCAAAACTGCAGAAGTTGAGATCAAAACCAAAAACATTGTAAATGATCATACATTTAGTTAAAAGTAAATAAAATAAAATACACTCTATACTCTGTGAGGATGTTGTTTAATTTCTATAGAACATAGCACAAATTCTTTATGACATAGGAAACAGATCTTTTTACATAGGACACTCAACAATTAAAATCTAAAGAGGCTAAATTGGAGTCCCAATGATTTTGATAACCTTTAACCTAGTACTTGGCAGCCTTCCTTCCATCGGAGTTGGGAATAAGTGATAGTGAGAGAAGACAAACTCACTCAGAGACTAAAGAGCTACAAAGCCTGAGTCACACAGTTCTTACTCCTTAGCACAGTAAGTCTGACTGAGCGAGAACGTTGAATATTCAGACCCTCAGTGAGAGCCTGGGAGTCTGGAGAGAAGGTAGTCCAAGGCACTGGGCTGCCTCTCACTCTCCTGGAATCTCCATGCCTAGCGCAGCACAAAGGCCCAGCAGCCTGACCAAGCCCCTGGAAGGCCACCCCTGTGGGCTCTCACCAGCTCTCCTCCTTGCAACGTTCTCCCACTCACGCGGCTGCCATCTTGGCATCATCTAACTTATTCATCTTTGAAAACCATAACCACATACCCCAGTATTAATCCTCACTGTTGATGAACTCAGAGATGAGTTCCCCTACGTTCCAGGATTATGGTTTTGGTTTTATCCATTAAATGGTTAAAAGAACTTTTCACTTGAAAGGAGAATCCTGATGATTAAAGCAAAGAACCGGAAGCCTAGATTTTAGATTTACAAAGCTTAAAACACTAGTAAATTATATAAATATATTAATTTTTGAATAAAGTAGTATTGTCTCTCCATCACTCCTTTGAGTACATATATACTCTGCTGTGGCTTTTAGTCTTGGTATTAATACGAAAAGAACACTTAGAAAATCTCTTACTATTCTCCATGGTCCTAAAGGATGCTGTCGGCTCTGGTCTCGTTCCTCTTGTGAACACTGCTTTTCAGCCTTTGTTTTCCTTTTCAAATGCCTTCCACTTCCTTGCAAATGTTAAGCAATGTACCCTTCAAAGCACAGATCAAACGACATCGCTCAAAACCTACTTCGTACTGTAGTCAGTGACACAAAACATTGTGTTCATTTCTTCCTCATCTGCTTTGAATACTCCAACATTCTGCATGAACATTTGGTTTTCACAATAACTAAAAATGATAATTTCAAGTTAACTTAAGAGACTTGTTTTTGTTTCTTTGTAGGTTTTTTTTGGGAAAAGTGAGATTGGTTTGTTTGCTCTCTTAGACCTCAAACTCACAGAGATCCTCCTGCCTCTGCCTCTGCCTCCGCTTGCCTCTGCCTCCACCTGCCTCTGCCATCTGAGTGCTGGGATTAAAGGCATGCACAGGCACCTCCCTGCTGCCTGTTTGCTTTTTGAGACAAAGTCTCTACATAGCCCTGGACTTTCTGGAATTTGCTGTGTAGACCAAACTGGCCTCAAACCACAGAGAGCTGCCTGCCTCTTGCCTTCTCAGGGCGAAGAAAAGAAGGTGTGTACCACCATGCTAGAGCCATTACACTTAGCTTGTGGTTTTGTTTGGAACATGATCTCACAATAAAAAACCCAGTCTGCCTCAAGTTGGAGATCCTCCTGCCTGGACTTCCTGTATGCTGGGATTGTAGGTGTTGCCTGTGTCCACATGGTTCCGAGACCGCTTCTATGCTGACCTCCCTTCTAAGAAAACCTGACAAACTGAGCACTGTTCTAGGAACTGCCTTAAATGGCTGGTTTCACTTTACATCTGTGTTTAATAAAGAAATGGACATATGTTACCACAAGGCGGAGGCTAAAAATTGACTAACATTAGATAAGGAGCCTTTATTTTTTTCAGTTATCAGGGGATAGCTCACTGACAATGACATCCGTGAAATTCAAAGGCCAGTAACTTTCCAGAAATGTCCGTACATGATGATGAATGTCAATGTCATGTATTATTAATCATTATGACTCATTAGTTATATATGCAGCAATCTGTAAATACAAATTGCCTGTTCCTAAAGGTAATTTTTTATTCCTATTCTTAAATGGATGTAAAAAAAAGAAAAACTACACTTGGTTATCTCAAAATTAAGTGATTGGCATCCAGCCCAACTAACATGAAATGAGTCCTCCTCCTGCTTCCTGGCTGTGCCCAGGTCCCTTCTCTTCCTTCATTTATGTTCAGATGATAGGGCAATGGTATCTCTGCAGCAGAGGAGAAGATACCATGAGTTCTCCAGTTCCAAAGGGAACAATTCTATCATGGGAAATTCTAGAATTGACATCTCCGGTTTTAAAGCTTGAGGAACATCTCTGGTTTTAAAGCTTGAATTGGAACAGCTTCATCAGTTTTATTTAGCTCAACCATCTTAACAGAGAAAATACATGAGGCCCACAGCCACTTCCCTGAACTACATGATTATGGCCCAAACATAAAAACTGTCCTTCTCCTCCAGACACATCTGTTCAATCTTGGGGAAAATATAGTGTTTTTAAGAATGGTTACCAAGCCATTTTCTTCTTATTCCGCAATTGCCTTAGCTGTCTATTAGCTCTCAAACTCAAGTTTTAATTGGGTGCCCCTAAAAAAGTGAAAAAAAGATTAATTACAAGTTAATAATCTACTATATTTCTAGTTTTCCTTATCTTTAGAGATATGAAACTGAACTCAACTGTAGCTTTTTGTATTGAGCTCGATTTTCTCTTCTTTTTTTAAATCTGCTTTATAAGTTTAAATGTTTAAAGCCTATCTATTCTATTTGTCATACTTATATTTTTAAAAACCCACAGTCATAAATGCATGCAAACATAGGAATATCATATCCCTAACTTCATTAGTATGTCATATACAAAACATCTAAAGGCTCAGGTTGGATAATTCACTTGTCTTATCTGTATTTTCTATTGAGTAATTTCTGAAATACAGGTCTAAATGAGGCATTAAGCTTATGTTAAGATTTAAGTTCATTTTCTCGTCAAAATCTTCCCACTGATGAAAGTAATATGCAGTGGCTAGTTTGATATTTTAAAAGACATGAAACTGTTACAGTATGATAATAATTTTAATATCGATTGATAATATTATATAAAATGCTCTAACATCAATGTGTAACAGCATTCTATCCCAAATACAAAGCTATGCTTGATTTGCTCCTGCCATTAAAAACAATGATAAATAAATATGTGCTCAGTTTGTTGCTGCTTAGCCTAAACCAAAAAGAAAAAATTGTGAAATAAATAATATTCTTTAAAAATGTTTGTGCTGGGTCTCACTCAATGATTTCAAAACATCTTATAGCTTTCTACTATGAAATCTAAAGAGGGGGAGGGAGATCACACAGTCAGCAGATTGCTTGCTGCAAAAGCCTCAGGACCTGAGTTCAAATCTCAGAACTCACGCAAACAGTCAGGCATGGTAATACCCTTTTCTAATCCTTATGCTGGGGAGGTGGAAATGAGGAGTTTCTGAGGATTTCTTGGCAGACAGCCTCCTTGAGCCTATGACCCCCAGGTTCTGGTGAGAGATTCTGTCTTGAAAATCAAGGTGAACAGATGCTAAGGAACTGACCTTTGGGATCTATCTATACACATGCAGGCCTGCTGATATGACTTTCATCTCTGAATCAATGAAAATGTAGAAAACAATGAACTCCACATGTGTCCTGTGTCAGCTATTATACACCCACACAGTCACACACACACACACACACACACACACACACACACACATGCACACACACATCATATATACCCATGCACACAGTAAACATTACTATATAAAATGGAAAAGCTTTAAAAATTAGAATAGCTCCTCCAGTGGCATGCCTTCCTGGATGCTGTTGTGCTTTCTGCCATGATGGTAAAGGACTGAAACTCTAAACCTGTAAGTCAGCCCCAATTGAATTTTGTCCTTTATAAGAGTTGCTTTTATATATATATATAGATGTATTTATGTATTATATGTAAGTACACTGTAGCTCTTTTCAGGTACCCCAGAAGAGTGCATTCGATCTCATTACAGATGGTCGAGAGCCAAAATGTAGTTGCTGGGATTTGAACTCAGGACCTTCAGAAGAGCAATCCTTGCTCTTAACCACTAAGCCATCTCTCCAGCCCTATAAGTGTTGCCTTAGTCTGGTTAGTTATATATTGTTGTCTCTTCACACCAATGAGAACCCTAAATAAGACATCTGTACAAGTGTCCTTACGTTCCATAGGAAGAAAAAAAAAATTCCAGCTGTTGTCTTAGTTAGGGTTGTGGTTGCTGTCAAGAAACACCATAACTAAAGCAGCTTGAGGGAAAAAAAGGTGTGGTCTTACATTTCCCTATCACTCTTTATCATCAAAGGAAGTCAGGACAGGCACTCAAACTGAGCAGGAACTGAATGTGTGCTGCCTACTGGCTTTTCCTTCCAGGGCTTGCTAAACTTGCTTTCTTAGCAGGTGGGCCCCACCAACCATGAGGTAGCATCCCTTCATTAATCATTAATTAAGAAAAAGCCCTAGAGCCTAGCTTACAGTGAAATCTATGGAGTTTCCCTCTCCCCCTCTTAATAGAGGTTCCCTCCTTTCTGGTGATTTTTTTTAGCTTATGTTGACATGAAAGTATCCAGTACAGATGTCAATCAAAGCAGAACCTTTCCAATTGAACCCACTCCCAAGAAATTTTATTCAGGAATAGGATATACAGGATGGATGTTTCTTGTGCTTTTCCAACTATTTGGGGGAAGGGGGAAAAAAAGGTATTTCTCACCAGCAAAGCAAGAAATGAAAATTAAGATCCAGGAAAGCCAAAACTACACTGAGAAGCCCGGTCTCAAAACAAAACAAAAACAAAAAAGAAATGAGATTTGGGTAATTTTTTTTTTCTCTAAAAAATACCATCTAACCTTCAAGAATGTTTTCATTTTTCTTTTTTCTTTTTTTTTTAATTATTTGTAATTTAAGTATAATGGATCTTAAATGTGGAATATTTTTTTAATTGTCCTGGGTTGGAGATATATCTCAGTAGGTAGAGTGCTCAAACAGCATGCAGGAAATCCTGGCTTCAGTCCTCAGCGCCTAGCGTGTCTGGATCAGTCCTTGGTGTGCTTCACACGAAGTTATCGGGAAATGCTTTTAAATTTTTTAATTAGGCCATGCACTTGAGAAGCAGAGACAGGGGGATATCTTGTAAGTTGGAAGCCACCCTGGTCTACATGGTAAGTTTCAGGACAACACAGTGAGCTACACAGTGAGACCTTATCTCAAAACCAAAAAGAAAATGAAGACAAAAACAAAGCTTTGTCTCAGAATCAGGCTTTTTCAGCACTCAGATCTGGTTAGTGCTTCTTTTACACCAGCAGCAGAAATAAAGTCACCAAAGTTCGTTCTTCCTTCTGAGTTCATGATGATCATCCCAGCCTTACTCGTTTTATTATAATGTATTTTTATCTCTTGTTGGTTTGGACACCACAATTTACTTACCACTTCTACAGTACTGTGTTCTGGAATCGTCTTCTGATTTCCAAAATATCCTTTTAACATTTTACCCATCTTTATTTTAGTGGGTTTTTTTTTTTAGTTTGTTATATTATTTCATAACATAATTCACAAGGACTCTCTTTCTAGACAATGAATAATATTTTGCAAAATTCTTTCCCCGTGCTGTTTTCTTCTTCTACTACTCATTTCTTCCTTTCTCCTTCTAATTCTTTCCTTTATTCCATCATACATTCTCTTTTTCCTCCTTTCCTCTTTCCTCTTTCCTCTGCTGCTGCTTCTTTGCTTGACTATATCTCATCATTGACTTTTCCTGGGAAGTTTCTATCATCAGGTAGTATCTTAGTCAGGGTTTGTATTCCTGTACAAAAACATCATGACCAAGAAACAAGTTGGGAAGGAAAGGGTTTATTCAGCTTACACTTCCACATTGTTGTTCATATCCAAAGGAAGTCAGAACTGGAACTCAAGCAGGTCAGGAAGCAGGAGCTGATGCAGAGGCCATGGAGGGGTGTTACTTACTGGCTTGCTTCCTCTGGCTCACTCAACGTTCTTTCTTTTCTCTTTCTTTCTTTCTTTCTTTCTTTCTTTCTTTTTTTCTTTCTTTCTTTCTTTCTTTCTGTGGGTGGATTGAACTTTATTGATGGTATTCAAGAGAGTAGGGGGGGCTCGCTAGGCCCCTCCTGTTATTATGGGGGTCTGGAATGAAAATTGTGAGGGAGATGCTCAATGTTGGGGGCTGGAAGGAAGAAAGGGAAGGAAGGAAGGAAGGAAGGAAGGAAGGAAGGAAGGAAGGAAGGAAGGAAGGAAGGAAGGAAGGAAGGAAGGAAAAAAGGGGAAGGAAGAAGGAAGGAAGAGGAAGGAAGGAAGGAAGGAAAGAAGGAAGGAAGGAAGGAAGGAAGGAAGGAAGGAAGGAAGGAAGGAAGGAAGGAAGGAAGGAAGGAAGTGCAGGTTGGATCAGGGAAGTATAATCCGGTGTGAAGATATCATTTGCTGCTTATTTGATGCCATTTCTTCTCATTGATGGTACTACTTTGTTTTGAAGCTGTGTTTCTTCCTTTCTCTCTTTGTAAGTTTTTATAATTATCAGTCATTTGTTTCAGTATTGGGGAATGTTGTATTATTGCACTGTTAGTCAGGATTCTCTAGAGAAACCTGAAATAGCATGAAGCTAAGAACATTAAAAGTAGACTTACTGGAGCAGCTTATACGCAGTGGTTCATGTAGTCCAGTAATGGTTGTCTCCTGATAGAAAGTCCAAGAGTCCAATAGCTATTCAGTCCTTGAGGCTGGATATCTCATCTGATCTTCTGTGTATATGGAAATACCAAAGAAGTAGACCTTAAGAGTAGAGAAGGAATTCCTCCACAGCATAGTAGATGAACTTGCCAGTAAGAGTAGGGGCAAGCAGGCAAAAAAACAACTGCTTCCTTCTTCCGAGTCCTTTTACATAAGCTGTCACCAAAAGGTATGGCCCAGACTTACAGTAGGTCTTCCCACTGCAAATGATCCAGTCCAGAAAAAAACCCACACAGGCTTCTGTGGGGCCGTGATAGGCAGCCTATTTTGGTTGAATGAGGCTTGCTCCAGCAACCCAGTAGAAAACTCTACAAGGGACAGAACACCAATCCACATTCCCAGAGACAGGAGCCTGACACCACAGAGCCCCCAACTCCATAATTCTGTGACTAAAAGTCACACAGACAATGCCCCAAGCTCCTGGCACCCCTGGCTAGACTATAGCCAGGTATGTAGGTATGTTCCTCCCCACAGTTACCTGATAGCCCAGCCCACTATAAAAGGAGCAGCTTGGCCCCTCCTCACTCTCTTTAAGCTCTCACCATTTTTACTCTCTTCTCTAGCCCTCCTTTTCTCTCTCCCTTCCCCCATCTCTCCACGTGGCCATGGCCGGAGTCTCTCTACCTTTTCTCTTTCTCCCTGCCTTTCTACAATAAAGATCTAAAACCATAAACTGTCTCTGCTCTTCAAGGCCCACTGAGCTTGAACAATGGAATAGGCTTTCCCCTAAAGAGCCACTTCTAACCTCCTGTCTTAGTCAGGGTTTCTATTCCTGCACAAACATCATGACCAAAAAGCAAGTTGGGGAGGAAAGGGTTTATTCGGCTTACACTTCCATACTGCTGTTCATCACCAAGGAAGCCAGGACTGGAACTCAAGCAGGTCAGAAATCAGGAGCTGATGCAGAAGCCATGGAGGGATGTTATTTACTGGCTTGCTTTCCCTGGCTTGCTCAGCCTGCTCTCTTATAGAACCCAAGACTGCCAGCCCAGA
>LR752528.1:58394-78995 GCA_902729485.2 Mus minutoides
ACCCACCCACCTACCTACCTGGGGCTGCGTGGAAAGCATGGGCAGTCTTCTGCCTCCGCCTGCCCAGAGCACCGGACACAGGTTTTCTCTGACTCCCTTTATTCCCCCAGTGGCCACTGACCAACAGGCTTTTGGATTTTAGTTGAGTCCCGATGTAGTCAAGCTGATAACCAAGATTAATTATCTAATGCACAATCTTTGCTTAAATAAAATTTGCTTTAAAAAAAATACCATCTGACTACACAAAAATGGGCCATCAAGAGCCGAACAGAGCCTCCGCACAGACTTAGGGGTCTCTCTCCATCACTCCTCAACTGTGTTATATGAATAGATTCAGGAAAACGAGGAGTCATTGCTTTAGTGATGTACCCATTAGTGACCCCACTAGGCTCCAACAGATAGCCCCACTCCAGAGGTTAGCAGATAGCAATGATTTAATTAAATGGGCCACACAACAAAATCAGGAGCCATGACTCTGGGAAAGGAACAAGCAGAGATTAATAAGAGTGAAAGAGAAATACAAAAGAACCAGAAGGAAAAGCAATCAGAATACATTGTGTGCATAAATGAAACTGTGTACTGCCTAAGAATTAAATTAATAAAAAGAAAATGATAAATGCCTTCACATGAATGAATGTTATAATACTGTCAAAGATGGAAAAAATCCTTCTCCCAGGCTTACGAGTTGCAGGATTTACATTATAAAAGAAATCTGTGTAAAGAAAACCATTCATATAGATATAAAGCTGATATGGATTGAGTAGTATGGGTGAGCAAGAGAGAAACTGGATTGCTTACAGGTAGAGGTTTCTTTCTGAAAGGAAGGACATAATCTAAGAGTGCACAAATGTGAGTATTCTAAAATCATGACTTTTTTTTTTACATTCTTACGAGGTGATAAAGAATTATCATCGTGCCTCCAAGTGTGGTGGCACATGCCTTAATCCAAGCCCTGGGAGCCTGAGGTAGGTCAAGGCTAACCTTGGCTGCATAGTGAGTTCAAGGCTATCCTGGGCTGCATAGAACCCGAATCTCAAAATCAAAACTAGGGAAACAGAATGAACCACCCTACGACAGAAATGACTCTTTTTCACAGGCAGCTTGATTTTAGGTAATTATGACTCAGTTGTTCTATTTGTGGATGATAAAGTAACCATGGGAAACGAAGCTATTGTTTAAATGATCACAATCTGAGGAAGAGAACAGAAGTGGGAACTTGGAAAGCTGAGTAATTGTTTCCCCTGGGGGGCGGGGGGTGGGGAGAGAAGAATATAATTGTGAGTGTTGAACTGATGTGACAGTCCACGAGGAAAACCAGATTGTCTCATACTCAGAGACAGCAAGTTCTATTTCTCTGGAAGAAAGCTCTAGAAGTTTTAGGGGAAAGGAGCTACAAAAATAAGTTTAGCAACTTTATTTTTCCTGTCAGTCTCACACTTATTTTTATCTGTAACAAAAAGCAATCATACCAAGAAGAAACAAACAAACAAACAAACAAACAAAAAAAACCTTCCTTGTATTAAGGAAATCTTTCTTGTTGATTTAAGATAATGGGAACATTAATCCTTTAAGGTTTAGGCGCTGAGTGGGGAATTAAGCTGCTGTTTGCTGCCCTCTACAGACGAATCTAAAACTCACAATGAGATTCAGGAAAAGTTTTTCTTATGAAGAGATGCACTGTTTGTTTAACAGAAATGTTAAATGTTCTAAGGAAATGTTCTAAGTAAGATACAAACAACTTCGTCACAAAGCATCAGAATGAATCTACACACACGCTATGGTATATCCTACTGCCTAATGTAGGCTGGGTGGTATAACCTACTGCCTTTAAACTACAAAGACCGCACAGTGTGAGACCTATGGGCAACTGTAACACAGTGATAAGCTGACGTCTAAACAGATCTAAACACAGAAAAGGAATAACAGGAATATATAGTCTGTTCACTCGGAAATAAGAACATTTCTATTGTAATACTATGGAGACACCTTTGAATGTGTGGCGCATTGCTGACAGGAGCCCTCATCTTGTGGTAGGAGATACTGTTAAAATCCAGATGTTTATTTGTGAACTTGAAGCAGAAATATTCACAAAACTGCAAATTTTCTATTTCTGCTACATTAATGTCCTGTGACTCAGAAATACAGGCTGTTAGATGATTAAGAAATGAATACCTCCCTCCTTTTAGTAGTTTAGAAATAAAAGGAAGTTAATGATGTAGAGGGGATAGAAGTTAAAAATTGATTAGGTTGTGATTTTTTTTTAAGATTTATTTGTTTGTGTAAGTACCTTTTTGCTGTCTTCAGACACACCAGAAGAGGGCGTCGGATTCCATGACAGATGGTTGTGAGCCACCATGTGCTTGCTGGGAATTGAACTCACGACCTCTGGGAGAGCAGTCAGTGCTCTAAACTGCTGAGCCATCTTTCCAGCTCTGGCTGTAATTTTCAAATAACAATTTGATACTTTATACAATCTAATTCTCCTCTTAATCACCACCTCATTCCATTTTCATTTGCTGGCCAGCTTTCTGCCAAGAGAATTTCCCCAGAATAAATGCAAACATCGACGCAAACACTGTCTTTTCAAGTTTAAAAAAAAAAATCACTATGCCGGAATAACACAGAAGAAATGCAAAGGAGCATTTGTCTCGTTCAAATTCTTCAACAACTGGGCAGTCAAGATTAAAGTGTGGATGGAAAACTCCTGAAGGGATTGCAGAGCATGAAAATGGAGTTTCTGAGCCTCTTTTTTTTTTTTTTTTTCTGAGACCCTATTATACTGAATTTTTTATTTAAGGAAGAATGTAAAGGCTGAAATACAGCTGTGTGATGTGTTAAAGGAAACAAAATCTGATGCAGCCCCAGTGAGTCTTCTGACCTAGAGCAGCAAGAAAGGGCACAGAGGTCAGAGCAGGAGCCAGATTGAGGCAGGTAAGGGGCACACACAGCGGTTACCCTGGAAGAGCCATTCAAGATACAAGGAAAAGTCACCACATTAGGTCACAACCTGGTTACAACTACGCCTTGAGGCTGATGTCAGGATGAGAAGAGAATCCCTGGGCACTGTATGAAGTGAACTACCTTTCAAAGATTACCCTATACTGAAGCCGGTCAAATAATCAAAAGCAAGCCTTTTCCCAAACCTAGAAGGAAAACGTTTTAGGGAAAGTGGATCTTCAGTGTGTGAAGTTCAGAAATCCTAAAAGAACAAAATTTCTCTAAAACAAAAATAATAATAGCTTTTGCCTTCAGACAGAAATAAAAATGTCACCCAGATACAAGAAAAGCATATAAGGACAACATAAACCCCATTTGTCTCCACTTTAGGATCCTTTTTATCTTCATTTAAGGACCAGGCCTGGTTTTGAAAAAAAGGCTGTAAGGCACAAACTCCAGGAACAGACCATAAGCTCCAGAAACTAGGCCATAAGACACCAGCCCCAGGAACAGACCATAAAATCCAGAACAAGATCATAAAACCCCCTCCCAAAGAACATCCTGGAGATAACCACAAAAATGGGGAAACACCTTATCTCAGAATGGGCCATCTGCAGTGAGGATCCCTATTTCATCCTATGGTTAAAGTTCATGACATAGAAATGCAGAGCACTGGCCACCTGTGACCCCTAGCACCCATCAATGAAAATTTAGATTACTTAATTCTTCTAGAGAGTTCCCTCAGTTCCCTATAAGAAGGCCTGCATGGGACTGGAGTGATGGCTCAGTGGTTAAGAGTACTGACTGCTCTTCCAGAGGTCCTGAGTTCAATTCCCAGCAACCATATGGTGGCTCACAACCATCTGTGATCGGATCTAATGCCCTCTCCTGGTATACATGAAGTGACCGACAATGTATACCTAAGATAAATAAATAAATCTTTAAAAAGAAAGAAAGAGAAAGAGAGAGACAGGGACAGAGAGAGAAAGAAAGAAAGCCTGCATGCCTTTGTCTGGCGTCATCATTTCAAAGAGTGGTTGACCCCCACGCATGCTGATTGTTTCTACAGAATAAATACTCTTGTTTTTGCATTCTATCTGAGTTTGGGGGCCTTCCTTCAGTGATTTTCCAGCCCTTACATTACATTTTCCACAGTGCCACTTGCAGCAAGAAAAAAGGAAAAAAAATAAAAACAAACAAACAAAAACACACAGGGAAAGAAAGACTCAGAAGTTTCTGGTGACATCTTGCCAGAGCTGGACCTCACCTACCCATGTGCTTACTGAACTTCCTCTCTGCTCATTCTTGGTGTCATAACATCTCCTTTTCTCTAACACACAGCGTTGTTCTTTGTGTGCTCTCCCCACTATAAACGAGCACCAGGAAAACAGTGTTGTATTGATCTTGGTTCGCACTGCTCTGGCGCTGTAGTTGTGCCCTGCTTCCAGTAGACAATCTATCTTCCATTTTGTTTCATGTTGATGAGTATATATAGACAGCTAACACTCAAATGGGAAACCCATGTTTTAAAAGAAAGGCAGTCTGGGGACCAAGTGCATTTGTCAACTATTCCTGACTGTTACAAGACTCTAGCTGACTTTAATGATACTATGTGGCACCCACTAAGACCCAACTTAGAAATTCTAAGCCATTATTTGTCAACACAAAGCTCTTTTCAGTAGGTCTTGCCCCACTGAGTGGGGCATTTTTAAAAGTGTTTTTATATATTCTTTTCCTCCTTTTTTTATCACTTTAACATCACTAGGAGGAAAAGGAAAGCCAAACAGAAAATAGCAGGAAAATCAGAGGCACATTGAGGAAGAGGGGGGAGGACAGAGGGAAGAGGAAGAGGATAGGGAAGGGGAAACAGAAAGAAGTATTAAATATTAAAGTAATGCTTTTATTCTGCAAGCAAACACTGTTATTTGCTGCCCCTTGCTGGTAAAATAATAAAATTGCTAAATGAAACATTCAAAGTCTAGTTCTTAATACGAAAATCCCACGTTAAAGGAAGTAGATCACTTACCACTATGAGAATTATAAAATATCATTGATCGCTCTCTAGAAAGAGTCCCTCAGGAGAGGCCTTGAGACCAGATAGCCTTACAGAAATTTTACTTTATAAAAGTCCTAAAAAGCAAGTCCCATGCAGGGCTCGTGGCCCCTCTATTTCAAAAGACTTGAATTTGGTATTGGCAATAAGTGTTGTCGGTTATACTTCTTGACATGACAAGCTTGCTTTATTCATCTTTGAGCAACTGCGGGCCAGATCCTCTCATCTGAGGAATCGTGGCGTGGCTGCCAGTCACACTATCAAGTATAAGCCGTGAAACAGGATGACAAGCAGGTAGCTGCGATTCAAACACAAGGTGGGTTTTCTAAAGATAACCACCAAGCTGTCTTTGTTCACCAAAGGAGCTTTATACCCACTTTTTATAGCACAAAGCATTAGGGAGAAACGGGACAGGCAAGGGCAAATGGAGTAGCAGAGTGTGTGAGTAACCACGCTGCGCTGCGTCTGTGGAAGGTTTCTCGGATTGAGTTGGTAGCAGCGGGAATGGAGAACTAGAAAGCTTGTTCCTGAGAAGCCTCGATGCCCCGATGCCCCGATGTCCCGATGCCCCGATGCCCCGATGCCCCGATGTCCCGATGCCCCGATGCCCCGATGCCCCGATGTCCCATGTAGGGAACTGCCAGGGCAGGGAAGCAGGCGTGGGTGGGTTGGTGAGAAGGGGGAGGAGGGAGGGAATGGGGGGGGTCGGAGAGGAAACCAGGAAAGGGGATAACATTTGAAATGTAAATAAAGAAAATATCTAATTTTTTAAAAAAAAGCCTTCTGTGGTTTATATTCTCTATTCCGTGGAAATTCTGGCTAGCAAGTGCTGCATGTCTTCCTTTTTCCCAGGTTAACTAGCGATGGAAGGCTTGAATTTGGACATGAAAATTTGAGCATGTTTTACCCAGAAAGTAATACAGAACTGTGGGTAAACACCATGGAAAGTTCGCTTTGGTGTTGGGGTCAGTGAACAAGACATATCCTAGGACTTTCCCTTAAGAGAAACACTCTCAGGTAGTGGATATAAAGGGCGCAATTTTTACTTAAAAAGCAGAGATTACAGACATTCTTTTTTAATGGTGAAAATCTAGAAAGCAAGACAAGATTGAAGTGGAAGTGAGCTATGAAATAAAAACTAGGGAGAGCAGAGAGCGGGTAAGACAAACAATGAAAGAAGTTTGCACCAAGTACTTGTGAAAACTTCCACCAGGGACAGGATGCTTTGAAGCCCTGTGTGATGGCTCCCTGAGGTTGCTCAGCATTTAAAAGAACAAGCAAAAAGGCCTTGCTTGATCTCTCTCTGTCTCCCTCTCTGTCTCTGTCTTGGACTTCTCCATCTCCTTCTCCCCTCCGCCTCCCCCTTCCCTTCCCCTCTCCTTCCTCTCTCTCTCTCTCTCTCTCCTCCCTGTTCCCCTCCTCTCCCTCCATTCCCTGCCCCCCCTTTCTCTCACACACACACACACACCTTACAACCAACAGGATCAAAAAGGGGTAGTGGTGACTCTGCGAAGGGAGCTACAGATCAGCAGCAATTCTATGCAGGCATTGCAAAGTCCCCAGTTTAGCAATGCACAGTATCCATTGTTGCCTAAGAGTCCAGAGGGGCTCCTACCACTCCTTGTCCTCCAGTACCTTCACACACACACACACACACACACACACACACACACACACACACACAAAATGTTGACTGGAAATATATAGCCTCAGATAGGTGATCGTGGCACATGCTTTTAATCTCAGCACTGGTTGGAGGAGACAGAGGCAAGCAGATCTCTGTGAGCTCAAGGCCTGTCTAGCCTAAATAGTAAGTTCCAGGGCAACTAGGACTGTTACAAAAAGAAACAGTCTTGGAATATATATATAATATATATGAGATATATATAATATATATATAATAGATAGATAGATAGATAGATAGATAATATACTGTGTGTGTGTGTGTGTGTGTGTGTGTGTATGTGTGTGTGAGTGTGTTTAATTGCATCCATTATACCCCACTTAAAATAGAAAAGCACTTCAGTGGCTTTCTAGATAAAAAATATCATAAATTTAACTATTTGAAGCCCAGTTCTGCTACTCTGTTCCCAGAGACTTGTCTTTGTCTTCAACAGCCCTGTCCTAAGAGTGCTATGTCCTATCCACACTAACTGAAATATTCACTGTAATTCTGCCACTTGCCCCAACTTTATCTTTTTGGGGTTCTATTACAGAGCCAGCAGTGCCCCAACACACACTCACACAAACCCAGAAATAGTGTTGTCCCCAGAAGCCCTGCTAGAAAATCCATAACACAATAAAAACCAGGAGCACTACAAACAAGGTCTTGTTTCAACCACAGGGATAATTCAACACTCGCCAAAGCACTGAGCTGCTATGAAATCCTCTAAAAGCTTAAACTTAAGAAGATAAGAACCAAACTCTTTTTCAAGAAACATAAAACTCGGAACCAAGTTCAAAAAATGTTTATAGGATTATAGAAGTAGCCAACACCCAGCCAAATAAAACGGACCAACACAAATGATTGGGCATCTGACCAAGCAGAAAGTATAGTATGATATGGAAAAGCCATCTACTCAGCCAAAAACATTAAGTTCGAATTAATAAGCAAGATCCCTTTTCAAAGTGTAACTGGGTTCCATACATTTTAAAGCATCAGCAGAAACATGTATAGTGAAAAGAGCTATCTGAAGATTTTAGAGCTTAAAACTAGCATGTGACAGCTCAGAAGGTAAGAGCACTAACTGCTCTTCCAAAAGTCCTGAGTTCAATTCCCAGCAACCACATAGTGGTTCACAATCATCTAACAGAATCTGATGCCCTCTTCTGGTGTGTCTGAAGATAGCTACAGTGTACTCGTATACATAAAATAAATAAGTAAATTTAAAAGAAAAATAGTGTGTGAAATGAACGTGTTGAGTAAAGTTATAGAAAGAATTGCCCAAATAGGCAGCATACACCAACTGATATGAGGCCCCCAACACACATACAGCAGAGGACTTCTGGGTCTGTGTTCATTCAGAGATGTTGCACCTAACCCTCAAGAGACTGGAGGCCCCAAAGAGATTAGAGGTCAGGTGCCATGGAAGTGGAGACATCCACCTGGAGACAGGGGAGGAGGTGTGGGATGTGGAACAGTCAGAGGGTAAAGGGCAGGGGTTAAAATATGGAGTGTAAAAAAAATTAATTAATTTTAAAAAGAGAAAGAATTGTTAATATTCTGAACAATTAGAAGATACACATAGCCGAGCGTGGTGGTGCACGCCTTTAATCCCAGCACTCGGCAGAGGCAGGCGGATTTCTGAGTTCGAGGCCAGCCTGGTCTACAGAGTGAGTTCCAGGACAGCCAGGACTACACAGAGAAACCTTGTCTCGAAAATCCAAACAAAAAAAAAGGAAGAAGATATGCATAGAGAAGAGTGTGTGTGTGTGTGTGTGTGTGTGTGTGTGTGTGTGTGTGTGTGTGTAATAGTAATCTTAATAGTAACAGTAGTAGTATTATCACAGAGGCCAGAAGAGGGCAGTGGATCCCCTAAGCCCCAAGGCAGTTGGGAGAGAGCCAGGCAAGGCGGCAGTGAGCATTCCTAACCACTTCTCCAGCCCCAGAAAACTTTTTAAATGAACAATGAATTGTTGCTCAGGTTACTCTGCACATACTTTTAACTCACTGAAGGAAGAGGATAGGGGAGGAAAAATGTTTAAAGAAATATCACTGACTTTGTTTTCCAGACCAGATACAGACTATAAAGCCTCAAATCTAGGAAGCTCAACAGACTCAAATAAAACAAAAAGAATGAAATCTATACCAGGGCATATCACAATCAAAGCACTCCTGGCCAGGGAAATCTTAAAATGAGGCGACAAATATATATATATATATATATATATATATATATATATATATATATATATATACACACACACATACAGTAATAGCTGGATATGGTGACACGTGCCTGTGACAGGTTGAATGTCAGCCTGGTCTATGGAGAACTTCAGGCCAACCCAGGCTACACAGAGAGACTTGTCTCACAAATAAATATATAAATATATTTACAGAGGTAGAAATTTCATAATGGCAGGAACAAGACAATCTAGAAGACAAAGGAGTGGTAATTTTAAAGCTTTGAGGGGAAAAAAATTAAACCTTGCTAAATAAAATTATTATTAAAATAAGATTAAAGACATCTTTAAACATATGAAAGCTGGAAGATGTTAATATAACCACACTGTCTGGGTTATGAAAGGAAATCTTTCAGTTAGAACAGAAATACAGCAGTAAGCTCTGCACCACAAGCCGAACAGCCCTCAAAAGAACAAGTGTGATAGTGAATACATGTGTTTTTCTACCATTCATAGCTCTAAGCTAAATGGTTTGAAACAGCAATAATCACAGCATAGTTGGTAAATGTATGAAAAGGTAAAATTACACAGCAATATAAAGGTCAGGAAAAGATGCTGTGAGGCATCAAACCATGAGGGTTTATGCTGTACTTGGAATAACATAATGTTATTCGAAGGTAAACATGACAATGTAAAGATGCATAGTAGGAACCTTAACATTCCCACTAAGATGAGAAACAGACATGTAATAATTGAAAGAGGGGAGCTAAAAGAAAATCATACAAATCCTAAAGCAAATGAAGGGAGGAAAAAAAATAAGGAAAACAAAACAAAGTAAATAGAAGACACAAGCTTAAATAGAAATATAAATATTAATAAGATGACACAATTGAGTAGAGTAGTATCCTTGTGTATATGTATGTATATATATATATATATATATATATATATGTATATATATATATATATATATATATATATATATACGTGTGGTGTGTGGTGTGTGTGTGGGGGGGGTGTATCTGAGTGTGCCTGCTTAGCCTTGTTAGTAAGCATATTCAATCTGTTTTTCAAGTAAATCTAAGTTAAAAAAAATTTCAGGTTGGATTAAACAAATCAAACCCACCAGGAGATGGTGACATATACCTTTAATCCCAGTACTCTGGGTCAGAGCCAGGCAGGTCCCTGAGTTCAAGGCTACCCTGGTTTACAGGGTGACTTACAGAATAGCCAGCGCTACAGAGAAACCCTGTCTTGAAATAAAAAAACAAAAAATCCCAGAATAATAAAATTATTATTTTTATTTTTGTAAAAAATAAAAAAAAATCAAGACCTGAATCTGTGTTGCCATGTAAAAAGAACTTTAACTATAAAGATATAAATAGAAAAGAACTTTAACTATAAAGATATAAATAGATTACATGTCAAAAGATGACCAGGTATCGTGGCTCACACCTTTTAGTCCCTGTTGTTGGGAGGCAGGAAAAGGTGGATTTCTATGATTTGAGGCCAGCCTAGTCTACACAGCAAGCTCCAGGCTAGCCAAAGCTACATAGCCATATCTTGTGAAAGAAAGAAAGAAAGAAAGAAAGAAAGAAAGAAAGAAAGAGAGAGAGAGAGAGAGAGAGAGAGAGAGAGAGAGGAAGGAAGGAAGGAAGGAAGGAAGGAAGGAAGGAAGGAAGGAAGGAAGGAAGAAAGAAAGAAAGAAAGAAAGAAAGAAAGAAAGAAAGAAAGAAAGAAAGAAAGAGAGAGAGAGAAAAAGAGGGAGGGAGGGAGGGAGGGAGGGAGGGAGAAATAACAAGAATAGAAAAACGTGTTTGAATATGAAGTATCTCCCATAGGCACAACTTATTTTCAGTTGGTGCCACTGTGAAAGCTTTGGGAAGCAGAGCCTTGCTGAAGGAGGGGAGTCCCTGAGATGACAGGACATGAGGTTTGATACCATGATCACAATGTCTGTCTAACCTCTACTTAAGAACTCACTCTGATAGAAAAAAACAAAACAAAAAAAACTCACTCTGAGCCAGGGGCGTGGTGGTGCACACCTTTAATCCCAGCACTTGGGAGGCAGAGGCAGGTGAATTTCTGAGTTCAAGGCCAGCCTGGTGAGTTCCAGGACAGCCAGGGCTACACAGAGAAATACTGTCTTGAAGAAAGAAAGAAAGAAAGAAAGAAAGAAAGAGAGAGAGAGAGAGAGAGAGAGAGAGAGAGAGAAAGAAAGAAAGAAAGAAAGAAAGAAAGAAAGAAAGAAAGAAAGAAAGAAAGAAAGAAAGAAAGAAAGAAAGAAAGAAAGAAGAGAAGAAAAAACTCTGGGGGCTAGAGAGATGGCTCAGTGGATAACAGTACTGGTTGCTCTTCCAGAGGTCCTGAGTTCAATTCCTAGCAACCACATGGTGGCTCACAACCTTCTGTAATGGGATCAGATGCCCTATGCTGGTGCATCTTAAGACAGCTACAAAGTACTTATATACAATAAATGAATGAATAAATAAATAAATCTTTTTTTCTTTAAAAATTTTTATTAGATAATTTCTTTATTTAAAATTCAAATGTTATACCGAAAGTCCCTTATACCCTCCCACCTGCCCTGCTCCCCAACCCACCCACTCGCTCTTCCTGGCCCTGGCATTCACCTGTATTGGAGCATATAATCTTTGCAAGACCAAGGGCCTCTCCTCCCAATGATGGCCTATTAGACCATCTTCAGCTACATATGGGGCTAGAGGCATGAGCTCGGAATTACTGGTTAGTTCATATCTTTGTTCAACCTACAAGGTTGCAGACCCCTTCAGCTTCTTGGATACTTTCTCTAGCTCCTCCATTGAGGGTCCTTGTGTTCCATCCAATAGATCACTGTGAACATCCACTTCTGTATTTGCCAGGCACTGACATAGCCTCACAAGAGACAGCTATATCAGGGTCCTTTCAGCAAAATCTTGCTGGCATTTGCAATAGTTTCTGCATTTGGTGGTTGGTTATGTTATGTATCCCTGAATGGAGCAGTCTCTGCATGGTCCTTCCTTCTGTCTCAGCTCCAAACATTGTCTCTGTAACTTCTTCCATAGGTATTTTGTTCCATATTCTAGGGAGGGACGACATATCCACACTTTGGTCTTCCTTCTTGAGTTTCATGTGTTTTGCAAATTGTATCTTGGGTATTCTAAATTTCTGGGCTAATATCCACTTATCAGTGAGTGCATATGAAGTGACTTCTTTTGAGATTGGGTTAACTCACTCAGGATGATACCCTCCAGATCCATCCATTTGCCTAAGAATTTCATAAATTCATTGTTTTTAATAGCTGAGTAGTACTCCATTGTGTAAATGTACCACATTTTCTGTATCCATTCCTCTGTTGAGGGACATCTGGGTTTTTTCCAGCTTCTGGATGTTATAAATAAGGCTGGTATGAACATAGTGGAGAATGAGTTCTTATTAACAGTTGGAGCATCTTCTGAGTATATACCCAGGATTGTCACAGGGTATCATCTGAGTGAGTTAACCCAATCACAAAAGAAGTCACTTCATATGCACTCACTGATAAGTGGATATTAGCCCAGAAATTCTTAGGCAAATGGATGGATCTGGAGGGTATCATCCTGAGTGAGTTAACCCAATCACAAAAGAAATCACTTCATATGCACTCACTGATAAGTGGATGTTAGCCCAGAAATTTAGAATACCCAAGACACAATTTGCAAAACACATGAAACTCAAGAAGTATATATCCAGTATTGCTGGATCTCCCTGTAGTAATATGTCCACTTTTCTGAGGAACTGCCAGACTGATTTCTAGAGTGGTTGTAGAAGCTTGAAATCCCACCTGAAAAGGAGAAGTGTTCCCCTTTCTCCACATCCTTGAAAGCATCTGCTGTGACCTGAATTTTTGATCTTAGCCATTCTGACTGGTGTGAGGTAGAATCTCAGGGTTATTTTGATTTGCATTTCTCTGATGATTAAGAATGTTGAACATTTTTTCAGGTGCTTCTCAGCCCTTTGGTATTCCTCACTTGAGAATTCTTTGTTTAGCTCTGTACCCCATTTTTAATGCAGTTATTTGATTTTCTGGAGTCCAGCTTCTTCAGTTCTTTGTATATATTGGATATTAGTCCCCTATCAGATTTAGGATTGGTAAAAATCCTTTCCCAATCTGTTGGTGGCCTTTTTGTCTTCTTGACAGTGTCTTTTGCCTTACAGAATCTTTGCAATTTTATGAGGTTCCGTTTGTCGATTCTCGATCTTCCAACACAAGCCATTGGTGTGTTCTGTTCAGGAATGTTTCCCCTGTGCCCATATCTTTGAAGCTTTTCCCCACTTTATCCTCTATAAGTTTTAGTGTCTCTTGTTTTATGTGGAGTTCCTTGATCCACTTAGACTTGAGATTAGTACAAGGAGATAAGAATGGATCAATTCTCATTCTTCTATATGATAACCACCAGTTAAGCCACCACCATTTGTTGAAAATGCTGTCTTTTTTCCACTGGATGGTTTTAGCTCCTTTGTCAAAGATCAAGTGACCATAGGTTTGTGGGTTCATATCTGGGTCTTCAATTCTCATTGATCTACCTGTATGTCGCTGTACCAGTACCATGCAGTTGTTTTTTTTTTTTTTAATCAAAATTGCTCTGTATTACAGCTTGAGGTCAGGCATGGTGATTCCCCCAGAGGTTCTTTTATTGTTGAGTATAGATTTTGCTATCCTAGGTTTTTTGTTATTCCAGATGAATTTGAAAATTGCCCTTTCTAGCTCTGTGAATAATTGAGTTGGAATTTTGATGGGAAATGCATTGAATCTGTAGATTGCTTTTGGCAGGATAGCCATTTTGACTATATTAACCCTGCCAATCCATGAGCATGGGAGATCTTTCTATCTTCTAAGTTCTTCTTAGGGCGTGGTGGTGCGTGCCTGTAATCCCTGCACTCAGGAGGCAGAGGCAAGCGGGTTTCTGAATTCGAGGCCAGCCTGGTCTACAAAGTGAGTTCCAGGACTACACAGAGAAACCTTGTCTCGAAAAAACCTAAGTTCTTCTTCAATTTTTTTCTTCAGACACTTGAAGTTCTTATTGTACAGATGTTTCACTTCCTTAGTTAGAGTCACACCAAGATATTTTATATTATTTGTGACTATTGTGAAGGGTGTTGTTTCCCTAATTTCTCATCCTGTTTATCCTTTGTGTAGAGAAAGGCCACTGATTTGTTTGAGTTAATTTTATATCAAGCTACTGTACTGAAGCTGTTTATCAGGTTTAGGAGTTCTCTGGTGGAATTTTTAGGGTCACTTATATATACTATTATATCATCTGTAAATAGTGATATTTTGACTTCTTCCTTTCCAATTTGTATCCCCTTGATCTCCTTGTTTTGTCTAATTCCTCTGGCTAGGACTTCAAGTACTATATTGAATAGGTAGTGAGAAGTGGGCAGCCTTGTCTAGTCCCTGATTTTAGTGGGATTGCTTCAAGTTTCTCTCCATTTAGTTTGATATTGGCTACTGATTTGCTGTATATTGCTTTTATTGTGTTTAGGTATGGGCCTTGAATTCCTGAACTTTCCAAGACTTTTATCATGAACGGGTGTTGGATTTTGTCAAATGCTTTCTCAGCATCTAACGAGATATCATGTGATTTTTGTCTTTGAGTTTGTTTATATAGTGAATTATGTTGATGGATTTCCGTATATTAAATCATCCCTGCATTCCTGGAATGAAGCCTACTTGGTCATGATGGATGATTGTTTTGATGTGTTCTTGGATTCGGTTTGTGAGGATTTAATGAATATTTTTACATCAATGTTCATAAGGGAAATTGGTCTGAAGTTTCTTTCTTTGTTGGGTCTTTATGTGGTTTAGGTATGAGAGTAATTGTGGCTTCATAGAATGAATTGGGTAGAGTATTTCCTGTTTCTATTTTGTGGAATAGTTTGCAGAGAATTGGGATTATGTCTTCTTTGAAGGTCTGATAGATCTCTGCACTAAACCAATCTTGTTCTGGGCTTTTTTTGTTTGTTTGTTTGGGAGACTATTAATGACTGCTTCTATTTCTTTAGGGGATATGGGACTGTTTAGATCATTAATCTGATCCTGATTTAACTTTGGTACCTGGTATCTGACTAGAAAATTGTCCATTTCATCCAAGTTTTCCAGGTTTTTTTTTTTTTTGAGTATAGCCTTTTGTAGTAAGATTTGATGATGTTTTGGATTTCCTGAGATTCTGTTGTTATGTCTCCCTTTTCATTTCTTATTTTGTTAATTAGGATACTGACCCTGTGCCCTCTAGTTAGTCTGGCTAAGGGTTTATCTATCTTGTTGATTTTCTCAAAGAACCTGCTCCTTGTTTGGTTGATTCTTTGAATAGTTCTTTTTGTTTCCACTTGGTTGGTTTCAGCCCTGAGTTTATTTCCTGCCATCTACTCCTCTTGGGTGAATTTGCTTCCTTTAGTTCTACAGTTTTTAGGTGTGCTGTCAAGGTACTAGTGTATGCTCTGTCTAGTTTATTTTTGGAAGCACTCAGAGCTATGAGTTTTCCTCTTCGGACTGCTTTCATTGTGTCCCATAAGTTTGGGTATGTTGTGGCTTCATTTTCATTAAACTCTAAAAAGTATTTAATCTCTTTCTTTATTTCTTCCTTGACCAAGGTATCATTGAAGAGAGTGTTATTCAGCTTCCATGTGAATGTTGGCTTTCTATTATTTTTGCTGTTATTGAAGATCAACCTTAGTCTGTGGTGATCTGATAGAATGCATGGGATAATTTCAATATTTTTGTATCTGTTGAGACCTGTTTTGTGACCAATTATATGGTCAGTTTTTGAGAAGGTACTATGAAGTGCTGAGAAGAAGGTATATCCTTTTATTTTAGGATAAAATGTTCTGTAGATATCTGTTAAATCCATTTCTTTCATAACTTCTGTTATTTCAATGTGTCTCTGTTTAGTTTCTGTTTCCAGGATCTGTCTAATGAGAGTGGGGTGTTGAAGTCTCCCACTATTACTGTGTGAGGTGCAATGTGTGCTTTGAGCTTTACTAACTAAAGTTTCCTTAATGAATGTGGCTGCCCTTGTATTTGGAGCATAGATATTCAGAATTGAGAGTTCATCTTGGTTGATTTTACCTTTGATGAGTATGAAGTGCCCCTCCTTGTTTTTTTTGATAACTTTGGGTTGGAAGTCGATTTTATTCGATATTAGAATGGCTACTGGGGCTGGTGAGATGGCTCAGCGGGTAAGAGCACCCGACTGCTCTTCCGAAGGTGATAAGTTCAAATCCCAGCATCCACATGGTGGCTCACAACCATCCGTAACGAGATCTGGCGCCCTCTTCTGGAGTGTCTGAAGACAGCTACAGTGTATTTACATATAATAAATAAAATAAATCTTTAACAACAACAAAAAAAAAGAATGGCTACTTCAGCTTATTTCTTCAGACCATTTGCTTGGAAAATTGTTTTCCAGCCTTTTAAGTAGTTTCTGTCTTTTTCCCTGAGGTGGGTTTCCTGTATGCAACAAAATGTTTGGTCCTGTTTATGTAACCAGTCTGTTCGTCTATGTCTTTTTATTGGGGAATTGAGTACATTGATATTAAGAGATATTAAGGAAAAGTAATTATTGCTTCCTGTTATTTTTGTTGTTAGAGTTGGGGTTCTGTTCTTGCGGCTCTCTTCTTTTAGGTTTGTTGAAAGATTACTTTCTTGCTTTTTCTATGGCATAATTTCCATCCTTGTGTTGGAGTTTTCCCTTTATTATCCTTTGAAGGGCTGGATTTGTGGAAAGATATTGTGCAAATTTGGTTTTGTGCAAAAATGGAATACCTTGGTTTCTCCGTCTTTGGTAATTGAGAGTTTTGCTGAGTATAGTAGCCTGGGCTGGCATTTGTGTTCTCTTAGGGTCTGTATAATGTCTTTCCAGGATCTTCTGGCTTTCATAGTTTCTGGTGAGAATTCTGGTGTAATTCTGCCTTTATATGTTACTTGACCTTTTTCCCTTACTGCTTTTAATATTCTGTCTTTATTTAGTGCGTTTGTTGTTCTGAGTATTATGTGTCAGGAGGAGTTTCTTTTCTGGTTCAGTCTATTTGAAGTTCGGTAGGCTTCTTGTATGTTCATAGTCATCTCTTTCTTTAGGTATGGGAAGTTTTCTTCTATAATTTTGTTGAAGATATTTACTGGCCCTTTAAGTTGAAAATAAATAAATAAATAAATAAATAAATAAATAAATAAATAAATCTAAAAAAAAAAAATACAACCTCACTCTGACTAGCTCTCTACCATTCACACTCCTGTTGTCAGGCCTTCCCTGCCAGGACAGGCTGTGCCTTTAGATTGTAACATACAGTAAGTCTTTCTTGCTTCAAGTTGCCTTCTGTAAGACATTTGTTCATAGCAACAAGGGACATAACTAATCACAAGGACTGTCTTGTTATCACTCAGCATCAAAAGACAGTTAAAATGGTTGCTCTAACATCAGATAGGTTTCCAAGCAAATAAATCTTCTACAATAAAGAATGACATCTCACAATGGTCACTACATCCAAGTTAGTAAACATATGTCTACATGATTACTTATCTAATAACAAAACTTCCAAATGTATGAGGCCAAATTCACAGGACCACAGGAAGATTCCTCAGGGTGTTTTCACATATCTCAATACCACTGCTAGCACTGCTCTCTCAGTCAATGATGAACAGGTAGATGGAAAGTCAGTAAGGAATTAGAGCGGGAATCAGCCAACCATGGCCAGAAGGCTAAATCCATCCTTCCCCTATTGCCCACCTGTCTTTGTAAATATTTTATTAAAGCAGAGAGAAGCAGACATGCTTAGGTGACGTCTATGAGTAATTGCACTCTGCCACAGGAGAGGTCATGGTGGGAAACTGGCAGGGCTGTAGACCAGCTTTTACTGAATGAAGACAAGAGCAAACACATACAATGTGAAACACCCTTGGAGCGGAACTTAACAGAAAATTTAAGAGAACAGAATCTCGAATGCTTCTGCCTGAAGAGTTGTATAATTATTCCAGAGCTGCTGAGGCTCCAAAAGCATGCAGTTTTTCTGTTTCAAGTTTGCTGATACATGATACAGGTCAGAGTAGTTTAACCAGTTTGAAGTACAGATGCAGAACTTGACCTTCAACACTAGCATGATACATCGCTCTGCTAAGCACACATGGAATACTTAGCCATATTCTAAACAGTAAATGAGTCACAGTTGATCCAAATGTATTAATATTTATACACAGTGAGTTACACAGTAAAATAAAAAAAAAATCCATGTCAAAAGCTATTTTAAAGATCCCCAGCCCGGCGTGGTGGCACACACCTTTAATCCCAGCACTCGGGAGGCAGAGGCGGGCAGATTTCTGAGCTCGAGGCCAGCCTGGTCTACAAAGTGAGTTCCAGGACAGCCACAGCTACACAGAGAAACCCTGTCTCGAAAAGCCAAAAAAAAAGAAAATCCCCAAGCACTTAGAAACTAATTGGTGGGTGTCTGAATAATTCGTGAGTCAAAGAAACCCAAAGAAAAGCCAACAAATATTTTGCATATCATATTTTCTTTATGAATACACATTTCAGGTATGTTAGGCTTTTTAACATTCAAATATTAACCAATAACCATTTTGATAAACTAATAAGAAAAGTAAGGCATATTATCTCAATAGACATAGAAAAACTATTTAACAAAATCCAACACCCACTCTCAGTTCAAAACAAAAACCAAAAGCTTTTGGTAAAATGGAGATGGGAAATCTTCAGCCATTAATCTCTATTTTTTTATAAAAAACCTACAGTTAGCAGAACACTTCAGGGTGAATGGCTGAATGGCAACCATCTGGGATAAGAAGATAAAATAAAATAAGACCTTCTATTGGCCACTGTGCTAAATGTTCTAGTTAATGCAAATAGAAAAGAGAAGAAGAAATAAAGGGAACACCATTTGAAAACAAAACACAATATTCTTAGTTAGACATTGAGTAATAATCCAGACAGCAACCCCACAAAACCTACAGGCCAAAGAATAAAACGAACATACCAATCTACTAAATTGATACAATGGTTGGCCCTGAAGCAGCTATTAAAAGAAGAAATAACGTTTTCATTCCCTGTTGACAGCTCAACCTGCAATGGTAGGCTGGTAGATATATGACTCTCATATGAAAAACAAGCTGTGTTAAACAAGAGGACTGCAGTTATGACAAGGGCACCCAAAGTCCTATTGTCTCTCAAGTCTAAAAATCTCATCTTCTTTGGTTTCCTCTAAGTACAGTCTGTTCTCCACAACCATTGTTGAAGTTATCTTTTAAACTTAAATATGTACCCAATCTCTCTCAAGCTTATATCACTTAGCTTCCTTTGCCTGGGAGGCATCCATGCTGTTAAGCAAGGTGTGCTAGCTCTGCCTTGCTCTCTAACTTCATTTCATGTGTCAAAATAAACTCCTACATGTAATATTCCAGGCAGTTAAGTTTTCAAAAATCCCTGATCGATTTTTGTTGTCATCTTGGACTCTGCTCAAATGAGACCCATTGTATAAGTGAGTCCCTTCTGCCTTCCTCTGGATATTCTCCTTCCTCTGGATGTTCTCCCTGTGTTTCCTTCCCACACAGCTCTCTTATGGCTCTTTTCATTTTCACCTTCTCTAAATATCTTTGCCTCTTAATATTAAGCTGCATGTGTACTATTTAGTTTTAGAAACTCCACACAAGCTAACACACATGGGATAAAGGAACCTCAACTGAAGCATGGGCTGCATCCGGTTGGCCTATGAGTATGGGCTGGGGGAGCATTTCCTTGACTAAGTGGTACCATCATTGGGCAGGAAGTCCTGGGATGTTTTAAAAAGTTACTCAAGCAAGTTATGGGGAATAATAAGCTAATAAAGAGCATTCCCCAGGTTCTCTGGCTTCAGGTGCTGCTCCAGGTTCCTCTTCTGGCTTCCCTCGATGGAAATGGAAGCTAAACAAACCTGTTCTCCCAAGTTTCTTTTGGTCATGGTGTTTATCACAGCAACAGAAACCAAAGTAGTACAGTATGCCATTTTTTCTTCTCTCTCTTTCCTCTTTCCTTATCTTACAACCTATTATAGTTCTAAAACAAACACTATAGGGAATGCTTAGGAAAGAATTCCTCTTCAGTAGAGTAGTATACTGAAACAGTAGTGTGGACACTTTTATATTCCCCCCTTTGGGGAGGGTTGAACAAGGCACTGGAGAGAGTTACAAATATAATCAAACATAGAGATTTCATCACAGTTGAGTCACCAATCTAGATAAATCAGACTAGGATGACAAAGGATTATTCTGGAAAGATTAGAAAGTCTAGACTCCTCTAACATATTGGTCATTTGAGATAAAAGAACCACTTCCTTCATTATCAATTGCCTCAACAACTGAATGTTTAACATCAAGTTTTTTTCCAGAAGAGGAGAAAGATGAGGGAGGAAGGCATGTGGGCAGAAGGAGGAAGAGAAAGGGGAAGAAAAGGAGGAGGAGGAAGGAAGCCATTCAGGTTGGAATCATACGGCTAATAATCTATAGATTCCAAGAGAGTCAATCATTAATAAAAGCTAATAATAAATTGAAACTCTTGGAAATGTATTCATGTTTGCTCCTACTTTCAACTTTTAACAGGTTTTCTTGTGAACTATGCTCTAATTTCTAATAATTATTAAAAACTAAAAGCAATGATACTATGTATTATAGTCAAGGAATTTCCAATGAGTCTGCAAGGATTATTCTCCCACTATACACACACACACACACACACACACACACA
>LR751683.1:0-59191 GCA_902729485.2 Mus minutoides
CACATAAAACCAGAGACACTGAAATTTATAGAGGAGAAAGTGTGGAAAACCCTCGAAGATATGGGCACAGGAGAAAGATTCCTAAACAGAACAGCAATGGCCTGTGCCGTCAGATCAAGAATTGACAAATGGGACTTTATGAAATTGCAAAGCTTCTCTAAGGCAAAAGACACAGTCAGCAAGACAAAAAGGCCACCAATGGATTGGGAAAGGATTTTTACCAATCCTAAATCTGATAGTGGACTAATATCCAACATCTACAAAGAGCTAAAGAAGCTAGTCTCCAGAAAAATGAATAACCCATTAAAAATGGGGCACAGAGCTAAACAAAGAATTCTCAATTGAGGAAATCCAAATGGCTGAGAAACATCTGAAAAATTGTTCAACATCCTTAATCATCAGGAAAATGCAAATCAAAACAACACTGAGATTCCACCTCACACCAGTCAGAATGGCTAAGATCAAAAATTTAGGTGACAGCAGATGCTGGCGAGGATGTGGAGAAAGAGGAACACTCCTCCATTGCTGGTGAGATTGCAAGCGTGTACAACCACTCTGGAAGTCAGTCTGGTGTTATCTCAGAAAACTGGACATAGTACTACCTAAAGATCCAGCAATATCTCTACTGGGCATATATCGAGGAGATATTCCAATTGGTAAAAAGGACGCATGCTCCACTATGTTCATAGCAGCCTTATTTATAATAGCCAGAAGCTGGAAAGAACCCAGATGTCCCTCAACAGAGGAATGGATACAGAAAATATGGTACATTTGCACAATGGAGTACTATTCTGCTATTTAAAAAAATGAATTTATGAAATTCTTGGGCAAATGGATGAATCTGGAGGACATAATCTTTAGTGAGGTAACCCAATCACAAAAGAAGTCACTGGATATGTGCTCACTGATAAATGGATATTAGCCCAGATACTTAGAACACCCAAGATACAATCTGCAAAACACATGAATATCAAGAAGGAAGACCAACGTGTGGATAATTCATTCCTCCTTTGAATAGGAAACAAAATACCCATGAAAGGAGTTACAGAGACAAAATTTAGAGCTAAGATGAAAGGATGGACCATATAGAGACTAACCCACTGGGGATCAATCCCATAATCAGTCACTAAACTCAGACACTATTGCATAGGACAGCAAGTGTTTCCTGAAGGGAACCTGATATCGCTGACTCCCACAGAAGTAGATGCTCACACTCATCCATAAGAGCGAGCAAGGGGCCCACATTGGAGAAGGTAGAGATAGAACACCAGGAGCTGAAGGGGTCTGCAACCCTAGAAGAGGAACAACAATATGAACTAAACAGAACCCCCATAACTCTTGTCTCTAGCATCATATGTAACAGAAGATGGCCTAGTCAGCCATCATTGGGAGGAGAGGCCCCTTGGTACTGCAATCTTTATATGCCCCAATACAGGGGAACGCCAGGTCCAAGAAGTGGGAGTGGGAGGGGAGGGGAGGAGGGAGGGGGAGGGGGAGGAGACTTTAGGAATTTCATTTGAAATGTAAATTAAAATATCTAATAATAAAAACAAGTTAAAAAAAGAATAAATGCGAATTAACCCATTCTTATCCCCTTGTACAAAGCTTAAGTCTAAGTGGATCAAAGACCTCGACATAAAACCAGAGACACTGAAATTTATAGAGGAGAAAGTGGGGAAAACCTTCGAAGATATGGGCACAGGAGAAAGATTCCTAAACAGAACAGCAATGGCCTGTGCGGTCAGATCAAAAAGATGTCCTATTTTCTTCTTTTCTTCAACCGTAAGAATCCTACAGTGAATAAACACACAAAAAATGTAAAGGTTTGTAAAAGTTCATAACAAGTTTGGCCACTGCCCTTTACAAAGCTGCTACCTAGCCAACAGATGCACTAGGTGCCATGTCTGATACTTCTAAGACTTTCCTTTTCTTTTTTTTTCAAAGATTTATTTATGGAAACTCAAGAAGAAGGAAGATCAAAATGTGGACACGTCACCCCTTCCTAGAATTAAGAACAAAGCACACATTGAAGGAGTTACAGAGATCATGTGTGAAGCTGAATCCAAAGGATGGACCCAATGACTGCGGCCATCCCACAATCAGCCACCAATCATAGACACAATAGCATATGCCAGCAAGATAGTGCTGAAAGGGCCTGGATATAGCTGTCTCGTGGGAGACTATACCAATGCCTGGCAAACATGGAGGTGGAAGCTCACAGTCAGCTATTAGATGGAACACAGGGTTCCCAAGGAAGGAGCTAGAGAAAGTACCCAAGGAGCTGAAGGGGTCTTCAATCCTATAGGTGGAAGAATAATATGAACTAACTAGTACCCCCTGAGGTCATGTCTCTAGCTGCATATATAGAAGAGGATGGCCTAGTTGGCCATCATTGGGAAGAGAGGCCCCTTGGTCATACAGACTTTATATGCCCCAGTACAGGGGAACGCCAGGGCCAAGATGTGGGAGCGGGTGGGTAGGGGAGCAGGGCCGGGAGGGGGGAGGGTATAGGGAACTTTCTGGATAACACTTGAAATGTAAATGAAGAAATTATCTAATAAATGTTGGAAAAAAAAAAAAAACAGTAAAAGATCAATAAAACAGGCCTTCCTTCTGGCCAACTTCCATACCCAGGCCAGACCAGAGGCACAGCCAATATCTCCCTAAACACTACCACCTGCATGCTTCCCAGGAGGTTCTCAGTGACCAAGGACACAGGTGAAAATTTCATCAAAATACCAATACTAGCTGGGACACCAATACAGCTCAACAGACAGAGGATCTACCCCTCTACTTCCTGTCTGAGTTTCATGTCCCTTCAATCCTACTTCCCCAACCAGGCCCTACCAGTGGTAGATACAGGCCCAAAAGTTAGAAGCCACTCAGAAAGCCTTCAGTAACCAGGTCACAGGATGACTACAGCAACCAGGGACATAGGAGGTCCAGAGTAACCACAGACAAAGTAGGCCTTCTCTAACCTGAGACACATGAGGCCCACACTGATCAGAGAGAACAATGCCTGACTCCAAGGAGACAAGCTCTAACTCAGGTCACAGAGTTATACCTGCCACTAACAAGAGCAGTTCCAGAGACTCTCAGGCCAGTTAAAAAAAAAAAAAAAAAAAAAAACCTAACCTAAACTTTCTTAACCTAAAGAGATGGCCACAAATATACAAGAAGCCTACAGAACACCAAATAAATTGGACCAGAAAAGAAAATCCTCCTATCACATAATAGTCAAAACACTAAATACAAAGAACCAAGAAAGAATATTAAAAGCTTTAAAGGAAAAAGGCCAAGTAATATACAAAAGCAGACCCTCAGAATTGCACAAGAGTTCTCAATGGAGATTCTAAATGCCAGAAAATCCTGGACAGATGTCATACAGATCAAAACAAAATGCCAGGCCAAAATATTATACCCAGCAAAACTCTCAATTATCATAGATGGAGAAACCAAAATATTCTATGACAAAACCAAAGTTAATATTTTTTTTGATAATTCAGCCCTACAGAAGATCCTGAAATAAAATCTCTAGCACAAGGAGGAAAACTACATCAAAGAAAACACAAGAAACTAAAGAGTTTACAACAAACCTAAAAGAAGTAAATCATACTGACATAATACCACTTCTAGCAACAAAAATAACAGAAACTTACAATCATCTGTCTATACTATCTCTCAACACCAATGGACTCAGAAGACAGTAGAATTGAGAGGTATATAGACTATGAGGCCCATATCAAGAGGTTTCAGAGTGAAAGAATATTAATAGTTGAGCCATTCTTGTAATATTTTAGCAAAACCTGTACCAGGATTATACTCCCATCCTAAGAATAAATTTTTGGATGATTTTTTTGGCAGATAAGTTTTGAAGCAGGCTGATATTGGTGTCTTCTTGTTATCAGTAATCATTATTATTCAGATATACAATGACAACGAGGAAATGGAACAAAAATGAAATACAAAATGAGGAAAAAGAATACCATTCTTGTAACCTTTGTTTAGACTGAAATAAAAGAGAAACAGAATAAAGGGAGTGTTGTCTTCAGGATAAGACCCCTGCTAGCTATTCTTGCAATTTGTGAAAATTTAAGAACTGAAGAATTATCTATACTTAAAAAGCAACAAGAAATAAAATGTATGCAAGTGCAATTGAATGAGATTTTAGATTTCTTCCTAAGGAAACAGCCGAATATGCCATTATTAGGAACCTTCTGGCTATAGAGTCATGAGAGACACAAAAGTAATGGTGTTGTATAATCTTACTCTTTGGTTAATGAAAGCTACTGAGGCCAGACATGTGATTGACAGTCCTTGTATGGAGACCAGGAGAGGCCAGTGTATAAAGCTGTGAAAGTGAAGTCTGGATAATATTGGAGGCCCCAAGATATCAGAGATATCAGAAGGCTTGAGATTCTAGACCAAGGGGAGTTTTAGATGGAGTATAATCAAGACAAGAAAAAGAAGTATTTTGCCATCAAAGCTAGAAAGAGTAGGCAATCCTAAGTCCTTTGATCTCACATATAGTGATACAGAATTTAGCGTTTTCTTTAAAAAGTTTGGCCTTGCTTTGTCCATGTATTTCCTCACAATTCCCCTATTTCATCTTGGAAAATTTTGGAATAATGATATAAATGTGTGTGTGTGTGTGTGTGTGTGTGTGTGTGTGTGTGTGTGTGTGTGTGTGTGTGTTAGAAGTACTTCATTTTCTTTTTTTATATTTCAGCATATTAAATTTTAAAGAGTGCCTTGAATCTTAGAAGAAACTTTGTACTTTTAAGCATTCTTGAATTTGTTAGACTTTTGAAGTTAGACTAAAACCCTTATGCATTAAGATAAGGTTACCTGGGGGTCATGGTGAGGAATGTGGTTGTTTCAATTAAAACAAGCCTCATAGGCTTATATATTTAGATGTTTGGCTCCAAATTTGTGGAACAGTTTGAGAGAAATTAAGACATACAATTTTTTGGGGGGGAGTAGGTGTGCCACTAGGGGTGAGCTTTGAGGTTTCAAATGCAACAACATTCCCTGTTAGTTCTCTCCCACTGAGTTTGCTGGAGAATATAAACTCTTACTTTTGAGACTTGAGAAAGGGATTTGATGAAGTCAACCTTTTAGAACTGAGTGCTCTGAAATCCTTCACTCTCCTCCAGTTGTGGGTNTTTTTTGGGGGGGAGTAGGTGTGCCACTAGGGGTGAGCTTTGAGGTTTCAAATGCAACAACATTCCCTGTTAGTTCTCTCCCACTGAGTTTGCTGGAGAATATAAACTCTTACTTTTGAGACTTGAGAAAGGGATTTGATGAAGTCAACCTTTTAGAACTGAGTGCTCTGAAATCCTTCACTCTCCTCCAGTTGTGGGTGTATGTGTTATTTCCTATGTTCCACAAAGACAAGATTCTCTGCAAGAGTTACTTGTTGATCAAGTAACTGATCTGCAGCTATTTTAATTGATGTGTTCATTTGGCCAAATAATAGTAATAATAAAAGGTTTGCCTGTAGACCCATAACCTATCTAGTCTTTAGTTCTTGGCCACTTTGCACTGTCACATATTATTTTCATCTAATGGCATGGTCTTTAAATCCAAACAACAGTTGTTAGTTATCTCTGTAACATTTGTGCCACTGTAATACCAGTATATCTCACAGCCCTATCACTACCACAGGACACAGGGGCCGTAGGTGGGTGAAATTGATTACTATGTTTCTCTTCTGGCCATGTGAAAAACAACTTGCAGCATCGTAAGTTCTAGTAAGTAGGGGTGAATCTTCTAGTAGTTTGCCATCAGCTTGAATTAACTGATGATATAAGTTAATCTTCAGAAATAAGTCTTATTATCAAATTGTAGAAAGCAACCATTGCTTTGAAAGTAGCCCAAGATAATTGATGGTTGCTATACGCCCATTGATTCAACATCTCAACAAGATACAACCCATTCTTAACACTGGATTCTTTACATGGTAGTATAAGGGGCCTTTTGGGGGCACTGTTTTCCTATTATTTGGCTTTTCAAATGATCTTAAGTATCGGATATCCTCCTTTACTCTTTTGTCTCACATACTCCTTTCCCTGGGGTGAGAGTCAGATGCATTGGTGAAGCAATGCAAGGTATTTAGTATTTAGAATGGAATATGTGGTATAATAATATCCTGTGTTGAAGGAGGGATAGGTGGTATGTTGCTACCTAGATCATGTTGCAAGGTCGCCTGGAGAGAAGTGGGTTAAGTCATAAGGGAAGAAAAGGTGGCTCCTTATTTAATCTTCCCATTCTAGTTTCTCCTTTGTCTCTCCATAGCATTATATTCAATTACTCTTTCTTTAAGAGATTCTTTTCTTCTTCTTGGTTACTTATTCAGTACCCGATCTTTATGATTATTTAAAATGTAGCATTCATCTCAAAATTCTAATGCTACATACAGTGTTTTGGAGTTTGTGTTATCTTACTCAGCATGATATTTTTAGAGTCATTTTACTATCAGTAAATTTTATAATTTCTTTTTTAATGGCTGTATAGTATTTTACTCTGCAAGTGTACTATGTTTTAATTTTTTAGTCATCTGGCTATTTCCAGTGTCTGGCTATTATGAATCTATTATGTTGGTATAGTATGATTTTAGCCTTTACTGACAATAGAGGGGAAAAAGACCTTTTAAACCTAACCCATATATGTAATGTAATTCAGTGGACCAACCCCACTTCCCCTAAATGAACCCTTATATTTCCCACTCATCAGGTTCAGGGGCTCCTTCCTGACTGTTACTAGCAGATTGACTTCACCCATATGCCTAGTGTGAGGTGCTTTAAATAACTTGTGGTCTGCACTGATTCTTCTATGTCTGTACTGAAGCTTACTGACAAAAGGTATCAGCCATCACCACCCATCTCCTGTCTAACATAGTCTCTTATAGACTGCCTATCCCCCTCCAGTCAAAAAACAGCCCAGAATTTGCCTCTCAATTCACTCGGAGTATTGTCTAAGCTCTACAAACACTATGGCATTATCAAACCCCATACCTCCCATAATCCTCTGATAAAAATTAGTGAATAAACAGAATTCTAAAGGAAATACTAACTATACTTACCTTAGATATTTATCTCAATTATATCAAACTTCTACTAGCTTGTCTCCATCATTGTTATTTGCTTCATAAACCCTTCTTTCTCCCTTTGAATTGATGTTATGGAGACCTTTTCTTCCCAAAGGCCTATATCTCTTGACCTCCCCCATCCTTAATAAATTCCTGTTCCATCTCTTACATAAATTCCTGTTCCATCTCTTACATAAATTCCTGTTCCATATCTTACAGCCCAACCAATTGCTCATCTGGATACATTTTATTCTCTCCTTCCTAGGAGGCTCAAGAATCCTCCAAAGTGTCCTATATATTAGGTTCTCCTCACACCTCACAACTAACCAATCCAACTACTCCAACCTATCATAGTTCATTATCAAAGGAAGTCGAGGAATACAGTCAGGCATAGCAGGAACTTGGAGGCAGGAGTTGATTCACTGGTCAAAAAGGAGTGCTGGCTTGTTTAGCCTGCTTTATTATAGTTACCATGATCATAAGCCCAGGGGTGGACCCAATCCTGGGTCTGAGATCTCAAACATCCGTCAGTAGTTTTTAAACATTGCCTTAGAGGCTTGTTTATAACCAATTTTGTGGAGACATTTTGCCAAATGAGACTCTCTTCTTTAGAAGATTCTAGCTAGTGATTCTAGCTTGAGTGAAGCTGACCTAAAACTAGCCAGCATTATCCCTCTTTTATTTTTTTTTTCCTGAGTATGTTGTTACACACTTGTAGTGTTTTGGTGATTATGTCAAGATACTATTGCAAACAACCTAAAGTCTTATTTGATTTATTTTTTTTTGTATTATTGTAGATATTAGGTTGCTGGCTGTTTAGTTATTATTCTGTGAATTACTGACTGATAGTTTTACACAGACTGTCTTCCTAGAAGTCAGAGTTTTGAAGTTTAAACACATGTTAACTTGCAAGTCGCTAGGCTTCTTTCTATGCACGTTTTCAGTAGTCTTATTTCTATTTCATATGTTATTCTGAAGTATCGCAAATTTGTGTATGTATCTATTTGCTTCTCATTTAATTTAAGTTCAGAGTGGTATTACAGTGTAACTAGTCTAAAGACAGACTCCCTGCTCACTCTATTCAAACTAGTAGTTATACAAGAAACAAAGACAGGCAGAACGAAAATGAGAACAAGAAAAAAGAATAGAAAAAAAATTGATACACCAAATTATGCTGCGTTTGTAAGGAGAAATGAATTCTTATATATTCTTTCTGGGAAGATAAGTTTGTCTAGCTACAATGAAAAGCATGGAAATCATACAGAAATTCATCAGAAAACCCCAAATCAAAGATCCATAAGACTCAGCAATATTAATCTAAAAGATTCAAAGTCAGCATACTATGTAGTGACAGCCAGAGACTTATGTTTGTCTTACTACTTACAAGAGCCGAATTATGGAGCAGTGTAGGTGTCCATGGACAGAAGGGCAAATGAAGTTCATGTGATAGATACTCATAACTGTAGATCGTCAGTCACAAAGAAGATGAAATCGCAGAAAGAAATGGATACAACAAGAAGCAAAGTAAACTTAATTAAGAAGAGCAAATCTCTCTTGTTCTGTCTCATATATATAAGGCATTGTTTTAAAAGCATGAATGAGGGGTATCATTTGAAAAGAAAAAGGAGAATATTGGGTAACAGAATGAGGTATGGTAATTTGAAGTGTGTATGGCCAAAATATATCACATACACAAATGAAATTATTTGAATAAAACCTATGACCCCTTCTACAATTGGCATAGAATCTAAGTATCTCTAAAATACTTTGGAAATAAAATGGCATCTAATTTTTCAAATTAGTATCTATTTTTATCTGCACGTGTGTAAGGTCTGCATCAGCTTTCAGCTTCTTATCAATTCCATGAATCTTCTCCTTCTCAATATATGTGCATCTCAAACATTTTGTAGGTCTTTCATATATTTTATTATCTTGATTTTGAGGAATAACCATCTCTTTTCAATTTACTAATTGAAATGATTTTAATTTTATAAGTTTTTTTTTTTTTCAATTAAGTATGCACTCTGTCACTCTACCTGCATGGAACTCAGTATAGAGATCAGGATGTTCTCTAACTCACAGAGATTTGATTACTGCTAACTTCTAAGTGCTGACACTAAAGGTGTATGCCAGTATACCTGGGTAATTGTTTCTTTTTTAAAAGAAAGAATATTAACCAACCTACAGTTGTGAATCATTTGTACTTTGGCAAAATCTGTTTATCTGATTCCTTTTAAATACCTGAGTTGTTACTTGTGTATTCTGTTAGAGGTTTAACATATGGCGATTTTCTTATTTACTCATTCTTTTGGGTATACTTTACAATAAAAAAAAAATCTTTTAACCTGGACTTTGTGTGATGACTATATATTTCAAAATGGTAGGAAACTATCTTTCTTGTAATTCCATTTCAGATAACTCAGTATTGATTCTTCTAATGTCTCCAGGATGCCTGACTACAGCCCCGATCAGCAGTAGCTGGCTTCTTTTCAGGAAAATTCCCTTTACTAGCAATCCATTGTCACAATCAGCCACATGTCCTATCTATCATGTAGTCTCGACTGATATTGTTTCAGTGATTTTCATGGTATCTTGGGCATTTCTTTTGTATTGTAATTCTAAGGGCAGTTTCTGTTTTGTTTTGTTTTGTTTTTTTGTCCAGGTCTCAGTAGAGTCACAGCAGTCTCTTTTCTTCATTGTCAGCTCCAGAGATTGGTGGGTGGGAGATGTTAAAATAATCCTCTCACTTATGCTCTGCAAACTCTACATCATACCCATGGGTACTAACACTAGAGTTTCATCATTGAGATCTTTGTCTGTGCATTAGGTCTCAAACATCCATGGCATTAACTCTCTGTATTGATTTTACTGACTTTCAGATACATAAAACTAATACTTATTAATTTACTCAATCTTAAGGGGTATTCTTTTCTTTAGTATAACATCGATTATATGGAGTTATCATGTGCAGTGAAAGATGTCAATGAAAAATACCATGTTCAGTCCATGCTTGAGATGAAAAATGATGTAATGTTTATCTAAAAATCCATGGTGAACTGGCACAGTGAACTTCGATTTCCTAATTCTAGAAATTCTATGATTGCATTCACTGTCTTGGGCTGTTTGGGTTTTGGTGTAATAGCATGGACTTGGCTGAGAAAGAATTGTGTTCTGTGCTTTCTGTGTGAAGATGCCTGTCTGTCTTCAACCACGTAGCTTCCAGTGTCAATGAGTCTATCCAGTGCCTGCATTGCTAGCAGCAGCTTCTGATATATCTGCAAAAGATCACCTAGTGTACATTATGATAGTGATAATCAAATGATAACAGCACCCGTAAGGTGGCAAAACCTATACTGTGTTGCAATTCATAATATAAGCAGGCTTTACTATAAAAGAGACACTTTGAAAATAATTTACGTTGGTTCATACTGATTAATTCTCAAGTTTTCATTTCTGTTCTTTTTCTTTTTTCATAAAATAAAATATTTTTATTCTTCTGTTATATATTACATCCCAACCACAGTTACTTCCTTCTCCCCACCTCACATACCCCCCAGATCTACCCTGCCTTAGTCTCCTCTCAGAAACATGCAGGCCTAGCCAGGGCATCAACCAAACACAGCATTACAAGTTCTATAATAACACCAGGAACATGCAGTCACATCAAGGCTGGATGAGGCAACCCAGTAGGAGGAAAAGGGTCCCACAAGCAGGAAAAAGAGCCAGAGGCAGCCGCAGCTCCCACTGTTAGGGATCCCACAAGAACCATGCTGCTCAGCCCTAACTGATATGCAGAGGACCTAGGTCAGACCCATAGAGGCTTCCTGAGCTCAGTGAACCTAAGGAGTCCTGGTCAGTAGTTGGTGTGGGCCATGTTCTCTTGGTATGTCTCTGACCCCTCTGGTTCTTGTAATCCTTCCAGGCTTCTGCAGGATTCCCCAAGGTCTGCCTAATATTTAGGTGTCTGAATGAACATTATTAAAATATTTCATGCAATAATCTCTAAATAAATTATGCCATCCGTACATGCTGCCTTCTCCTATACAACTTTATAATGACAAAATTTCCATTTTTGTCTATTAAAGGAATATAAACAGCAGTCTAATGGTGACCAATGTGAAGCTTTCAATTTAATAGTTATAAAAGGGATTTAAAGTTTATATGTAGAGCCTAATTTATATCCTGTCCTGCTTACTCAGAAACAGAAAGAATAGAATATGTGGAGTGCATGACACCCAGGGAGAGGAGAAGAGGAGATGGGAATGAAGGAAGGAGCTGCTGGAGGGGAAAGGTATGAAAGGGGCTGACATTGGGATGTAATGTGAAAAAATAAACTAAAAATATATCTTGCTTCAGTTTCACTTTGAATCCCTTTCCTTTTATTCAAGTTTCAACAGACTTATATGCTGTATATAAACCTTTTAGCAAATCAGTTTCACATTTGACAAAATAAACGTATTCAAAGGGGTTTAACAGTAGATATCTGAATCTGTTAAAACAAGCTTGATTTTATTTTTCAAATATTTTATATTTATTATCTATATATGATAAGATATAGGAATGGCAATTATAACTTGACAACATTCAGACATAAGAATATAGTTGAGGGTAACGTATTAATAGAGAGATTAAAATATGGAGTTGAATCTTTTAACAATAATTTTAAATGACAGAAAAATACATTTTGTAAAATGTTAGGTGTTATAGTAAGCCTTTATTTTTGGCATAAAGAAAAAGTGAGAGAAAAAATTCTTTTATTTTCATATGTCTTATTCTTGAAAGAAGCAAATATTCAGCTTAATTAATAAAAATTCACAGTATCTTATGAAAGTAGAAGAATGTATGTTAGAAAAAGAGAATTGGTTACATTTGTACAGGATTCCTATATTCATATAAGTCTATAGTGTATTTTGTGTCCATTGATTTTTAGCAAATAAATATAATGCCATATTTTTAAAAAATATGAATGAATAAGGACATTGTACAAACATTTAAAATGTTAAAAGGTAAAAGCACCTTTGTTGACTTTTCAAGTGCAATCAGTAGGAAGTAACAGGGTTAACTGGGAATTCTGTGCAGGTTCATCACCTCATGATGAGGATGTATGGGAGAACTGAAAAAAAAATGGCACTGTGAAATGCTATGCTTCAGTTTAGTCTCAACAAAGGCATCTGCTGACTCCACATGAATCCCAAGTTTAGACCTTCTCCAAAGCATCTTGCTTCAGGGTGAGAGTCTGGGCCTAGATATTGCTTCTTGTGGATTTTAAAGACCATCTGAAGGAGTAAGATGAGGTTTGAAATAGTTCCATCCAGCTGAGGGCAATTTTCAAACAGGACTAACAGCTGGAAAACCTTCCTGCTAGGGAGAAAATTTCTATCAGTTCTGAAGGATCTGAGCTCTAATTTATTTTACCCACTACAACATCACCAAAACTTTATTAAGCAAATAGACAAACTCTGTGGTTAAGCTTTACAGACAGGGAGTAAGCAAACTATATAAGTTGCAAAAAAACAAAGAAGTAAAATTTTAGTATGTTTTGGTTAAAGAAAAATATGAATAAATGAGGGAAGTGTCAGGCTTCTGAAATAATCAGTGTAATTGTGAATTGGTTAAAAACATAATGATGTTTGGTGTGTGTGTGTGTGTGTGTGTGTGTGTGTGTGTGTGTGTGTGTTAACAGGTGTGCATGTTAATGTGTGTGTGAATATGTCTGCCTGGAGATTAGAGGAAATCCTGAGGGACTGTGTTCTGTCCCTTTATCTCCTGTGTCCCTGGGATCCAAATCACATATTTCTTTACATGCTGAGACATTTTCTACCACAGGAACTAAGATTTGAAAGTGTTAATTACAATATCTCATTCAAGAATTATCAAGTCATATTATTTGTCAGCTTGGATATCTTGCTACTGCCTTAAATTAAGGATAATTATGGCAATATGTTAAAGTATCAAACCCATAGACTAAATTATTGTTGGAATCCATTACCATATCTGGCTAGTCTTTCTAAAGATGCAGACAATAACTTTTCTTTAAATGTTCAAATGTATAACCCTATCAGATCAGTGCGCATGGTAGCTCACAATGTAATAGTGCTGTTTCTTTTCCCCAAACTAAAAAATATATATATATTAGACTAATGTTAATTAGATTTCAGACTAATCTACTTAGTCTCCTCTGCTGGCCCTCTTTTCCAGAGGACAGCAGAAGTTCTCAAGGCCTAAAATCAGCATACAGTTCTCTCAGCCTCAACAGAGGACTGGCTCATTGTCTTCTGTGATACTGGTAGGTCGAACCTTTCCTATCATAAAATTAACTTGAAAAAAAAAAAAGATTAATTCTTGGATGACGTTCTATAAATAAGGATTGAACAGATTTTAAATTGAATTGTTGCCACATATGAATAACAATGTAGACTGAGAGAATATGCATGTGGGATGATCTTAAACTTCATCTACTTCATCATTTCATTTGTTATTACTCAAGTTTGTGGGTATATTTAACCCATATGGAATAATCAGAAAATATTGAGTATTTTTTATCATGTGTTCATTGTACAGTATAAAGTTTGTATAATGGAGAACAATCTTATTCTAATCTTAGGTTATAATTGTGTCACTTTTCTCACTGATACAAATAAAATTTTAAAAAGATAATATTTTGAAACACACACAAACACACACACACACACACACACACACACACACACATTCAATTAGTTAGCACATTACAAAATGTGGGTTTACTCAAAACATCTTCCAGATGAGTTGATTTTTTTCTGAAATCCTATGGATCAGCCTCACAAACAAAAGTGAAAGTTCTGTTCGAAAAAGTTTTAGTTTCACAATATTTTTTGAAATGTGTTCACTCAATAATGAGTTTGAAGTAGAAACTATTGCTGGATGCTAAACTCTATCTTTGGAAAGAGATTTTGTCTTCAGCAATCACACAGAGATAATAGCTAAAGAAAAGAGATATTCTTCTTCTGTTAGCCACAGTAATCAGGCAAGCAGGGCACTCTCACAGCATCTCTACTGATTTCTCTTCTTCAATGTCTAGGTGTTTTTGGTTGCTCTTTGGTAATAAAAGTATGGGAGTCAGGAGGAAAATGGAAACCATGTTAACTACTTTCAATGTCTATGTTTATGTTTTCGGTCACCAGTAGTCTCTAGAACAATCTATAGAAAAAAACAATTTCAGAAATATGTGAAATTTTGAGAGCACTCTTAGTGTTCTCTTTGGAGGCTTTAAAAATATCTCAGTTCTCAGGGGTTACCAAACAGTAAAATGAAGTCATTATGTCATCCATGAACTTCCAAACTATTTAATCAAACACAATGGGAATGCAACATTTTTTGTAAAACATTACCTATAATAAAGTAATTGAAATACAAGGTTACTTGTGAGACAAACAAGGATATCTAAGCTTTTAAAATATAATCATCTGTTCTTAGAGAATGATCATAGTAAGAAAGCATAAAAACTTACACTCATGTTGCTAGACATACAGAGGAACCTCAGCAAGTGGCAGGGAACAGTACAACTCTAAATTATTGGCTACAGTTCTGATACTGCCATTTTTTGTTTGTTTATTTCACAGAGGGATACCTTTATTTCTCCTTCTTGGATTTGTTTATATGGGCCTGTAAAAGCTGTACTGATAAATTTAATTTTCAAAGACGATCTTAATTACTTGTAGTTTTTCCCCCGTGTAAGGTTCAGTTCATGAGCAGATAGTACATTTTACTTTAAAACATTCTGTCTAATTGATCCAAGAGTACTAAGTTCAAGATACTTTTTATTGCAGTTACATAAAACTGATAAAATTGCTTTGTGTAACTTTAGATTCTAAAATTGCTAGTACATTCTGATTTTTGTAGATGTGTGATGTGCCATACTGTTAAAGTGAAATGTAACAGCTTTCATAGTTCTGTATTTGTAAAAGTTTCATAGCATGACTCTAGTACTAGTGTGTGATATTGCAGCGTGAATAACTAGGGAAGTATACTTGATTAATTTTTTTTTTAATTTTTACACCAACAAATTACTATTATTATCATCATCAATACTGATAATTATTTTGTTTTTCAAGACAAGTTTTCTCTGTGTAGCCTTAGCTGTCCTGGAACTCCCTCTGTAGACCTAACTGGCATCAAATTCAGAAATTCACTAGCCCACTGAGTGCTAGAATTAAAGAGATTCACTACAATCACCTGGGTACAATTATTTTTTGAAGAAAATAGCATAAGAATAAATGGTCTTGTGTCTGTTAAATACTTATCCATGAGTTATGTTCATCACTTGAGTAAGTATTTGCTATTGCCTTTTTCATTGCTCTTATTTGGATGGTATTATTAACGTTACCCCTGGCAATATTTTTAACTCCTCTTATCAAAAGCAAAACAATCTTGAAAAAAGTTCTGAAGCTATAAAATATATAGAAAAAAAGATAGAAAAAATTGCTCTAGTGTATTTTCAAACCTAACATTGATTACTTCCAACCAGACTATGCCCCAAAATTCTAATATCCAAGTTGTTTATTGTGTCCCTCACATTCTGAAAGGGTTTCTAGGTAAATGCAGGATTAGCTGATTTTTTTAAGCAAAACAAAATATTTAGCCTATTTCATCCACTAGTATTGCTTGTGTGCAACACTGACTGAAAATGAAGCTCACTATGTTATATTAAGTCTATAAACCATTGTCATTAAATATGTAAATTCCATATGAATGCACAGATTACTACAATATAGCAAAGTCACTACAAAATGAGCTAAAAGCATTGTTCAGACAGTTTTCTGATGAACACGTAATATGTTTTCAAAGATGCCTCAGATGTTGGGGCTGTTAACTTCCTCTCCCAATTTGCTAATAAAGAAGCTGACAAGACAAATTTCTGATGGGGCACAAGTTCAAAAAGACCCTCCACATCTTTCTTATTTCCAGTGTAACACTCTATACAAAGAAAAGGAATAAATGGACATGATGAACCCAAAAATCAGATTCTAAGAAAATGAATTAAATGATGTTTTCATATATATATATATATATATATTTGTAATACATGCATGCTGGCTACTCACTAACATATGAACACAGCTTTCTGTTTGAGTTATATCTTATGAAAGCCAACTATTTCTACCAGTATGCCTGCACTCAGAGAATTAGGCTTTGCAATTTTTGTTGATAAAACTTATTGTATATCATCAGAAGTGTAGATATTTGCACAAAATATATCTGGCAAATATTGGAGAGATTAAGAATTTATGTGAGAAAATAACAAAGGGAGGCTTATTTTTCAGCATCAGCTTATAACACCAGCCACTCTTTGAGAAATGAATATCTCTTTCCTCAGATTAAACAAGGAATGTAAAAGTTAATTTCAATTATATTAATAGTTATAATTCTATTTCTGGCCTATCCTAAAGAGGGCTGTTTTGGCTAAGCAATTTTTGTTCATATCAGTTCTAATCATGATATAATTTTTTTGCCATATTCACCCTGAATCTTTAATCTGCTTCAAGTTAAATTTACATGTAATGAATATGATATTATACATTTCCTCTTCTAAGAATTTTTGTATGAGCAAGCGTGTGTGGACACATGTGGATCTTTTTCTGTGTGCTCATATTTTCTGCTCTCTGCTCTACCTAACGCATGATGGTTTGAAGACATTTAACTATAATCTATATAGTGATAATCTATAAGCTAGAAAGGGAGACAGTGACCATGGTACATTTTGAAGGGTTTTGGGGTTCTACACTGTCAATGTTGAGATTCAGTTTGCTAGACAGTCAGTCACTGAGAGATAGATTGTCATTCAATGTCCTTTAGTTTTGTTCTACTTAGTATTATTTTTATACACCTACACAGGAAACAAAAATAGATAACTATTTAATATCGTGATAGCATTTTGCGCTATCAGTTCTATAGGTTGTCAGGCATAAGTGGTTGTATTAAACAGTTATTAAATTTCTATGACTTTTGGCCTGAAAATATATCTTAACCACTCCCTTTGTTACTGATAGTCCAACTAATAATATTTTATTTTTAAATAAGCAACAATCCTTAACCATTTAATGAAATGGAAATTAAATCACAAAGGACTTATCTATTATTTTATGTCTTTGGTATTATATTACTGTGATATTATTCTGAGATTCATGGCTTAAAGCCTTCATGAATTTTTAATGTGTTAGAGATAGTAGATACCCCTTTCTTGAGATTTGGGGTATTTACTCAGTTATTTTGCTCTGTCTCATTAGAAACCTGAATATTAGTGCTTCTAGTTATAAAATGTCCTTGTTTATTAGCTTCTGGCTGCATAGGCCAATGGAGAATGTAGGCAGTGGGCTAATCGTTAATCAGATATATAGATAGATAAAAGTCAAGGCTGGATTTCTCTGCACCACTGTTGTGTACAGTGGGTTGACCATGCTGGAGATCTTCCCAATGTTTCCTCAGCTGTTTTTGTCCCCCCCCCCCCCAGTGGTACCAATGGTTCAATCAAACTTGAACTAGTTTCCATCCTTTTAAATTTATAGTGGATGTTTGATCATTTCTGGATTTATCTGATCCATTTGAGATAAGATCCCTTCATAAAATATCACAAAAATAGCATCCTAGTCTTACACAGTTTTGCTTACCTTTTGAGTTTACCTGTGTTGTCTTCTAGATTCTTGACCAGTAGACTGAGTTAATTGCCTCAGTTTATATTTTATCAAGGCTAAGTTTTTGGTACGTACTATGAAACTTATTTTAAAACACTGATATTTAGCACTTCTGGTTCTCAATTAGTGAATCATATTCCTTCACAGATATAAAATATCTATAAAAATAAAATACCTTCTGAAAAGGATTTATTGAAAGGGTAGANTGCCTTTTTATCGGAGAATTGAGTCCATTGATATTAAGCGATATTAAGGAACAGTAATTGTTGCTTCCTGTCATCTTTGTTTTTAGAGTTGGGATTCTGTTCTTGTGGCTGTCTTCCTTTAGGTTTATTGAAGGATTACTCTCTTGCTTTCTCTAGGGCAGAGTTTCCGTCCTTGTATTGGTGTTTTTCTGATGATATAATATTTTTTGCTATATTCACCCTGAATCTTTAATCTGCTTCAAGTTAAATTTACATGTAATGAATATGATATTATACATTTCCTCTTCTAAGAATTTTTGTATGAGCAAGCGTGTGTGGACACATGTGGATCTTTTTCTGTGTGCTCATATTTTCTGCTCTCTGCTCTACCTAACGCACGATGGTTTGAAGACATTTAACTATAATCTATATAGTGATAATCTATAAGCTAGAAAGGGAGACAGTGACCATGGTACATTTTGAAGGGTTTTGGGGTTCTACACTGTCAATGTTGAGATTCAGTTTGCTAGACAGTCAGTCACTGAGAGATAGATTGTCATTCAATGTCCTTTAGTTTTGTTCTACTTAGTATTATTTTTATACACCTACACAGGAAACAAAAATAGATAACTATTTAATATCGTGATAGCATTTTGCGCTATCAGTTCTATAGGTTGTCAGGCATAAGTGGTTGTATTAAACAGTTATTAAATTTCTATGACTTTTGGCCTGAAAATATATCTTAACCACTCCCTTTGTTACTGATAGTCCAACTAATAATATTTTATTTTTAAATAAGCAACAATCCTTAACCATTTAATGAAATGGAAATTAAATCACAAAGGACTTATCTATTATTTTATGTCTTTGGTATTACATTACTGTGATATTATTCTGAGATTCATGGCTTAAAGCCTTCATGAATTTTTAATGTGTTAGAGATAGTAGATACCCCTTTCTTGAGATTTGGGGTATTTACTCAGTTATTTTGCTCTGTCTCATTAGAAACCTGAATATTAGTGCTTCTAGTTATAAAATGTCCTTGTTTATTAGCTTCTGGCTGCATAGGCCAATGGAGAATGTAGGCAGTGGGCTAATCGTTAATCAGATATATAGATAGATAAAAGTCAAGGCTGGATTTCTCTGCACCACTGTTGTGTACAGTAGGTTGACCATGCTGGAGATCTTCCCAATGTTTCCTCAGCTGTTTTTGTCCCCCCCCCCCCCCAGTGGTACCAATGGTTCAATCAAACTGGAACTAGTTTCCATCCTTTTAAATTTATAGTGGATGTTTGATCATTTCTGGATTTATCTGATCCATTTGAGATAAGATCCCTTCATAAAATATCACAAAAATAGCATCCTAGTCTTACACAGTTTTGCTTACCTTTTGAGTTTACCTGTGTTGTCTTCTAGGTTCTTGACCAGTAGACTGAGTTAATTGCCTCAGTTTATATTTTATCAAGGCTAAGTTTTTGGTACGTACTATGAAACTTATTTTAAAACACTGATATTTAGCACTTCTGGTTCTCAATTAGTGAATCATATTCCTTCACAGATATAAAATATCTATAAAAATAAAATACCTTCTGAAAAGGATTTATTGAAAGGGTAGAAGAAGCTATGGTTACCAAATAGAATTTCTAACCTCAATGTAAAGGTTTAGACAAATGTAGATGTTATGATTTTTTTCTGAACATCTATAGTTTACAAAGTAAATATAATGCTAATATATTTATAATATGAGATATTCCTTATATAGATTCTTTTAGAATATATGCCATTATATTTCATATCTTTTCCTCTTAGGTTTTCTTTTTATTCAAAATTTTCGTCTTTTTGACACCTTTAAATAAATGGAACCATTTATCATATCCAGAGATATTTAAAAACTTTAAACTCCGAACTCTAAATTAATTAACAAGGTAAACGGTCTAGAATAAATTATGTTGATCATGTGCACAAAGTAAGACATTGCAGGTAATGTATATTTTAATTACTTTCTTTTTTAAAACATACATTTGTATTTGTATGGGTAATTTGCCTGCATATAGATCTATTGACTGTGTGTTCCTGATGCCTGTATAGGGCAGAGGAAGTGTCAAATTCCCAACAACAACAACAACAACAACAACAACAACAAAATTATAGTATGTTTTAAGGTGCCAAGTGGCCTCTGGAAATTAAACCCTATTCCACTGGAAGAGAAGCCAGTGCTCTTAACTCCTTTTCATTGTTGTTTCCCTTGTAATTCAGAAAAATAAGCATAAAATGTATCAACTCAAATTAAAGATACTAAAGAAGTGACCATTAACAGAATGTTTCATTTTAAATAAAAATACATTAGGCATAACACTCTCATAGATGCAATCATAATCAATAAACACTATGATCATTAGCATGATTATTATATTGCCCACAATTAAACATAGTAGTTTACATAACAAATGTTCTGTAGTTCTTGGTTTACTAATAAAATAAAATTAAACAAACTTTGTTTATAGAATTCTAATATTCTTAGAAATAACCCTTTACTTAAACACAATGCAAGAAAATAGCATTTTTTCTACAAAAATTAATTCTGATGTTCCTAAGCTAGTTGATCTAACTCTGAGTTTTTACATGAATCAGCTACCTCAGTTATCTTAGTTCTACAATAAATTCACATTAATTCACTTTTATAGTAAAGTTTCAAGTAATGACTTAGAGAAAATATCCAGAGTAAACATACATTCAAACTTCATTTAACAGTGTTGATTCATCTCTGGAACCCTAAGAACATTTGTCTGTGTTTGAACAAGAGTTCAGTCATAAAGAAGTAAATGAATGAATTACAGCTTGGACATGAAGAATGAAATAAAATTAAAGCCTAATCTCTCTGTAAAATTTAACATCTTAAGAATATATCATCTATGGACTATTATTTTTACTCAAAATATTTATTGTGTAAAATGAGAAAATGAAGGCAAGGTTTTGTTTTGTTTTGTTGAGAATGTGTGTGTGTGTGTGTGTGTGTGTGTGTGTGTGTGTGTGTGTGTGTGTGAGTGTGTAAATCATTCCCCTCTCAACTATTCTTTAATAATATTTGTCAATAAAAAGCTTACAGGTTAAAAAAAAACACAATGCCAAACAAATTAAACAGAGAATGATTAAAAAAAAAAAAAAAAGTTCTCACAGAACACATACCAAGAATAAGTAGAAGGCATTTGTGGAACCCTAACTAAGCTGAACCCTGTCATGGCTGTTCAGTTCCACTGGTCTGCCAGTTGGAATGAAACATAGTTTAAGGGATGAAACACTCAGGAAAGCAGAGACTTGGCTGATGATATTGGACTCGGCATATTGTGAGGCATATGAACACTTTCAAATCTGGCAAAGGAATAAGTAAGGGAAATTGAAAATCTAAGTACAGTAGCCCCTGAAAATTCAGATCATTGAAAGGATTCCCTGAGTACTTGGTAGTACCCTATGATTCTCATAGGGAAGAAGGTTGAATGTTCCTCTATTATAAAGAGGTGAGCAACTTACTTTAAGATGTCATGCTATGTTTATCATAATGAATAGAAAAAGAATTCATGCCATTTTTCCTGAGTGTAAAGTTATTAAGATATTTCTCCTAATATATAATATTATATATATACATATATATATATATATATATATATATATATATATATATATATATGAAATATCATATCCTTTTGTGTTCCTAGAAATAGATTTATATTATTTTTTACTGCTTGTATTACTAAGTTTAACACAAAATACATATAAACATCTTAATTGACTCTTCACCATTATAATGAATGAACTTCAAAAACATGATCTTAAAATGAATATATGCAATATCCCCCAAGTAACAATTGCATATTCATTATTCATATATTATTAAAAGAAGGAAGCAATTGACTTACCTCCAGTAGAGTTAAATATGTATTGTTTTCTATTGTACTTTGTTTTCTTCATTACGTTTGTTTGTGACACAATGTCATATACAGATAGCAAAAAGCCCTCTACTCCCAGGAGTGTAAAACCATGTTGCCAACAACATCCTAGTTTGACACAGTTCTGATTTATTGCATCAATAATAAAAACAAAAGCAAAGCCAGTCAAAGTTCAGCACTCCTGGGCACATCACAGTCCAAGAGCCTGCTGGGCAGACTCTGCCAGCACATCTGCAATCCGCATTTCTGCTGATGGCATTTGGAACTGCTGAGCTAGAGGCAGAGAACTGAATTTCTATTAGTACTGTTACAGACAACTCCTTGAGAGACATATGGACAGAGTATTCCATGAAGTTTGAATGAACAATTTGCTTTCTGTTTAATTTCATGTTTCTTTGGGAAAAGTCAATTCCTGATCCAAAAGAGCGAGGTCCTTTCCACGAGATTCCTGAGGGCAAAATATATATTACCTTAGATTCATTTCTATATGGATTCAAATCTTAATATTAAGAAAGTTTCCAGCCGGGCATGGTGGCACACGCCTTTAATCCCAGCACTTGGTAGGCAGAGGCAGGTGGATTTCTGATTTTGAGGCCAACCTGGTCTACCATGTGAGTTTCAGGACAGCCAGGGATATAAAGAGAAACTCTGTCTCGAAAAACAAAAAACAAAAAACAAAAAACAAAAAACATAAAACAAAAACAAAACAAAAAAAAAGTTTCCATGAATCTTAAATTGAACTACTTTAATGTTCAGTATATTTACTAAATTACTTTGCCTTTGTTGCAGTGTTTTAAATATTCTCTACTTTAGTTTAGGGTTAAATCTAATTCAGATTTTCAAACAAAAGATGAGAAGATGAGTTGTTTAGAAATCACAGAATAAAACATTCTATACATTATGATACTATATTGTAGCATTGTTCTTGGTGAGCCAAATACCTATCATTAAAAAGAAATGAAGGAATGAAAAGAAAAACAGAAAGAAGGAAAGAAGGGAGGGAGAGAGAGAGGGAGGGAGGGAGAGAGAGGGAGGGAAGGAGGGAGAGAGGGAGGGAGAAAAGAAGGAAATTGTGGTATTCACTATTGCTGACACAAATCCATTGAACAGACAGAAGGACAGGTTTTATTTTTGTTTGTTTGCTTATTTACCCCCAATCAGACCAGTAAGTCAAATATTTTAAATGACTTCTTCCTAGAGATATATAATATTACTTTCTAGGAAATGACCTTCTTTCCAATATTCTCTTTCTTAAAATCTTTCCAGCCAAGTTGTTTTCATTGTATCAAATTGAAGTTTTCTAAAATGGTTTATGGGTGTCAGAGTTCTTTAACAGAGCAGTGAGAGTTGATTCTCCAAGCAATAGTGATTAAAAACATCAGTTCTGTCAGTACCTAAGAATGGCCCACCAGTTTGATGTTGTGGCGGGAAAAGGAGAGGAGGTGGGTTGGAAGAAACTTGTCCAGTAACCTGACAAAATTTGTTTTGTCAGCAAAGTGGTTTAAGTTTTCTGACAGGATCAAGTGTTTCTCCTTCACTCTTCTAGAACTCTCATAAAGTATATAATCTCACCTGAGTCAATCTGTGTTTATATTTGAAATTTAAATATATTTTTAAGGAAGAAAGGAAGAGTAAAAGTAAGCAATACAAACCATTGAGGAGAGTTATTTATATTAAATTTTTAAGGAATTGCAAATATAGTCCCTTTATATCTAGTAGTAAAGTCATCCACCTACTTGTATAGATAAAGAAAAGTGTGCTCAAAATAAGTTAAACCCTGTGAAATCTATTTCTCCAAATAAAGGACAAAGCACACTCAATAGGCACTGAAGGGATTTCTCTGCAGCTTGAAATGTTTGTCTCACTGGCTATAAATCTCTCTCACACAATGCCTGGGGTCTTGCTTGCAGGGATGTAATGAAGTTACACTGCCTGAATGAAAATTTAAAAAACAAATTAGGGCAGAAGACCTTGCCATCTCTCTGTGATTTGTAACTCTGCTTATCAGTCACTGGTGTGATGTGATTCATGGGGTGAGCACCAAATCTCTTTGTCCCAGGCCACCATGTTTCACTTGAGTGTCAATATATCAGAGGGAAAGAATGCTAAGCTATAACAGCCATAGTTAGTGGCAGACATTTTTGTAACACATACAAAGAGAAATTTACAGCTGGAATGAACTGGGCCACATCCCCTCGGGGTGTACTTGCTAGCATTCTGAATTTGGGCTATTACAAGATCAGTACTTCCTTCACTCATGTAACCTTAGTGATCCTGAATTTGTCTCTGACATAATTGCATGTGTGAAATCACAGAAAGAATTCAAATTATGCCAATATATATTGAAAATGTAATTGTTCAAATTTCTTGTCTTGTCTTTGAATCCATTACCTTTAAAAACTCATAAATTAAAACTCTTAGTTTAGATTTGATTGTAACAATGAAATATGAAAGAAAGCCTTTGATCCTTTTATTGAAACAAGGGGAATATATTTACAAATATTTTGCTCTTTGAGTTACAATATGTTCAGTTCATTTTTTACCCCTTTTATTGGATATTTTCTCTATTTACTTTTCAAATGTTACCCCTTTACCAGTCCTCCCCCCCAAAAAAAAACCTCCCTATGCCATTCTCTTCCCCCTGCTTCTATGAGGGCTTTTCCCCACCCACCCACTCCTGAATCCCCACCCAGGCATTTCCCTACACTGGGGCACTGAGCCTTCACAGGACAAAGGACCATTCCTCCCATTGATGCCCAACAAGCTGTCCTTTGCTACATATGTGGAGGAGCCATGGTGACCACCATGTGTACTCTGTGGTTGGTTGCCTAGTCCCTGGGAGCTCTTGGAAGTCCGGTTAGTTGATATTGTTGTTCTTCCTTTGGGGTTGCAAACTCCTTCAGATCCTTCATTGCTCTAACTCCTCCACTGGGGACCCTGCACTCAGTTCAATGGTTGGCTGCGAGCATCTGCCTCTGTATTTGTCAGAAAATAGCTATATCAGGCTCCTGTCAGCAAGCATTTCTTGGCATCCACAATAGTGTCTGGGTTTGATGACTGTATATGGTCTGGATCCCCAGGTGGGGCAGTCTGTTGATGGCCTTTCCTTTAGTCTCTACTCTAGACTTTGTCTCCATATTTCCTCCTGTGAGTATTTTGTTCCCCCTTTTAAGAAGGACTGAAGAATCCACACTCTGGTCTTCCTTCTTTTCAGCTCCATGTGGTTTGTGAATTGTAACAATTATTATATTGATTTTATGAGCACCTTGTAGAGAGTTTTTTCAGCCAAGTTCATGGGCACTAAAAACTGTTGTAAGCTTCTAAAACAATTTAGAAATATTAATTCATGACTGTTCTTTTCAATATATTTAAATTTTGTCTTTTCCAGTTAATTTAGTTAAGAGAAAGCAATACAGTCTACTGCTACAGTCAGCCTTCTATGACTGTGAATTTCAGTACTCTGTGCCCTGTTTCTGAGTCATATCTTGTACACATAGAAAGTTTTACACTCCCGTGGGTAAGAAAGATCAGATTGCAGAATTTATAAAACTTATCTTAGAACACTGTAAAAAATGGCTTAGGACAAAAGAGACAAATACCCACACAATGAATGTTACACTAAGTGAGGTCCCATGAGTAGAGAAATGGATCCCAGGAACTCAAAAACCAAAGCAGTTCCTACACATGGGACAATTACCCTTATTTTCTACAGTAGCAAAATTGTTTCGTGATCCTGGAGAGAAGCAGCATGCACTCAGTAGGTATTAAACTGTCCACTTTATATTCTCTCTATGTAAGAGTAGTGATGCTTTTCATGTGACAGCATCACCTGGAGACAGTCTCACATAGGGAGCTTTATAACTATACTCAATAGTGATGAAGGCTTACTGACATTGGATAGACACTGTTTCACTGGTTCTGTGCCCCTGCTACCTTCCCAAAACGCCACCAGAAGTGCTCTCACCTTTGCTTTGTAATGTGCATTCCACCTCACAAATATACTACAATGGTATGAAAGATATCTGTATGCAGTTCCCATTAAATTATATTCATTCCTAATTGTGATAACTAAGTCCAGTTTTGATTAGACACTTCTTAGATTTGTGTCTACTGTGTAATTTACACTGAGTGAGCAGCTCTAATTCTGATGGGTTAAGCTTTAATGTAAGTCTTTAAACAGAATAGAATTAGTGATTTAAAAATATTTAAAAATTATGTCTTAAATGTGTCTGTTGTACTAATGTGGAAGGAAGAAATGTCAAAGGACCCTAACCCTGGACAAAAAAGTCCAGGTAACTAAGCACTGCTGAGAGAAGTTTGTGAGAAGTTCTGTTGTAAGTAAATTTTTGCTTCCAGGAAATACAATGTAACAAAAAGTAATATTGCATATATGTATTACAGTTATTTTATAAAAAATTCATAATTTTTTAAAGATTTATTTTTTTACGTAACTACACCGCAGCAGTCTTCAGATATACCAGAAGAGGGCATCAGATCTCATTACAGATTGTTGTGAGCCACCATGTGGTTTCTGGGATTTGAACTCAGGACCTCCGGAAGAGCAGTCAGTGCTTTTCACCACTGAACCATCTCTCTAGCCCCAAATTTCATTATTTTGCCTACACTAAAATTTAAAGAACACAACCAAAAATTCACAGCAAGTAGTAAGTAAAAATTAAGAGAAAAATGAGTATCTGTTTATATTCAAAGAAACTTAGACACTGGAAAATTCAGATTCATTTTTAAAGCATTTTAAGGACTTTAATAAAAACTAAAAAATACTGACAGAAACTTGAAAGTGATTTAAAGTGATCAAGTTTCCTTTGCTTTTGGTTTTGTTGTTGTTGTTGTTGTTTGTTTGTTTGTTTTATTGATTGATTCTTTTAAATGTATTTATTGAAGCTTCCTTCCCCATGATCACTTCTTTGCAATTAGACCAGTGTTGGTTTACTTAATAATTTTGTCTATAGCAAAGTAAAGTTTCTCAGGTGAGAGGTCAGAGTTGTCTTTATTTTTGAATATGTATATAAATATTTAGAATGCAGTTAAGGATTGTGCTAGTTTAGTAATGTGGCGGTAGTAGGTTCTCTCCTAAGATTAAGGGCCCCACCAACTCCAGGTAGTTCCTAAGTTTTCTGTACCAGACATATTTTCTCTCTTGGTGGGAGGTACATTAGACAAATTAGACAGCTGCCTGTTATTGTTAAGATATGCATGTGCTTTTGCACCTTTAGGGATATTTTACCACTATGGTCATTGTTGCAATTTGTGGCATAAAATTTGGGTATGACTATTTAATCATACTCTCTCTTGATAGTTTGTGTAGAATCTCCCAGTATTATGAGAGGTTGTTCTGGAATCCAGTGTTTGAAGTATACTGTATTTTCAGCAATAGGGACTTACCACTGGAATGAAACCAAATAAAGACTAGGAAAATATATTACCTTAGGACCAATTTTGTTGAAAACTTGTAAGGGAGGTTTTCATGACTGGTACTGTGTATTGTGAGTGTTTGTGATGTGTAGAAGGAGTCTTGTAAGCCAAATGGCATAACATACATTATACCCTTCTGTAGTGACCACTATCTCCTTATCCCAATTAAAATTACCCCCTCATTTTTTACATTTCACATTCATGTCACTTGCATGTTCTTCTCTCTAGCTGGGAGAAATGTAAGCTAGAAAAAGCTTTCATAAGTTAGAAAAAGACATTCACAGAGGGACCCCTATTTTCCTCAGGTGTACCCCTAGTCTTGTCTGGGCTACATACTTTTGCCTGTCTTCAGGGCCTTGTTTGGCTAATCAGCCTTGTACACAACAGGAAGTTCAGAGAAGGTACATACTCAGGTAAAGGTTTCATGACTCTTTCACTCTTCTATAAGTTGATGAAAACAGTCAAGCACATCTGGGATGGTCTTTTACCAGTAGTTGAATGGTACAATTATGTGATTGTTTAGCTCCAAGGATAGTCCTTTTCATAACCTCCAACTGCTGTTTTGAACTCTTTCCAAACCCCTCCTCTGCAAAGGTCAATGAACGTTCAAAGGTAGACATAGAATTCTAGCAATGTCTGCTAACTATAGTAAAGTACTGAACCCTCAAGTATTTGGATAATAGTTTGCTTTGCAGAATATACCTTTTGGCAACTCTCCTGGTTATCTAGTTTATTACAAAACAGATGTGAGAATGAAGAGGGAAAAAGGAAATGAAAATAGACATGACGTGCAGTAATAGCCAAGCCCTGTAAACATAATATAACCAGTCAAGAGCAGTAGCTTCTTCACTGCATCCTATTACTTCCCTGGTCTCAGGTTTTTGTCTAAGTTCTCAGAATCTTCTATAACTTTCTTTCTACAAGGGATCTTGCCCCCCATCAGAAAATAAGTTACAATTACTCATGTTACTGCTAAGCTAGGTCTCCAACATCATGCCAAGCACTTACATTATGAAACACACATTGTCCACAATGAATATGTCTTCCTGTCTTAGTTCTCCTACGAATTCTTAGTTGATACTTCATCTCTATAGTAGCTAAATGTCTGACTGGAAATATTTTCAGGTCCATCCCTAGCTTAATTCAGCAGCCAAAAATGTGATTTTTGCAGTAATAAATGAATTTCTGCATCCATGTATGGAAAATAACTATGACAATAGCATTTATTTTTGATAGACATCTCATGCCTATATAACCAATGTATCCTAGAGAGGTAAACCCTTTCTAGCACAGGTATTCTCACTTGATCCAAACTATATAACTTCAAGGAGTATTTGATTTTTACCATTTTATACACTTTAATAATTATAAGCACAGGCTATTGCAAACAATATTCAAACACCTTGGTGAAAACAAGTTTGTGAATCCCAATCACAAAGCTCACAAGAATTCCTCAGCAACACCTAGCCATTGCATTGTCAGTGAAATAATGTCTCATGCTTGTCCCTTCAGGTATACTAGCATGTGTCTTAAATGAGTATCCAAATTTCCAACTTCTTCAAGGTTAGAGTTAAGCTATCTGTATTGATAAAACCTTTACACAGAGGACAGGCAAAACAATGATGCAAAGTAGTAAGACACCATGTCATCATAAGTATTGGGACTATAGAGATATTCTTAGTAAAGAATTTTAATAACTAGTCTTTATCTGTCATATTTACATGCCTAGTAAAGCAGAGCTTCACTAAGGATACATAAATGATAAGCATAAGCAAGATTTAATACAACATGGGTAGAATCTACACATTAGTATCATTTCTTCTCTCCTTAAATCACTGTTGGGTATAGAACATAAACAAATACTAATTTAACATCGGTTTTTTTTTTTTTTTTTTTTTTCAAGACAGGGTTTCTCTGTGTAGCCCTGGCTATCCTAGAACTCACTTTGTAGACCAGGCTGGCCTTGAACTCAAAAATCCACCTGCCTGTGCTTCCCAAATGCTGGGATTAAAGGAGTGTGCCACCATGCCCGGCCTAATTTAACATCTTAAATTCTAGTAGTATCATAGATACTGAGGACCTTTAAACTCAATGGACATAATGTACCATTGTGATACTTCACTAAAAATCATAGAAAGTAGACCAAGGTAGCATCAATTTCTCACTAATGATCATTTGCATGAATGTTTCTACTGGATGTTTACATTCAGGTAAAAGTAATGAAAAATTACACCAAAGAAATTATCAGAAAATAACTGGATATTCAGACTGAGAACAGTTCTAGGTTTCCCTTTCCATGAATTTAATTGAACATAAAGTTATCAGAATAGGTTAATGGCTTTACCATGCTTTATCTTCAAGCTTCCTGTTGCCTTTCATTAATGAACAATTTACTTTAGGTATTTTTTTATTGTGGTCATATGGTTATATTAAAAAAATATGAACCTTGATATCAAATAAAATATTTATAAGAGATAAGGAAACTAAGCTCATTGGGAGTGATAAAGAATGGAATGAAAACAACTCAGAATAGGATTTTCCAATTTTCTGTTTTCAAACTCTGCTATCTTTGGAAAAGACAGATTACTGGTTTGAGAACAATTATTTGTAGCATAAAATATTGAGTAAATGTAGTAAGTAAATACCTACACAGGTAATTTAACTATTGCCAGTGATAGTTCATTCAATTCCATACAGAAATTTGAAATTATTGATCACTGGTCCAAAACTCGCTGCCTCTAAAAACCTTCTGAGTTTTATCTACTGGTACAGAATGAATAAAATTACAGTTCCAGGGGCTTAAGTTACTAAAATCATTAGATTTTTCTCTTGTTCTTTATGATGTTAAAGGTGTTCTGAAGCTCGGTGTCTGGCAATACCTAAAAATTAGATGGACTCAGAAGGAATTATTTCTTGGGTATTTGTGCACTTTGGATAAGAACAGAAAGTCACAAAATCGAGAAGATGAAAGATAGAATTTTTCATGGATTTGAAAACTATAAAACTGAAATGAATAGAAGGATAAAAATTCTAAATGATACCAATACTTAGGAGCCCTAAGTTATTCCTAAGAACTATTAATTCTTCTATGCAAGCATTACAGGTTATAAACACAAAAATTCAATATATAAACTAATATAAGGCTGAAACAACATAATCTTCTACTTGACTTGAAGTAAAGAAATGGGGAAAGGACATTAAGAGTAAACAGTATGAATGTACATTCAGAATATTACGGTAAATAAAAGGTACTTTCACTAATGGTGATATGAGTGAGCTCATGGGTACTGGCTGACATTAACAATACCCATGGAATCTCAATGCATTGAGTCACTGGCTAGAACCATAAACACATTTGGCTAGCCTGTCCCATTTCCATGGCATCTCTAACACTGGAGTCAACTGTTTTTAACTCAGTACTTCATGATTGCACCCTTATTAAATAGACAGTTTTCTGCATGTGTTTACTTTGTTATTCTGTTATTTTTCAATTAGTAGGGAAGCAAAAGTATCAATGAAGTACTTGACTTAGCACAGATTATTTAAATACATATATTTTATTATATTTGGTATACGTCAGAAAAATTTTCAAGCCTGTGAATATGTCTTTATAAAAACTCTGTTTCAACACTAAGCATTCTAGCATTATTATATTTTATATAACATCTTGGATTTTTGACTTTATCAAAGTTTCACTAACTCAAATATCTAACTTGTAATTAACACTATTTTTCATGTCATAAAACATTGGTTTTACATCCTTACCTCATGTTGAAGTGGACATTTTTCTTATTTTGCAATAACTGAGGTAGGTCCATTCTCCCTCATGTACTGACTCTGCAGTCTTGCATAATAGATAGAAATTTGTTAATGAGAAATAGGTTGCTGTGCACCCAGAGATGATTCTATGCCACAATGCTCCATACACAAATATTGCTGGGAGAGAGCTCATCTCCCAGGGATTTGGACAAACCTTTGAGAACAGGTAAGATTGTTTCTTCTCAGAGGGACCTGCCAGGAGCCGTTGAGTCACAGGAACCAAGAAGCAGCATGGGACAGGATCCTTCCAGTTTCTGTCTGCTTCCAGAACTGATCCTGCCACAGTGCTCCATACCCAAATATTTCTGGGAGAGAGCAAGTCTTTCAGAAGTGCTGACACAAATGTGAGCACAGGTAAGACTTCTATTCAAATCCCTTGCCCAAGAGGGACCTGCACAAAGTCATCAGGACATAGGAACCAAGGAACAGCCAGGAACAAGATTCTTCTGGTTTCCATCAGCACCCCTATAAGCTGACCCTGTGCCATAGCTATAAATACCCAAATTCCACCAGGTAAGAACTGGTCTCCCAAGAGTTCTGACATATAGGCTTGCAGGAGGGATAAGCCACAGTCAGAGACAGCAAAACCAGCTAACACCAGAGATAAGCAGATGGCAAGTGGCAAGGCAAGAACCTAAGCAACAGAAACCAAGGTTATTTGGCATCAACAGAATTTGCTACCACAATGAACCCTGTGTACCCCAACACACCAGAAAAGTAAGACTCTGATCTAAAGTCACATTCCATGATGATGATAGAGGACTTTGAGAAGGATATAAATAATACCTTTAAAGAAATACAGGAGAGCACAGGTAAATAGCTCAAAGCCCTTAAAGAGGAAACACAAACATCCCTTAAAACATTACAGGAAAACACAACCAAACATGTGAAGAAAATGAACAAAATCATCCAGACCTGAAAACTGAAATAGAAACACTAAAGAAATCACAATGGGAGACAACCGTGGAGATAGAAAACCTAGGAAAGACTTCACAAGTCAGAGATGCAATCATTACCAACAAAATACAGGTGATAGAAGAAACAACCTTAGAGGCAGTAGATACCATAGAAAACATTAACACAACAGTCAAAAAATGCAAATTGCAAAAAGCTCCTAACCCAAAACATCCAGGAAGTCCAGGACACAATAAGAAGACAAAATCTAAGGATAATAGGTATAGAAGAGAGAGAGGATTCCCAACTTAAAAGGCCAGTTTATATCTTCAAAAAATATATAGAAGAAAACTTCCCCACCCTAAAGAAAAAGGTGCTCATAAACATACAAGAAGCCTACAGAACTCCAAATAGATTGAACGAGAAAATAAATTCCTCTAGTCACAATAGTCCAAACACCACATGCACAAAACAAACAAACAAAAACAAAGACAAAAAACAATCAAACAAACAAACAAGAAAAAAAAAAGCAATAAGGGAAAAGGTCAAATAACATATAAAAGCAGACCTATCAAAATTATACCAGACTTCTCACCAGAGACTAAGAACACTAGAAGATCTTGGACAGAAGTTATACAAACCCACAAACGCCAGTCCAGGCTACTTACTATACCCAGCAAAATTCTCAATTATCAAAGATGGAGAAACCAAGATATTCCAGGAGAAAATTAAATTTACACAATATTTTTCCACAAATCCAGCCCTACAAAGGATAATCGATGGAAAACACCAACACAAAAATGAAACTACATCTTAGAAAAAGCAAGAAATTAAACTTTTTTCCACAAACCCAAAATAAGATAGCCCCGAAAACATCAAAATAACATCAACAATATCATCAAAAATAACATCAAACAACAATCCTTATTTCTTTAATATCTTTTAATATCAATAGACTTAATTCCCCAACAAAAAGACACAGAATATAAGACTAAATATGTAAATAGGACCCAACAATTTGAAGTATATAGGAAACACACATCAATGTCAAAGAAAGACACTACTTCTGAGCAAAGATCTGGAAAACAATTTTCCAAGCAAATGGTCCTAAGAACCAAGCTGGTGTAGCCATTCTAATATCGAATAAAATCAACTTTCAAACAAAAGTTATCAAAAAAGAGAAGGAAGGACACTTTATACTCATCAAAAAATCTACCAAGAAGAACTCTCAAATATGAACATCTATGCTTAAAATACAAGGGCAACTGCCACAGACCAGCCTCAGTTGCTCCCCCTCAATCTGCTGGAGAAATCAGGGTTCTGGTACAGGTTGGGCAGGGAGTTGGCAAAAAAGGTGACAAACAGACATAGACACAAGGAAGTGTGGTATCTGAATGTAATTCTCAAAGCAACCATCAGATTATTAATACAGAAGAAAATAGAGGAGTTAGGTGACACATCAGCAAGGTACAATGAGGTTATAGGATGCTTAATGACTCTTACACAAAACAGAGGAATGAATACATAAAAACTGGCAAGAACTGAGCAATAAAACAATTGAGACAAAGTCAGCTCTATCTAAGGTCAAATATATTTTTAGAAGCCAGGTATGAGATCTTTACACTCCTGGGGAAAGGGCTTTCACACCCAAGCCATAGTTCTAATAAGGGAGTTCCAGTCTAGCTAACCTTCTCATGAATAATGCAGTACCCTAGTTCTTCCTTAAATCTACTTCCCAAACCATTCTAAATTCGTGTATATGGGAGTGACTCGGCTTTTGTTCTAAGTATTTACTATGTAGATTAGCTCTGGAATTTCTAGCTCTATGCAACTAAATTGTAATACCTGATTTCTTTCACTGTCTCTCTTACAATACTAGAGGTAATTCTGAATGTTATTGAATAGGTAACATTCTTACTGAGTTCCAAGCCCAGGGTTGGCTCAAGGACTGCCTAGGATATTGGAACACTGGTGGAGGCTAATCTAACTTAGCTATATGTCAAAATCAATCCTTAGAGACACTTATAATGAAACAATATTGAGGGAAAGCACACAGATCCATTCACCGACTAAAGCAAGGACAGATTTGGGGCATTCATTTTACAGGATGCCTCCATTCCAGGAGACTATGTTTCCATGAACTTTTTGCTTCAGGACTGGGTCTACACTTTTGGGCCTGTCATGTGAATCACTACTGGAGTGGGTGTGGCAGGCACCCACATTCATAAAAGAAACTCGACTAAATCTAAAAGCACACATTGCACCTACACAATAACAGTGGGAGACTTCAACACCCCACTCTCATCAGTAGACAGATCATGGAAACAAAAACTAAATAGAGACACATTGAAACTAACAGAAGTTATGGACCAAATGGTTTTAACAGGCATCTATATAACATCTCACCCTAAAACAAGAGAATATACCTTCTTTGCAGAATTTCATGGTATCTTCTCCAATATTGACAATATAATATGTCGTAAAACAGGCTTCAACAGATACAAGAGATTGAAAGAATCCCATGCATTCTATCAGATCACCACAGAGTAAACTTGGATTTTCTTTTTTAAATTTGTTTCCAATTTTTATTAGATATTTTCTTCATTTACATTTCAAATGCTATCAAGAAAATCCCCTATACCCTCCCCCATTCCCTTCCCTGGTCTCCTACCCACCCACTCCCACATCTTGGCACTGGCATTCTCCTGTACTGGGGCATATAAAGTTTTCAAGACCAAGGGGCCTCTCTTCCCAATGATGGCCAACTTGGCCATCTTCTGCTACATATGCCACTAGAGACACAAGCTCTGGGGGTGCTGGTTAGTTCATATTGTTCTTCCACCTATAGGGTTGTAGACCCCATCAGCTCCTTGGGTACTTTCTCTAGCTCCTCCATTGGGAACCCTGTGTTCCATCTAATAGCTGACTGTGAGCATCCACTTTGTAAACTTGGATTTTCAATAACAAGAAAAACAAGAGAAAGCCCACATATACATTAAAGCTGAAAAATACCCTACTCAATGATAATTTGGTCAAAGAAATTATAGACTTTTTACAATTTTATGAAAATGAAGGCACAACCTACCCAAACTCATGGGACAAAATGAAAGCAGTGCTGAGAGGAAAACTCATAGCTCTGAGTGCCTCCAAAATGAAACTGGAGAGAGAGCATACACTAGCAGCTTAACAGCACACCTGAAAGCTCTACAATCAAAAGAAGCAAATAACCCAATAGGATTATACAGCAGGAAATAATAAATCTCAGGGATGAAATCAACCAAGTAGAAACTATACAAAGAATCTACAAACCTAGGAGCTGGGACTTTGAGAAAATCAACAAGATAGATAAACCCTTAGCCAGACTAACCAGAATCCACAGAGACAGTATTAACTGTCTCTGTACTGACAGTATTATCCAAATTAAGAAAGTCAGAAGTGAAAAGGGAGATATATCAACAGAAACTAAGAAAATTTAAAAAATCATCAGATCCTACTACAAAAGCCTATATTCAATAAAACAGGAAAATCTGGATGAAATGGACAATTTTCTAGACAGATACCAAATATCAAAGTTAAATCAGGATCAGATAAACCATCTAAACAGTCTCATAACCCCTAAAGTAATAGAAGCAGTTATTAAAAATGTCTAACAACAGCAACAGCAACAACAACACCCAGGACCAGATGGTTTCAGTGCCGAATTCTATCAGATCTTCAGAGAAGACCTAATACCAATACTCTTCAAACTTTTCCACAAAATAGAAACAGAAGGAACTTTACCTAATTCATTCTATGAAGCAACAGTTATGCTGAGTATTCTTCCCTGGAGATGGAATGGTTTCTATCTAATCAGGAATTTGTCAAAATTTCCTTTCTTTTATTCTTTTTTAAGCTATTTAAATTATTGTTTAATTTATTATTTATTTATTTAATTAATTAACTTATTTTTTATTAGATGTTATCTTTATTTGCATTTAAAATGTTATATCCTTTCCTAGTTTCTCCTCCAAAGCCCCCATTCCCTCCCCCCTCTCCATGCTCCCCAACCCACCTACTCCTGCTTCCTGACCCTGTCATTCCCCTAAACTAGGGCAGAGAACCTTCCCAAGACCAAGAGTTTTCCTCCCATTGATGACTGACTAGGACATCCTCTGTTACATATGCAGCTATAACCATGAGTCCCACCATGTATTTTCTTTGGTTGATGATTTCAGGAGCTAGAGAAAGTACCCAAAGAGCTGAAGGGTTTTGTAGCCCCATAGGAAGAACAACAATATGAACTAACCAGCACCCACAATTTCCTATCATAGAGGAGTTCATAAGAGATTTTTTTCTACTTCTATCATGTTTAATGTTCCAAATAGATTTTAAAAACTTGTTGAGTGCATATTACTTTTAGTTTCAGAAGATGTCATGTGTATTGAAGGGGCATTTAACTATTAAAAAATATTTCATGGCTTAAAAATGTCAATATTGTGTCATATGTTTTAAATAAATTTCATTATTTTAATGAAAAATACAAAATACAAATAAAGAAAGAAAAAAAGAAATAGGCTGCTTTTAGTGTCAGGTATTTTATATATGTTGTGCCCCTAGAAAAATCATATAGAAGTATTATTTATGTGATAAATAAGTGTTTACTTTTATGAGATATTTAGACAAAGCTTAATAATTATAAATCAACTACATGATCACCAGTCAAAATAGATACATAAGACAGTAATCAGAAGAATTGTTCCAAAATGTAAATTCTAATATGCAAAAATATTGATGGCTGTAAAGATGAGTCCCTATTCATGAACACCGCTTTCTTTTAATATGCTCTATATTTATAAAAAAGCTCCATTTAATATTTAAAACTCCCTGTTCTATTATTTCTAAGGTAATTTTCTTATCAACAACATTATTTTAGAAAGACAATGACTCACTTAAGTGTGATGTAGGTTTTTTTTCTTTTGATAGCAGAACTTTGTAAAATATAAACCAAGTTTACTTCAAAAATATTTTAGTTGGCTTTTCTAGAATTATTTGTGAAAAGATTATGATTTTTATTTTATTTTTTCAATTAAATATAGAATGAGAGATTTAGTAGATATGTACAAATAAGTTGTGAATAGATTTTTATTGTTTTGTTTTTTAAAGTTGAATTCCTTCTTTTCTTCTAAATTAGCGTATACTCTGCTTTGACCAGAAATAATTTGCATCTATTCTTTTTTTAAGTAGTTAACATAAGTGAAGAAAATTTGAGTGACATAAACTAGAAATAATATCATTTTAAGTTAATTATATATACAACAAGATTGATTAAATTGAAAAAAAAAAACTATTCCATAGAGCCTTCCTTTCCAACACCTACACTATAATTAAAATGACTTAAAGGCAGTTATTGTGTAGTACTACTAGACACCAGAGACTAACAAGCATAAGCCAAGTCCCAGGAATGGGTTTTAGAGTTGTTGGCCAATGATGTCTCAAAGACGTCCAAAAACTAGAGGCTATTCAGTACTCATGGTGCTCTCTAAAACTTGATGGTCATATCACATTAATGATGATATCATACACCAAAGAGAAATTAAGATGGGACTCACCTAAAAACTTCATTCTCAGTAGCATGCTTCCATAGTCCTGGAAGGAGCTATGTATGGTACCAATAACTGTCAGTCTTACCCAATTGTGAGCCTGATAAACATCATGAGAATAGCCAAGTACTTTATGATTGCATTTAAATCTTATTACACAAGATAAAACACATATTTGGCAACATTATCTAGCCAATAACTTATATCTAGACTTATACACACAGGATAAGAAAGTTCTGCTAAATGGTGCAATAATACTCAGTAACTTTCAACTCCCATCAGAGAAACTTCTGTTTGCAGTAGATTTTAATCACCATTAACACCCACACAACTGGCCAAGATTCAGAGGATAAGAGACAATATAATGTTTAGTCCTAAAGTAAATATATGTACCTAGCCTCCTCCTAGAAAGGCTCAGGAATTATTGCATAGTATAAAGCTTAAAAATTGTAAATATAGAGGTCTTGTATGACTAAATTAAATTGTATCTTCTTAAACATGGAAAGGTGACTACTGTGTAAAGTCACACAATTTTGATAGTATGAACAAGACCTTTGTAAGATTGGTCAGACTCATTTACTTCTAGCATTGATAAGATTAAGTGCAAAATCTAGCCACAGAGTTATTACCAACTTTCAGTTTCTGGGAAAGGAACAGTTAGTTTTTGCTATTGTATAGTCCTGAAAAGACAGCCATGTTACAGTGGAATGTCATTTATTCAAGAATATTAAGGTGGAACAAAAGGGAAATATGATTTTAGTAGAGAGGTGATTTCAGGTGGAGTAGATATGGGAAGAGTTAGGGAAAATATGTGGACGATCGAAGCACAATGAACTAATAAAAACAAAATAAAATTGACTTTAATGTAACATTTCTTATATTACTTCAAAGACTGTGGGAAATTATCTAGTTGTGATTTTTGTTTTTCACTCTTCCTTTCTGTCTTTTTATCTACACACAGCACAGTCTGACACACTGTGAAATCTCAATAAATATTTGATCAATGAGTAGACGAGTGAGTTAAAAAATATATATCACACATGCAATTAACCATGCTCAAAGAAATATCTTGAATGTGCCACTACTCACACTTTACTTCAATTGGTATGGCAAAATGATTACTGAAAACTTTAAAAAATATCGTCTTGCCTGATTCTAATCTAAAGTTCAACTTCATAATATCATAAGAGCTCTCTGATGTTAAAGGTGACAAAATGGGCAGAGCTCCCCCTAGCACATCATGGCAAATATGTGTGACAGAATTAAATGTAATTCATAGAAATGCTGGACTGAAAGACATGACATGCCCATGTGTCTTGGATGCAGACTGGAGCACATTCACTGACATGATGGCAAAGTTGGGTGGCACACCACATATGGCATATGGCATACTTCTGCTTCAATAAATTCATGCCACCTGCCAAACACTGATATCATTTCTACTGATTTCATTTTCTCTCCCTTAAATTTTTATTAAAGTTTTTGCAACTTCAACAGAAATATAATTCAACACATTAAACAGCAAACTTACATATTAATAATTTGCCTACTTTCAAAGTTGCATAATGAATCCATAATTTCTATAAATATGTATTAAGAATGTAACTGAAAGACCATCTCATTATATAATCAAAACAAAAATAATCTTACCAGTTTCAAAGTATGCATATGTGCCCTAAGACATATGCCATCATATCTTACTTTATATCCAAAAGTTCACTCATTCAAGAATCCTCCGTTGAATAAAATTTCTAACCAGTATGAATGAACATGTCAAGTCTTGGACACTTTAAAGTATTTTAAAGCCTAGAAAAGGAAATGGAAGATGAAAAGGAAAATCAGCACCCAAGTTATGAGTATGATAGTATTAGAAGAGGCATGAGTATCCAAGAGGAAAACTAAGTGTGAATATTTGTCAATATAAATTATCCTTATTTATGCCTTACATATAATAACTATAGGTTGAACACTTGTCAGGAGGGTGCAACTGTTAGAAAGCAAATAAAATCAGAGATGCAGATACTGTGCCAACTTTTGAGAAGATGTGATGTATTTAGTGTTAATATAATCAAGTTGTAGCTATGTGGTAATATGTTGAGCAGCTAGAGGTCAGAATCTCACTTTACTGTATGTAAAGACTGGACGGAAGTTAACACAAATTCCAGGAGAAAGTTTCAAATTGAATATCAGATACATATATTTATACAATCAATAAACAAGTCTCAAAAAAGAAATGTATACTCTTATATGATGTAACAAAAGACACTCATATTCTTTTTTTATTGATTTTTTGAAACAAGCTTTCTCTGTACAGCCTTGGCTGTCCTGGAACTCACTCTGTAGACCAGGCTGGCCTCGAACTCAGAAATCTGCCTGCCTATGCTTCCCGAGTGATGTGATTAAAGGCGTGCCAACATGCCCAGTGACACTTATATTCATATAAATTTTGGGAACATAGATGAAACATCAAGGTCAACAGGAGAGAACTCTGTTAAAGTATTGGCTGAAAGAGACAGTATAGGAGTTCCATGCAGAATACATGACCATAAGTAACTCAAGGAAGTCATTACTGATGACATCACTATCTCTTAATTATTAAATAAATTAACCTTAGGAAAAAAGGGGTCTGAGGAAGACTTATTACAAAAATAAATAATGTAAGTTTTAAACACATTTTATTAAGTTGATCTAATGGACCATCTAAGTAGAACTCTGTGTAGCAATAATAGAATCCCTGTGTAGATATTAGGAAGTGTCTTCTGTACTATGGATATGAAGTTTGATCTGTAAGAAAATTTACAGGCACTTTATTAATTGTTGTGATTTTATATGTCTCTAAATGACCATTGTCACTCTATTTGAAGGAAAATATATTCATCTCCTAGAAAGATTTAGCATTTTTATGGTTGTTTTTGCTCTCTTATTTCTAAATGGTCCTTGTTTAATATATCAGTCTCTTTTGCCTTAAAGAAGCAATAGATTACTTTTGTATTTCTCAATGTTCTTTATGATAACAATTAACTTTCTTGTATACATTAACATGTTAATTATTGTCTCTCCGGTAAGATATTTCTCCTAGCCTATTTCTCTGAGGAGTGTATGATTTCTACCATGCCAATTGAATATTAACACATTATTTTAAAAATTAAGTATGCACTCTTCCTAAGTTCTTACACAATGGCATGCAATCATTTACTGTAGGCTCTTAATAGTTTCTTCTTTTTCCTTTATATATACATAATGAAGTCTCTCCTTCTTTCACAATGCTACTTTTGATTAGGAAGACAATGCAATTAAAAAGAAAGGCAAATGTTCTCCTGAGAATGAAAGAGAACACTATTTCTTGCATCATGGCAATATGTACAACCATGGTGTGGCACATCGAGGTTTTATGTGTACATTAGTTAATTCTATATTCTTGGCATTTTTATTTTAGGTATTTGTAGTTGTTAATAATAAATTGTGATAGAACTACAATGATTAAATAATAAAATAGATGATGCTGCTCTCTGGGTTTTCTAGAAATTCGGAGTTCATATTGAATGATTGATGTGAACATATGATGCTGCTGTGGAATAGTGAACAAAAAAACTTGCAAAAAACTAATGAGAAATGCAGACCTACCACACACAGATGACTTACTCCTCAACAAAACCTTGGAGTGTAATACTCTTCCAACTTACAATGTTGAAAATCCAAGGCTTTTTTTTTAATTCAAATTTGTATAACAAAAGAACTGGTAGATTTGTATATTGCTGAATGTCTTTCTTGTCATTTATCATATTAATAATGATTACAAAATAATAGAATTAATCATTCTACAATAAAATATATAGCAATACAATGATTAATTATAAATATCCTATTGAAACAAATACTGATCATATATGGGATCATATATATAATATTTATTTATTATAAAATGTTTAAGTGATTGAAACTGAGTTGGCAAAACCATAGGCTTTGTCCCATTACTACCTGAGACTCTATAATCACCTATGTACTGCAGCAAAATCTCAGAATGTAGTTCTGAGACTGACAGTGGGATGGCTGTGAGTGCTTGCTATAACATATGAATAAGAATTAGATATTCTATTTTCAAAGATTTTAATTTCACAGATAAAATCTAAAGAAAGATAATAAAATTTAAGATAATAATTATGTATAGAATATAAATAAAGTATATTAAAGCACGAGGAATGATTAAAGGTATGTAATTTATTGAAGGAGAAACTCATAAAATAAATGGAGGTAGTATCCTAGGTTCAGAGGGTAAGCCTCTCCCTATAGATAGAAAAACCTAACACTTTTTTAGCACAATGTCAATTACAAAGAGCTGTAACAGTGAATTAAGCAACAGAAAAAAGATTCCCCATAAGAAAGAAACAAATGCTTTCTACCACATATTCCTAACTTCCTGTGCTCACAAACTTTTCTCTGTATCCCGGATAGCCTTGCTATTGTGAAAGCTGTCACACATGGGCTATGGTGGTGTATAATGTGTGTGTTTAAAGTAATTGGTGGTCCTGGACTATAAATAATTGATTATAGAAATTTAAAGGGTGGTTACAACATAGAAAAAAAGAAAAAGGCCTTCAAGTTGAGCATAGCTCTTTGTTGCATCCACGTCTTACCGGTTATTCTTTATTCCAGAACCTTCTGTTTCTTTTAAAACCGAAGTTGGGACAAAGGGAAGTTATTGTACAGGACATGCAATGGCACAAACACATGCATACACTTTAACAAAAAATTAATAAAACAACAATAAGGTAAGAGAATTTTTATTCAGTAGTCTAAAGAACTTAATTTAATTTAAATTATCTTAATGATCCCAAAAATCTTTATTATGCATTAAAAGATGTATATATCATCCTGAGTGAAGTAACTCAGATACTGAAGGATATGCATGGTATGTACTCACTAATAATTGGATATTAGCAAAAAATGTACAAAATTCCCAGGATGAAATCCACAGAACTCAAGAGGGCTCTCAAGCTGAAGGGTCCAAGTGAAAATGCCTCAACCCACTTGGGAGGGAGAAGAATCTCTGGAGTGGAGAAGGAAGGGATTTTATTGCCAGGTGGTAATAAAATCATGCCAAAATTTACATGACCAAAAAAGCAAATTCATCATTGGACATCATCATTAAAGATTACTAAAAATGAAAATGTCATATATTTATAAATGTCTTGATCATATATTGTCATGTCTACCCCTCTCAATACCCTACCACAGTGTCTTCTAACCCATATCTCTCCCAGATTCATGTTCTCCCAGATTCATGCTCTCTGGTTTTCATTTTTATGTTTATAATTATGACTTTATTTAGTGTGGTACATAGATACATGAGTTTAATGTCATACACTGGACATGAGCAAAGATTAGTGAATCTTTCTCTCTCATCAGCCATCAACTATCTTTAGCCAGTGGTAGCTCCTAGGCACCCATCCCTTGCCTAGGATAAAATTTTGTCCTTTTCACATGCAGGACTTCTGGAAATATTCACAGGTCCTGTGTGTTGATATTTGTAACAGCTATGTTGAATTTATGATACCATCATTTCATAATTCTACCTATTCTCTGGATCTATAGTTTTTCTACCACTTATTCTGAAAATTGCTCTGAACCCTGCATAGTAAAACATTGTCTATTTTTTTACAGTCCTGACATTATCCTATTCCAGTTCTTCCCTCTGACAGTTCCTTATCTCATTCCTCCTAGAAATATTGAAAAATAAATAAAGGGATGAAAGAATATTTGAAGCTTCAAAGACAGAGAGAAAGAAAGCAAAAAAAAGTACCAACATTTACTTCTGATATTTTCAATGTCTCAGGGTGGTCTTGTCTTGTGAATCTCAGGTTTGCAGAGGTTTTACTTCAAATAATCATCCATGAGTTCTGTCTCTAAGAATGGAATTTGTTCAAAACAAGTTGTAACAGTAATAAGTCTGAAGAAGAATTCAGAGTTAACTATAGTTCATTAAGTTAAAAGGCTGACCAAGAGCATTTCAATCTTTTCTGCAAGTATTTATAAGAGATTCCCCCCCCCCACATTCTTTACTATTACCATTGTTGGGTTTTTTGTTTGTTTGTTTGTTTGTTTGTTTTTGTTTTTTTCCAACTGGAAGAGGTTTTATTGGAATGGAGAGACAAAGAAGTGGCAGAGAGAGAAAAGGGGGAAAGAAAGCAAGGAGAAAGAAATAGAGAGCTACTATGTTGTTCTTATTTTTTTTTCAAGATAGAGTTTCTCTGTATACAGAGTACCCTGGCTGTCAGGATATCCTCAAACTCAAAGATCTTTCTTCCCCTGCCTCTAGTGCTGGGGTTAAAGACATACGTCATCACAAGTAACACTTTCCCACAATGTGTTAGACTCAGGATGGCTTCTGTAATCTTTAGATCCGCTAATACTAAATATTCTCATAGCAACACTCTAATTTTCTCTTGTTTCTTTCCTTCATTTTTAAAGTTTCTTGGTACCTTTGTCCCACCTGTTTACCCCCCCCCCACTTTGGAGACAAGTTCTTGTCTACCTCAGGTTGAATTAAAACTCAACTATGTTTCTAAGGTGGCCTTGAATTTCTGATGCTCTGGCCTCTATACCCTGAATGCTGGGATTGCAGTTATGGACCGGGATGCTCTGTTTTATGCACTTCTGGTGATAGAATCCAGGGTTTCTTGCATTCTAGGCAACTACTTTACCAACAGAGATAGAACTCCAAGCTTGGCCTCTTAACCAACACGAATCTGCTCACATAATCTACCCAGAAAATGTATCTTATTGGGAAACTCTAGTTTTCCTCTGGTTCTAGGAATTCAGAATTTGAAAGTTCAGGGTGAGGATACTTGTTATTTATTATTTGCCATATATATGATCTCTGATCATTATGATGTGACATCATTGTCCAATTATATTCATTCTTTGAAAAAATGTTACATAGTAAAGACAAATTACTGCTCCTAGACAAGAAATCAATATTATATTTAAACAAGAGAGATTAGAAATGTGGGAGGTGTCCAATCACTAAGAAACATATCTATGATGTCCAATGATGAATTTGCTTTTTTGGTCATGTTAATTTTGGCATGATTTTATTACCACCTGGCAATTTGTTTGCAAACAGCAAAATTATTTCTAGGATAATGTTTAATATATGAATACTCTTTAAAGATCTAAAGTGTAACCTGTGAATATTTCTGTACATATGTTTCCCAATATGTCTTTAAAAGGTAACTTTTACTATGAACAGAAAAATGTTTTATTTTCAAAGCTATTTCTAAAAAACACTGCTTACAATTGCTGAAATTTTGAAGTCATTATATAAAGATCACTCTAAGTGGTTCTAGGTAGATAGATAGATAGATAGATAGATAGATAGATAGATAGATAGATAGTAAAGAATAAAGTGCTTCTCTAAAAATATGGTTATATTAGGAAATTAATCGCAATGGAATTGCAAATCCTTCTGAATTTTGAATGCTTATTTTTTTTCAGTTCCTGTGTTTCATTATACAACTCAACAACCTCAAAATATATCAGCGAGCTCCGAGTGCTTACTGACAGCTGCTAGAACAGCCAAATAGAGAAAGAAAAAAAAATGCAGTTTTGACTTTTCCATGAGAAATGCATGGCAGTTTGAAAGTTCAAGAACTCTCTGAACATTTCAGCACACAAGGAAGAAACTCTGCTTCACATGGAAGCACTTGAAATAGAAACAAGTAGAGATGAGGAGCGTGGCATGGCACCACATCCGTGCCAACGTGAGATGTTACTACAGTAAGAAGGAGACAAGTGAGTTTAAAAGGTTTGAAATGATGGCAGGTTTTTTTTTTTTTTTTTTTTTTTTAAGACAAGTGGAGAATCAGGCTAAAAGAAAGCATTTCACTGTGAGAAGAGATGAGCAGTGAACAATGCATCCTATCAGTTTTGTAGGTATGCTCCCTCTCCTTCATACAGCATGATCCATTATTAATGAGCACTATTTTTGAGTGTGAAAGAACTGTTTAAAAAACATTAACATTGTCTATTGACTATGATTGACATTGTCATTCCTTTCATTTTGCTGTTGGCAAGCGACATCCCAGTAGACTTGCGTGCATCTGGACATTACTAATACCCTCCTTGCTATGCACTCTGGGCAGCTGTGATATGGAAATTACAGCACGGTATTTTATGGATAATATTTTTAGCTTTACAATGCATTCTGTAACAAGACATGGAAATCAAGGCTTTTTGCATGCAGTGATCAATCAGAAAAATTATTTCCTTTCTAATCTGACTCAATTTTTCAAAGTAATTCATTTGACTAGTCAAAGCAATAGCGGTCTGCAAGCCTGGCAGTTATTGAGATCTATGTCTATTTGTGGCATTTCTTTTTCACTCTTTGGTTTTTAGGGATGATTACATTTTAATTGTCTTGCTACAAAAAGAACTGTTGTTACCATCTACCACTTACCCCACAGCACTGTCTGACCCACTCACACAATACCTTTAAATCAACAAAATTAAAGAGAACAAATTCAAGGATTAAATGAGTAATGAATCCAAGAAGAAAAATTAAGCACCACATCCTCTTGACTTTTAAATATGTATGTAACTAAGCTGCTGCTTCCCTCTCAGCTGCCCTGCCTCTCCTTACTCACAGACCATATGCACACCCACGCTCAGATCTGTGCTTCTAAGTGCTGTTGACTGATTTCATGTGCGCTTGCTACAAGTCGACCAGTTTCTCAGTACACTCATAGGCTGTCATTGAAATGGAGCCTGCAGGATCTCGGGCAGTCCTTCCAAGTGATTTGACAATTGTGAGAATTATTAGTGAGGCTTCTTGCACAGTACATTCTTGCTGGGATATCAAATATATGTGCAATAATAAAAGAAAACGGAATGTTCCCAGATAAAGGTAGCCTGGGAATTTTCTTTCAGCTTTTCAGTGCCACAGAGATGGTCATGAAATGAAATCTTGAAAGGGAGGAAATATTGTGGCTTTCTTGTATTGGTATTAGTTTAGTATATTCTCAGCCTGTGTTGCTCATTGTTAAGAGTGTTATAAGAAATTTTCTAAAATTTGGATCTCAGTGCATATCCTTATTTAGCAACTATGGTATATGGAGAGTTACACTTGGTATGGAGCATTTAGTTGATAGAGTTTTCATAAGACTACACTGTGGGTTTTGGTTAATAGTGGGCTGTAGAGTTACTCTTCCTGGCTTCTAATAGTCAAATCTAGTTATATCAAACTTGGTAAATATGCTATCCCTTCTATAATTTAATTGTCTCTATAAAAATGAGAAATATATAATGGCTTAGGCTTTAAAAGGTATATTAAGTGTGAGTTGTATGCTTCTTGTTGGGAGAATTTCCCAAACATGTTCATATATAACATATCATCTTTAATATAACAAGATATTTTGGAATAGTTAAATTAAGTAGATTAGTTTATCTAAGATGTGCTGAACACTGGAAAACAGTCTAGAAGTTTTAGTGTTCTGAATACCAGAATGACTATAAATTTTCAGAACTTTTCTTCATAATAAGAGGGACTGAATTTTGAATTAGCCTTCCCTAAACCTAACAGTATAGACTGTGTTCTAATTCAATGTATTTTAGATCATTGTTTATTATTATCCATAATTTTAAGCCCAGTGTAATTAACATGTTAGAAACTTTAAATCTTCAAACACCAAGTTCACAAGTCCTTTGAAGGCAGAGAGGTGGACGTGGGTGGAGGAATAGCCTCATAGAAGCAGGGGAAGGGAGGATGGAATAGGGGGTTTCTGGGAGGGAAACCAGGAAAGGGGATAACATTTGAAATGTTAATAAAGAAAATATCCAATAATAAAAAAGAATGTTCTTCAGATCACATGACCCATTCATTTAATTATTTCAACCTAATTCTGTTATATTCCTATTTCTATGATTTAAATATCCCTTTAAAAAATAAATTGTTTACATTCTATTATTACAAGAAAATGGGGTTAAGTTATATTTATTTACAGCATAACGGACACAATATTGTAAATAAGATGAACAGATAATGAAAGGTATACCCATCTACATCTAGCCCTCATAACTTTCTGCATCTGCCATTTACGAATTTAACAAGAAATAAGATACCATATCACATGCTGATACCATAATCTTTGGTATTCTGTATTTTAAAATTATAAGAAATAACTAATCTTTATAAATTACCAAGACTTTGTTACATATTGTGGAATGAGGCTTGGACAAGAAATCCATTCATTATCTATCTATCTATCTATCTATCTATCTATCTATCTATCTATCTATCTATCCATCCATCCATCTACCTATCTATCATCTATTTATTTATCAACCTATTGTTTTTAGCCAAAATTCTGAAATCTCAAAAATAACCACAAGGATTCCATGGAGCTTCAAGTGACTAAAGAAAAAAATATGTGGATCATGTGACAAAGATTGGCAAAGGGATGAAGGGTTTCATTATCAAAGCCAGTTGGAGAAAGTTCTTTGGAAGGAAATGGTATGTGACTTTGGAAAAAAAAAAAAAAAGAAGATAGCAAAGTAGAAGCACAGTTTCTGTGGAGCCACAGTCCAAAGGGCCATGTGGGGCCACAGCCCAAAGGGCCATGTGGGGCCACAGCCCAAAGGGCCATGTGGGGCCACAGCCCAAAGGGCCATGTGGGGCCACAGCCCAAAGGGCCATGTGGGGCCACAGCCCAAAGGGCCATGTGGGCCACAGCCCAAAGGGCCATGTGGGGCCACAGCCCAAAGGGCCATGTGGGGCCACAGCCCAAAGGGCCATGTGGCTGAATGGAAAAAAAAAGCAAGAGGAAAAACAAGTGTCTGGTTTGGGTTAAATTTTGGAAGTAAAAATGACAGGTTTTGTCCAAGTTCTGAATAACAGATGGAAATGAAAAAGTCCTCTCTAAGAAGATGCCCAAAATTTGGCAGGAGAAGCAGTTGGATGACAATACAATGAAATTAATTTCCTTGTTGGATAAAATTTGAAGGGTGGTAACATAAATTCAGTACTTGTCTTTGGACACAGTACTTTGAAATGCCTTCTAGGAATTCAAGTTGTGAAATAAACTTGGCAGATAGTTGTACAATGTATGTTATAACACAGGGAAGAGATCTGAGATAAAATTAAAACCCTAGTGTTGATGGTTATATTGTAAACATATTGTAGGACAGGCATTGTGTTAGATGTTGGAAATAAAAGTAAGGGAAAATATATGAAAGTCATAATCATAATGTGATTACTAAAATTCCCCAATCCTAATGGAGTACTCTGTATAATCTTTTCTATTTCAGCACGTGTGAGTAGGTGGAAAGAATCAACATCAAAAACACAAATGAAGAAACAATATACATTCACAATTAATAGTGGTGATCACAAGTATCCCTGACTTAATTGGAAGAGTCATTGAATGAGACCAGATTTGTCTTGGAAGAAAGTAGTGTGTGACCTCAAATGATTGAGATTGGAAGCCTATGACCATCAACAGAGAAGTAACTCCTCTTGACCCTGACTGAATCCTGTTGAAGCTGAGAGAGTCCCAGCCATCAAATTAAATGAAAGTCATCTTGCTCTTAACCAGGTCTTTGCCTGAGAATGCACACATCTGCAGCTTGATTTCAACATGACTACCGCACCATCATGCTCTGTTAGATGCAAGGTGCAGAAAACACTGTAATGTTGCATTTTTTCATTTCTAAACCAGCACTTTGTAGGAATGTTTTACACAACAATAGAAAGCAGGTATGAAGCGTCTCAACTGTTTCATGGATTCTGTCATATGCTAGATCAGACAAAAGAGAGAAAACACACACACACACACACACACACACACACACACACACACACACACACACCGTTCATGGGAAGTGTCAGGGAAGAGGGGGGAAGAGAGCCCACATCCAGCCAGAGTTCCTATGCTCGCTTTCCACTAGGCTCCAGATGGGCATCTGGTTGTGTGAAGCTACTGACCCCTCTCAATAGGAGCGGGGGGTGGGGAGGAAGGGGCAGACCAGACCCGGATACCAGGGTCCCCAGGTCAACATTCTCGGCCTGGAAATACGGAGAGAGGACAGAGGGAGAGACGTACGCATGTAGGCCAGAGTCTTTAGTCTGGTCCATGGCTGGAGCACAGGAAGGCCTTCTGAAGGGATATTAGAAATGCTTTATTAGAAGAAAGCATTAGACAGCTGTATCAGGGTCCTTTTAACAGAATCTTGCTGGCATGTACAATAGTGTCTGTGTTTGGTGGCTAATTATGGGATGCATCCCTGGGTGGTTAGTCTCTGGAAGGCCCATCCTTTCATCTTAGCTCCAAACTTTGTCTCTGTAACTACTTCAATGGGTATTTTGTTCCCTGCAAGGCTATGCCAGTGCCTGGCAAATACAGAAGTGGATGCTCACAGTAGGCTATTAAATGGAACACAGGGTTCCCAAGAGAAGAGCTAGAGAAAGTACCCAAGGAGCTGAAGGGGTCTGTAACCCTATAGGTGGAACAACAATATGAATTAATTAGTACTCCCAGAGCTCATGTTTCTAGCTGCATATGTAGCAGAAGATGGCCTAGTCGGTTATCATTGGGAAGAGAGGCCCCTTGGTCTTGCAAACTTTATATGCCCCAGTACAGGGGAACGGCAGGTCCAAGAATTGGGAGTGCGTGGGTAGGGGAGCAGGGCAGGGGAGAGAATATAGGGGACTTTCGGGATAGCATTTGGAATGTAAATGAAGAAAAATATCTAATAAAATTGAAAAAAAAGCAAAAGGAGAAGAAGAAGAAGAAGAAGAAGAAGAAGAAGAAGAAGAAGAAGAAGAAGAAGAAGAAGAAGAAGAAGAAGAAGAAGAAGAAGAAGAAGAAAGCATGACAGAGTCATTGAAAGCAGCTGAGCCTTAGCACTGTGAGAGGCCAGGGAAGGCCACTGGTGAAGGGACAGCCTCAATTGCAGTTTATGGTTCAGGACTGATGGGATCATGCAAAGAATTTGAGGCTTGGCTCTATGAAGAGAGCCTGTGGGAGGGTATTGCTGAAGCCTTTTTGCAGTGGAAGAGCCCATTGTATTGAAGGTGCCAGTACCATGAGATGATTAGAAAGAACAGCAGTAGCAGTTGAGTGGAGTGAATCAGAGCTTAGAGTGCTAGAGAAGGCAGAGCTAGAGAAGTGATACAAGCCTTTTCAAAGAGTCTACAAGATCATGTTTGGATCTGAGATATTGGAACAAGAAGCTGTAATGTTGAAGTTGCCTTGGAAACCCCAACATGCTAAAGATACCAAAGCCTTGGGATATTTTGCTGAGAAAAGCTGCTAACAGTGAATGGAACCAATCCAGTACAAAGAAGTTCATTGCAGTCAATAAAGATGGAAAAGGAGCTGGAGATAAGAAGACCACTTTGACATCAAACATGGAAATGCAGAATTTATAGTTTGCCCCCTTATTTCCTCTCTAGCTTTGGGGTCTACAGTTAAGTGATTGGTTGAACTGTAGATTTTTAACATTAGTATGACTGCTATAGACTTTGGCAACCTTTGAACTTAGACAGAATATATTTTTATTATGTTATGACTATGTATACCCCCATATTCTCATGTGTTTAAACAAACCCAAGATGATCAGGGAGTAGAATATGATGGTTTGAATATGTTTGGCCTAGGGAGTTGTTCTATTAGGAGGTATGGCCTTGTTGGAGTAAGTGTGACATGGTAGGATGGAGCTTTAATACCCTCATCTTAACTGCCTGGAAATCAGATATTTTTTTTTTCCTGATTGTCTTAGGAACAAGATGTAGAACTCTCAGCATATTCTGCACCATGCCTGCCAGTATAATGTCATGCCCTCACTTTGATGATAAATGGACTGAAACTCTGAACCTGTAAGCAGCCCTAAGTAAATGTTGCCCTTATAAGGGTTATCTTTGTCATGGTGTCTGTTCACAGCAGTAAATCCCTAAGACACATGTTTCACAAAATTTATGTTAAATAAACTCATATATATATAGCTCAAGAAACTAAAAATATAAAGAATAAAATATTAAAAGCTCTTCCAAATTTAGGAAAGAATTCTCTAACTAAACAATACCTAGATGAAATCCTGTACTACATTTTAAATTCTACAATAAGATGAAGAAAATCTATTGTTTCATTTTATATGTAAATTCAAAATTAATTAACAATATCAAGTTTTTATTATAATCTTCTAAGTAAAAATGACACTTAGTAACTGTTTTATTCCCCTATGCATTTATAGCAGAAAATGAAGTAATTTTAATATTTAGATAAAACTTCTTTAATTAATGATTACATATTGTTATTGAAAATAAAAATTATTTTATATAGTATTAATTTGTATCATCTTTAGTAATGTGTTTCCTCTGAAAAGCAAAGGCTCATGTTTCAATGCCTACATTCTATGGTACACATGCATGGAGTATGTAAAACACCTTGAGGAGAGCAAAATATGTGAGATTGAAAAGAGAATAATGTTTTCAAGTATGTTTTTCATTGAATTAGGTGTTGCCTATTATTTAGTAGTTTACAATATATACAAATTATTGTACTCACACTTAAATTGTATGAAATAAAGAAAAGAGGATATTGTTACATAGAAAAAATATATAATATTTGCTAAAATGTTACAAACTTCTGCTGGCAAGATGTCTCAGAACTTAAAGAGGCCTACCTCCAAGTCTAATAACTCATGCTTAGCCCTATGTTAAAAGAACAAAACTAACTCTCACAAATTGTCTTCTGACTTTCATACACTCACTGTGGCATGAGTCAATCCATGTGTGTATGCATACTCATGCATACTAACAAAATAAACATAATGAAAAATTTTTAAAAAATACTAAAATCCAATAGGAACATTAGCAATGATAATAATAGTAATAATACATAATCTGGGGTCCTGTATTTAAAACCCTCTAATTCAAACTTTAAAACATATATTTATACTGTCACCTAAAATTGACCACAATTTGACACATGATACCATTTCTGCACTCTAAAACCATCTTTAGAAGTGAACACACACATAGACTGTCGCGTGCCTACCCCGTCCAGCGGGAATAAGACACAGGACAACCAGGTTTCTCCTCAGGACAGTTTACTCAGGAACTTAACGTGGACAATGGTGCATAACGAATGGCAAAAGGCCGGCCCAGAGCCTCCCCGGAAGCCACTACTTAAGCCCTGTCCTGGCCAATCACCGAGCTGCCCCGTGGCTCTCGTTTGACTACACCAGGCATTCTCAGGCTAAAGATCAACCAACAGCTGACACTGCCTAATGCCAATTTAAGAGTCGTTTATGCTAGAACAGCTGAATCGGTCGATGCCGTCTTTAAAGAGCGGTTGAATGGCTCCCTACAATAGACCCTTGGCAGTTTGCAGCAGATTATTCAAACTGTATTGTAAATATAAATAAAATGGGAAAAAGTATATAAAAGTGCCCATCCCTCTGTAGAAACTTTAATTGTTAAACATTACTCTTAGGAAACAAGGTGTCGTAACTGGGTACTTATGAGATTTTCAGCAATCAAAAAATATGCTGAATCAAGAAAAAGGCAATTTATAAGCTCAGCAGTATTTCTTTTGTACTGACTCCATGTACTGACTCCATACATACCCAGTGGTCGGACAGGAGTATTTCCCTCATCTCTGGTTCTGAACAGAGCATAACTCTTTATACATAAAACTGTGTTCTTACTTAGTCCTCACTAATTCAATATTTTCATTGGAATAAAAGCTGCTCTATTATAGAAGATCATACATAATTTGCTCTTTCTTGTTCTTGCACAATCAGAGGATACAGAAATAAAGCCAGTTTCTGAAATAAAGCAGCAACCCTCTAAGACAGTGAACCATCCAATATCTGGATATTGAATTTACCAACCCTTAGACCTTCAAGAATAATTTTATTTTCATTTAACTTACCCAGCCTTGGATAATTTGAAATAGAAGATTAAAAAAGAAAAATCAAAATCAGGTAGGTAGGTAGGGGATGAGTGAAGGAGGATGCAAGGTTCTGGCTGATTGTTTTCTTTTATTTTGTTTTAATTGTCTCATTATTTATTTGTTTTGTTTTGTTTTGTTTCTGCTTTTCCTAACAGCTAACTTTGGGATAAAATGGATACACAGATGCTTAACGAAGATTATTTTCCCTAATCACAATTTCAAAAGCACTAAGTCTCAAGGAATAAACAACAGAAAGCCCACATACACCTGGAAACTGAACATCTATCTACTCAATCAGAACTTGGTCAGGAGAAAGAGAGAGAGAGAGAGAGAGAGAGAGAGAGAGAGAGAGAGAGAGAGAGAGAGAGAGAGAGAGAGAAAGAGAGAGTTTATAATTTAGTGAAAATGAAGGCAAAACATACCCAAACTTATAGAATACAATGAACGCAGGGGAAGAGAAAAACTTATACCTCTGAGTGCCTCCAAAGGGAAATTGAAGAGAGCACACATTACCAGCTTAGCAGCAAACCTGAAAGCTCTAGAACAACAATAAGCAAATACACCCAAAAGGAGTGTACATCAGGAAATAATCAAACTCAGGACTGAAATCAACCAAGTAGAAATAAAAAGAACTATAAAGAGAAATAACAAAACCAGGAGCTAGTTCTTTGAGAAAATCAACAAGACAGATAAACTCTTAGCCAAACTAACCAAAGGGCACAGAGACAGTTACCAAATTAAGAAAATCAGAAGTGAAAAGGGAGATATAACAACGGTGGAAATTAAAAAAAAAAAAAAATCATCAGATTTTACCACAAAGCCTATACCCAACAAAACTAAAAACATCTAGAGGAAATAGATGGTTTTCTAGACAGATACTAAATACCAAAATTCAATCAAGTGCAGATAAACTATCTGTCTTAGTCAGAGTTTCTATTCCTGTACTAACATCATGACCAAGAAGCAAGTTGGGGAGGAAAGGGTTCATTCAGCTTACACTTCCATACAGCTGTTCATCACCAAGGAAGTCAGGACTGGAACTCAAGCAGGTCAGGAAGCAGGAGCTGATGCAGAGGCCATGGAGGGATGTTCTTTACTGGCTTGCTTCCCCAGGCTTGCTCAGCCTGCTCTCTTATAGAACCCAGGACTGCCAGCCCAGAGATGGTCCCACCCACAAGGGGCCCTTGATCGCTAATTGAGAAAATGCCTCACAGCTAGATCTCATGGAGGCATTTCTCCAACTGAAGCTACTTTCTCTGTGATAACCCAGCTGTGTCAAGTTGACACAAAAACTAGCTAGTACACTATCTAAATGGGCCCATATCCCATAAGTAAATGGAAGAAATCATTAACCCCCTTCTCCCCAAATAAGCCCAGGGCCAGATCGATTTAGTGCAGATTTCTACCAGACCTTCAAAAAAGGCCTGATACCCATATTTCTCAAACTAGTCCATAAAATACAGAAGGAAAGCTACCTAATTTATTCTATGAAGCCACAATTACTCTGATACCTAAACCATTCAAGGACCTAACCAAAAAAGGAAAACCAGACCAATCTTGCTTATGAATATTGATGCAAAAATACTCAATAAAATTATTGCACACTGAATCCAAGAACACATCAAAACCATCATTCACCATGATGAAGTAGGCTTCATTCCAGGGATGTGAGGTTGGTTCAATATATGAAAATCCATTAATGCAATCCACTATATAAACAAACTCAAAGAAAAAAAATCACAGTATCATCTCCTTAGATGCAGAAAAAGCATTTGACAAAATACAACACCCATTCCTGTTAAAAGTATTGGAGAGATCAGGAATTCAGGACCATAGCTAAACATAATAAAAGCAGTTTACTGCAAACCAACAGCCAATATCAAATTAAATGGAAACACAGTAGAAGAAATCCCACTAAAATCAGGGACAAGAAGAGGATGCCAACTCTCCCCATATAGATTCAATGTAGTATTGAATGTGCTAGCTAGAACAATAAGAACAACAAAAAGATATCAAGGAGTTACATATTGGCAAAGAAGAAATAAAGGTTATCACTATTTGCACATGATATGAGAGCATCAATAAGGTACCCAAAAAATTCTACCAGAGAACTTCTCCACTGGATAAACAACTTCAACAAAGTGGTAAATATAAAATTAACTTGAATCAGTAGCCTTCCTTAATACAAATGATAAAACAGGCTGAGAAAGAAATTAGGTAAACAATTCCCTTCACAATAGCCACAAATAGAATAAAATAGCTTGGGGTAACTCTAACAAAACAAGTGAAAAAGATGTATGACAATAACTTCAAGTCTCTCAAGAAAGAAATCAAAGATATCAGAAAATGGAGAGAACTCCCATGCTCATAGATTGTCAGGATCAATACAGTAAAAAACCAAAGGCAATCTACAGATTCAAGGCAATCCTCTTCAAAATCCAAAAACAATTCTTCAAAGACATGGAAAAAGCAATTTTCAAATTCATCTGGAAAGGCAAAATACCCATAATAGTGAAAACAATTCTTAAAAATAAGAGAACAGCTGGAGGAATCAATTTCCCTGACCTCAAGTTGTACTACAGAAAAACAGTGTTTAAAAACTGCATGGTATTGGCACAGAGACAAACACATTGACCAATGGAACTGAACTGAAGACCCAGAAATAAAACCACAAACTTAAGGACGCTTGATCTTTGATAAAGAAGCCAAAACTATTCAATGGAAAAAAAAAAAAAAGCATCTTCAATAAATGGTGCTGATCTAACTGGCTTTTGTATGTAGAAAAATTAAAATAGACCCATATTTCTCACCTTGCACAAAGCTCAAGTCCAGTTGGATCAAGGACCTCAACCTAAAAACAGATAGAAGAGAAAGTGCCTTGAACTCATTGGCACAGTGGGAAATTCCCTAAACAGAACCAAGTGACTTATGATCTAAAATTAAGAATTGATAAATGGAACCTTATGAAACTGGAAAGCTTCTGTAAGGCAAAAGACATAGTCAATAAGACAAATTGGCAAACTAGCGATTAGGAAAAAGTCTTCCCTAACCCCACATCCAATGGAGGGCTAATAGCCAAAATATATAAAAAACTCAAGAAGTTAATCACCAAAAAAAAAAACCCAAACAACTCAATCAAAATATAAGGTATAGAACTAAACCAAAAATTCACAACTGAGGAATATAGAATGGATGAGAAGCACCTAAAGAACTGTTAAAAGTCCTTAATAATCAGAGAAATGTCAATCAAAATGACCCTGAGATTTCACCTTATACCAATCAGAATGGCTAAGATCAAAACCTCAGTTGACAACTCATGGATACAAAAAATGTGGTTCATTTACACAATAGAGTACTACTCAGCTGTTAATAATGAGGACATCCTGAGTTCTGCAGGCAAATGGATGGAACTATAAGATATTATTCTGATTGAGGTAACTCAGACCCAATAGTACATGCATCGTATGTACTCACTAATAAGTGGGTATTAGCATATATATATATATATATATATATATATATATATCCCCTATGGACTGTAGAATCAAAAAGTTCAAAAAGCTGAAGGGTCCAAATTAGACCTCAGTACCACTTGGGAGGTAAAAGAAATCAATCACAAATGGGGAGGGAGGAGGGTCCTAGGAGACAAAGTGGACTTTGGTGGAGAGAAGAAGGGAAACTGAGTTGATATTGGGTGAGGGAAAGGACTGAAGCCCTGAGGGCCAGCAGAAAGAATAAAAATAGGCAACTTCAGGAGGTAGAAGGTTATAGGGACCCTCTAGAATACAACAGAAACCTGGGAGGTAAGAAACTTGCAGGACTCAAAGAAAGGGACCTTAGATGAAATGCCAGATAGTCGGGAGATGGAATTTATAGAGCCTGCCTCCAGCAGAAAGTCAGGGCATCGAATGAGGGATGGGGTTGCTATCCAATAATCAAAACTCTGATCCATATGATCCGTATTTTTTCCTGTGTGAAAGAACTTCAAGGATGGAAATGGAGAAGTTCCTGAGGAAAAGAGGTTCCTTCAACAGGTCCAAAGTGGGATCCAGCTCAAGGGGAGGTTCTCAAGCCCTGACACTGTTACAGAGGCTAGGGAGCTCTCTTAGTTAGGGTTTCACTGCTGTGAACAGACGCCATGACCAAGGCAAGTCTTATAAAAACAACATTTAATTTGGGCTGACTTACAGGTTCAGAGTTTCAGTTCATTATCCTCAAGGTGGGAGCATGGCAGTATCCAAGCAGGCATGGTGAAGGCTGAGCTGAGAATTCTATGTCTTCATTCAAAGGCTGCTAGTGGAAGACTGACTTCTAGTCAACTAGGGTGAGGATCTTCTGCCCACACCCACAGTGACACACCAACTCCAACAAGGCACACCTATTCCAACAAGGCCACACCTCCAAATAGTGCTACTCCCTGATCCAAGAATATACAAACCATCACAATCATGACTGCACTCTGAAAGACGCAGCAATCAGCTGAAAGAATCAGATGCAAATATTTGCACCCAACCTTTGGAGAGAAGCTGCTAACCCTGTGATTGAATTACTGAAAAACTGGAAGAAGCTGAGGAGGAGAGCAACCCTGTAGGAGGATCATCAGTCTCAATTAACCGGACCACCAACCAGGCAGCATACACCAGCTGAAATGAGGCCCCCAACACATATACAGCAAAGGATTGCAGGTCTGGGTTCAGTCAGAGAAGATGTACCTAACCCTCAAGAGACTGGAAGCCTCAGGGTGTTTAGAGGTCTGGTGCCTTAGCAAGTGGATGGTGGTGACATCCTCATGGAGACAGGGGTGTGGGCAGGAGGTAAGGGATGTGGAATAGTTAGAGGGTGGAACGGGAGGGGAATAAAATCTGGAAAATAAATAAATAAATAAATAAATAATATAAATATAAATAAAAGATAAAAAAGCAAAAACAGTCAAGAACAATTTTTAAAATTATTTTATTTATTTTTTTTTAAAGAAACTAAGGCATAACAATGTAACAATGAACAATGGTGCTTCAGAAACTCACAGGTAGTAGTGTATGAAACAACGCCACCATTCCAAGCTAATTGCTAGTTATAAATAGGATGGCCTAGTTGGCCATCATTGGGAAGAGAGGCCCCTTGGTCATGCAGACTTTATATGCAGTACAGGGGAACGCCAGGGCCAAGATGTGGGAGCGGGTGGGTAGGGGAGCAGGGCAGGGAGGGGTGAAGGTATAGGGAACTTTCTGGATAACACTTGAAATGTAAATGAAGAAAATATCTAATAAAAGTTGGAAAAAAAATAGAAATGTGGACAGCCTTTGGGCGTGGCTGGCCTCAGTGATCCAGAGCCCCAGCATGGCGCCACAATGTAAACATGAGAGCAAGGCGGTTTCTTTTCCACTCTCTCTGCTTTGTGCTCTATTTAACTATTTTTTTTTTTTTGCTCTTTTTTTTTTTTTTCAACTTTTATTAGATATTTTCTTCATTTACATTTCAAGTGTTATCCAGAAAGTTCCCTATATCCTCCCCCCTCCCGGCCCTTCTACCCTACCCACCCGCTCCCACCCCCTGGCCCCGGCGTTCCCCTGTATTGGGGCATATAAAGTCTGCATAACCAAGGGGCCTCTCTTCCCACTGATGGCCAA